>CM061921.1:131850689-131918598 GCA_031002005.1 Vandiemenella viatica | reverse complement strand
AGTACTTACCCCTTGCAAAATCATTGTGCGAAAAATTAGTTTCAGCCAGATACTCACTAGCATTCACAGGCTTTACAACAGAAAAAAAAATTAAAATTTTAGTTGGTTACAGAAAAAAAAATAGTAACAAATAAGTATATATCTATAGTACTTACCCCTTGCAAAATCATTGTCCGAAAAATTACTTTCAGCCAGATACTCACTAGCATTCACAGGCTCTACAACAGATTTTTTTTTTTTTTTAGTGGTTACAGAAAAAAAAATCAAACAAGAATATTATCTACAGCAAGAAATATATAGTACTACTTACCCCTTGCAAAAGCATTCTCATTCAAGCATGAAGTGGAGATCACTGCGCTAGCTGACTCACTAACAGGCTCTAAAACAGAAAAAAATAATTTTTTTTAGTAGCAATCAGATGCACGAGAAGTTAAAAAAAAATTAATTACAGTCAAATACATACCTCCAGCATAAGTGTATCGCAACACCAGCTCCGGAGTTGAGACAACTCGTGGTTCTACAATAGAAAATAAATTATAGTATGAAACATGGGAATATATACTGCAAAAATATATTAATTTATTTCAGCAAACTTACCACTCGCTAATTCTTCTTCACTAAATAGTGACGATATCGCAATTAGATCTGAAACAGAGAAGAAAAAAAAATAGTTTTGAATAGTTTAAATTAATCCAACTAATAAAAATAAAAGGAATTTCACTTACAGTTTGTGAAGAAATTATCCACATCTGCGGCGGAGAGCACCGGCAGTTCTAGAAAAAAAAAAGAAATACTAAGTATCACTGGTATACAAACACGCATGATAATTTATTATTTAAAGTCACTTAACATTACCTGAAGCAGACTGAGAATGTTCCATGGTGTAGCGACGATCTAAGCGCAACCAGCAACTGAAGGACAATGAGGCCTGGCCCATGTGGCGGTAGCTATTTATACCGGTGGGGTGTCTCAATCATGGCGCGCGCAAACAGCTTGCTTAACAGGACGCCAGCCCGCGCGGCACACATTTCGCAATGGTTAATGGATATCAAACATAGATAACTTTCTGTATGTGTGTTGAAACATTTCGCAACGGCTAATGGAGAGCAGGCCAGAGCAGTGACAAATATTTGTAGGTTTCACCGAGACCAAAATGATGCATGCCACGCCATCTACCAGTCAGCCAAAGAACTAACGGGGGCTGTCATCTAGCCGCCTATCGGTGAACTAACGGTCCAGCGCAAGCCCACCCGGTGCTGCCATCTGGGCGGCCGGTCAAGGAACTAACGTGTGACGTCATACGACCTTGGCCACCATTGGTCCATTAGAATTTCCGGCGAACCGGATGTGACGTCATGGAGGGGAGGGAGAAAAGGGGAAGGGAAGCCGCCATTTTGTGTCACGTGACCGGAAGTTGGGATTATAGAGCTCCCCCCGTCCCCCACTACTCATAGTTGCCATTAGCAGCGTTCTTAAATTCATAACAAATATTCCTTGTGATTCACTCTCGCTACTGCAAAATTTAGATTCTATATTCATTTCTTATTACCTATTTAATCCCACATTTTACAGTTCCTAATTATACTTATTCACAATTTTATTACATATATTTGTCTCGTTGCACCAAAATACCTCTACTTGTCTCGTTGCACCACAGGATGCAGGAAAAGTAACGGAATGAGGGCCAGCGTGGAAAAAGAAGGTCAAGGAAACTGATTCTTTTGTGAGGTGTCCCCCTTTTGTTATAAATATATTAATCTTTGTTATGCAAGAATTAACATAGCTATAATTATCAATCACATAAAATAATGACTGGACAGATCGGGATGCTGTTTTGCGCAAATGATCAACACCTCTGTACCAACAATTTTTAATTAAATTCTATTTATTCCACAAGAAGATTTAATCAAATTTACACTTCATAATGTTAAACAAATATATTAAAACAAATTCTCAACACAGGCCTATAAATGTTGTCAGGATTCTTTACCCCTTTGACTTTATTCGACTGGAGCTATGAGGTTGCTCAATGTCAGCATTGTGTAGGGTTCAACACGAACATAATTATCGGTTACACATGACAATTGTGATTACCATTCCGATGAGGCGGCGTCTGCAGTGCTGCTTGAAGTCGATGTCATGTAAGTGCGACGGCCGGCTCTTCTCTAAATGCAAATCAGCATTTGATGAGGTATGAGGCTATGCCATCCATACGAGCTTATACAACCGATCGTCAGTAGTACGATCAACTGCCGGACCCAGTTTTCTGTCGTTGCGCTCCAACCCATCTGCTCGACTCCAACCATAGAACGTCAGTGAAATCAAATCACCAAAATCAGCTGCTGGAGCAACACAGCTTTTTTTTTTTTTGTCGCAGGCTGGCCCACTCACTAATCACCGGCTGACTAGAAAATCACTTGATTGCACGAACAGAGACCAACACCCTCTTTTTTCTTGCTTTTGGCTTTACGCCTCGTCGACGCCGAGGTCATTACAGGCGGGAAAGAATGGGGTCAAGGTTCAGAAAGGAATTCAGCCATGACCATTTTAAAGGAAGCATCCAGTCGTTCTGGAGTGGTTTGGTGAAAACCAAGCCTGGTTGGCCGGACGGGGATTTCAACCCGCGTCCTCCCAAATGCGAGGCCAGAGCGTTACCGCTCACCCATCACACTCGCTCCGGCACCCTCATTCAACACGCTATCTTTTCTCGCTCCCAAGTTTTCGACAGGTCCCAAGGTCACCCACCCATGAATGGCACTAGTTATTTCTATTATTATTACTTCTCAGTTCACTAAAAGTTGCACCTGTCCTAATTTGCAATCGCTTATGCAGAGGAAGGGATATACGGGATATGGCAGGCTGCACCAATGAGCTATTTTGAGGAACGATCCATCTAGAAAAACCAAGGAAAATCCAGATCAGGATGGTCGGAGCAGTTTCGCTAGACCTATTCCTGCCGGATTATAAGTTTTCTCATTCATAAATCTTCCCTATTCCATTTCCCAATGACTCGTGGAAAAAAATGAGTACTGAAAAATTCGGTTCTGGTCCTATTTTCTCTTATCTTATTTGTACCGTTATTCCTCCATATGAGTGTTGCTGGTAGTAATATATGTTTGCTGTCATCCTGAAATAGTCTATCTTGAATTTTAGAATTTGCTTCTGCCGAAAGTAACGCATTCGGTGTTCCAGGTCTTCCCGACCTAACTCCTTCAACATCGCACTTAAGCCGCGTTCCCACGGCGCGTTGTAAGGGAGGCCGCACTTCATTAGCCGAAGTGTACGGATCAGTGGCGCTGCTGGTTAGCCCTCACCACCTCACCGCCACCTTGCCTAGTGTCGTTACTGCTACACGCGCCTTTCATCTTTACCGCCTGGCGATGGGTAGAAGCGCGCCGCCCGTGACCACGGCAGGATCCTTTGAGAATCGGCGCGGGCCGGTCCCTAATCGTCCCGCGCAGCGCGGCTTACCAATCAACGCGTCGTGGGAACGCGGCTTTACGCTTTCCCTCCAGCTACCTGTCACCGGGTGGTTCTTCTTTGGCCCGTCTCCAGTGCCTCCATTAACCCCTTCTGATGTGGGAACCACACAGAACAACAATATTCTACGTGAGATACCACCAGTGCTTTGTATACGATCGATTAAACTTCCGGTGTACAGTGTTTTAAGTTCCACAACAAATTACCCCTTGGTATTTAGCGAAATCTACCGTTCTAAGGGCAGTGCCATTAATTGAACGAGACGTGTTTTTAAAGTAAGTTCCGTTATCGATTGTTGCCGTTGCAATGTTGGGAATGTGGTTGCGCGCATGCGCGTTCAGTTCTCCAGTTGCTAAGCAACTTGTATACACAGTGTAAGATCGCTAGTCCTTGTGTGTGGCTCGTAGTGAGTGATTGACGTGTTCTAGGCAATTGACCGGCCCCGCCGACTGTGAAATACGATCTGTTATCCGTTCCTTGAATGTGAGAAACGTCAAACCAGCTGACATTCATCGCAAATTTCGTGAGGTGTATAGTGAACGGCCATGAGTGATTGAATGGTAAGGAAGATCAACGAGAGCTGCGACTCTGTTCATGACGAACAGCGGAGCAGTCGGCTATCCTATCAATGATTTGGTGAGTTAGTTGAAGAAAAAATTAGTGAGGACAGGAGGTTCACAATTTCCGCATTTTCTACAAATTTCACGGATTCTTTACAACATTGTGTCATGTCGATAACAGTGTCGAAAATTGTGCTCACGATGGTTGTCGAAGATGCTCACCGAGGAACACAAAACCAAGCGGGCTTCCAGCGCAATGACCTTTTTCAGACGTGAAAAAGGCGATGAGCTCCTGGACCATATGGTGACATGTGACGAGACTTGGATGTGTCACGTGACACCTGGATCGAAGCAGTAATCCATGGAATGTAAGCACACTTCATCGCCAACGCAAAAGAAATTCAAACAAACCATGTGAACACGATGGGCCTTATTTCATAGAGGGCGGCGCTGGTCAGTTACCTTGAACATGTCAATTGCTCCCCACGAACCACACACTTGGACTAGCAATCTTACAGTGCGTGTAAAAGTTGCTTAGGAACTGGAGAATTGAACGCGCACTCCCGCAACGAAAATACACAGACGGAAAAAAAAATCCCAACACCAAGAAAGACTTGTGTTAGATAAACGAAATTTGGTAGGCGTGTTTATACATCTGAAAGATGACATCGATTCAAATTTCGCGCTTCGCGCATAAGTGTGGCGCTAGTAGCGCTACTCAGAGCTTGCAAATCAGGTTTGCTTTAAATACGCGCTGTAAAGTTTGTGAACGTTATTTACCGCTGAGATTTGACATAGTGAGTTGATGTTAGCCAAGAATGCCTTTAAGAAGACGAAGAAGCCATTATCAACAGCTCACCGAGTTTGAACAAGGTCGTGTAATAGGGCTACGAGAAGGTGGATTTTCTTTTCGCGATATTGCAGAAAGACTTGGCCGGAATGTATCCACTGTGCATGATTGTTGGGTGCAGTGGTCAAGGGATGGTACTGCCTCAAGAAGACCGGGTTCCGGGAGGCCACGTGGCACTACTGAGAGGGAAGACCGCCGTATTCGGCGTACAGCTGTGGCGCATCGTACTGCGTCTGCGGCAGAAATTCGACCTGCAGTTGGTACCACAGTGACACAACGAACTGTTAGAAATCGGTTACTTCAAGGACAGCTCCGAGCCAGGCGCCCTGTAGCGTGCATTCCACTGACTACAAGCCATCGCCGTTTGCGACTCCAGTGGTGTCAAGCCAGAGCTCATTGGAGGACGGAGTGGAGATCTGTTGTGTTTTCTGATGAAAGCAGGTTCTGCCTTGGTGCCAGTGATGGCCGAGTGTTGGTCAGAAGGAGGCCAGGGGAACGCCTGCAACCAAACTGTCTGCGGCCTAGACACACTGGACCTACACCTGGAGTCATGGTCTGGGGAGCAATTTCCTATGACAGCAGGAGCACTCTTGTGGTTATACCAAACACACTGACTGCAAATTTGTACGTCAGTCTGGTAATTCAACCTGTAGTGCTGCCATTCATGAACAGCATTCAAGGGGGAGTTTTTCAACAGGATAACGCTCGCCCTCATACCGCTGTTGTCTCGCAACGTGCTCTACAGAGTGTCGACATGTTACCTTGGCCTGCGAGATCACCAGATCTGTCTCCAATTGAACACGTATGGGATATCATTGGACGACAACTCCAGCATCATCCACAGCCAGCACTGACCGTCCCAGTATTGACAGCACAAGTACAACAAGCATGGAACTCCATACCACAAAGTGACATTCGAAACCTGTATGACACAATGCATTCACGTTTGCAGGCTTGCATTCAAAATTCTGGAGGTTACACCGGCTATTAATTTAACAGTATTTCACATTTGAAATGCATTTTCTTGAGCTTAAATTAACCTGTGATCTTGAAAATTTAATCAATTAAACATGTTAACTTGACAAATGCATTGTCCAAATTTCATTACTCTACAATAATTTTTTCTTGGTGTTGGGATTTTTTTTTCCGTCTGTGTAGCAGCACTGCAACGGCAACAATCGATAATGGAACTTACTTTGAAAATACGCCTCGTATATTCAGAGTTAAATGGTGTCACCTTTTTACTTAAGTGCATAACTTGGCACTTTTTTGGCGTTTAACTCCAGCACTCTCGTTACTCTGCTATTGCTGGTACATGTCCCACGCTACAGCGCAAGGTGTCATATACCTAGGGTATATTGTTTAAAAAGTTAAATTCAATAACAATTCATTAAATTGTATGAAGTGAAAGCATTGCGTAAAGCTAGAGGCAAGTGTGTGGGAGACGCGTATAGCTGACCCGGATGTCACGAACCAGACAAAGGACTCATTATTCCGAGCTGCCCACACGCACACTAATTATCAAATAGCAGTTGCTTCTTGAATAACAGACAAGCCTTTATGTAACTTCAGAGA
The DNA here is from genome assembly GCA_031002005.1 of Vandiemenella viatica. NCBI lineage: Eukaryota > Metazoa > Arthropoda > Insecta > Orthoptera > Morabidae > Vandiemenella > Vandiemenella viatica. The sequence continues at coordinate 131,912,133 of CM061921.1, read as the reverse complement.
CTCTTTGTGGTTGAATCACGTGTTATTTGAATGAACATTGAATCCGGTGAACCCAGGGGTCAGAATCCTCTTTCAATTTACCTGACCTTATATGGAAGCGTTGCTGAGCACAGCAACGGATGCTACACGTGTCCACAAGGCGTGTCTGTTCTGGCTGATTATAAAACCCAGCCGCAGTAGCTAGCTGATGTCCAGTATACCATCGACACCGCTTGGAGTCACACGCGCACAGTAGCGTTGCCGTGCGAGTTGGCTTAGGTATTTTCTTAGCTGTTGGATCCTGACTTGGGGAAGTAGCTTGTATACTCTCCTAGCCTAACCCTTGATTCTTGTGTTTCATTACTTGTCTTTTCTATTGTAAAACTGTACTCTGAACAGTCTAACATTAAAATCCTGCTGAGTGGGACTTGTTATATCAAGCTCTGATGTTAGTTGCTATTTAACCCTACATATTCCAACGATCCTTTGGCAAGAGCCGCTCCTAGTCCTAGAATCGAACCCGTGTCCTCAATATCTCATGGTCAGTGCAATAACTGAGTATTCCTAGCTGGGACAGGACAAAGGTTCTACCACTCTCTGTCCACCTTAATACACAAATTTGTCTAAATTTAAAATGCAGTGTATCCGCTCTCACGCGATACGTTACAGTATAGAAATATAAATTTTCAGATGTCGAGCGAGGGCCGTCTGGCGAGTGGTCACGTATCGTGGCTGGTGGAGAGCTCCGTTGAGCCGCCGTCGTGGCTGCGCCTGAGTCCAGTGTCTCTCGTCTCCTGGCGTCGCCAAGGCGTCACCACGACGCTCTTCCGCCTGCCCAAGACCACCGCTCTCATCACTGGTCCTGAGGACATGCGAACCATCAGGAACTACCGCGGCATCACCCTCACCGGAGCTGTAGTGGTCAGAAAAACTTTACACTCGTGCTTAAAACTCTAAATCTTCTTTTCTTATTATGGCTGTACGTCTCGCCGACGTCTGATAAAAGACTGTGGGTGGTGAACAGGAAGGAATTCGGCCATGGCCTTTTGAATGAACCATTACAATATTCGCATGGAAACTACAGAAAACCGAAATTTGGATGGCTGGATTGGGATTTGAACTTGCGTCTTCTCAAATGCCATGCCTGAGCGTTGCCGCACACCTACCCCAGCTGGATGTCACCATACTGAATCACTTTACCTCACCAATGGTTCTTATAGTCATTCATTTCACTGTGGTACATATCAGTAAAATCTTTCGCTCTTCTGAACTTGGTACTGGAGTGCCCTGATGATGTTACAAATAACGCACAGTTCGAATCCACCACCGGAATTAGCGGCTTTAACTAAGTGAGTTCATACTGCATAGGTAATGACTAATATTAATTATATTAATTGCAATATAAAGTGTAGCTGATCATCTGAGCCATCTTATTAAAGCAGGACAGATCTTACTGATCTCGGTTGGTGAGTTTTTCAGTTCGTGAGGTTCAGCGAGAAACTAGGCTAGTCGATGACTGGTAATTATTATTATTATTTGTTATTATTATTACTCCGCGGAGGGTGCCTTACACCAATTCTAATGTTCAACCGTTCGTGCATAGGAAGGGATATACGAGATATGGCAGGAGGCGCCCGGGGGTTACTTTTAGGAACCATCCCGGCATTCGCCTGGAGAGATCTTGGAAATCCATGGAAAACTCAGATCAGGATGGCAGGAGGGCTTTACATATACCTACTCCTATCGGAATCTAAGTTCTCTCGCTCGATAACTCCTTCCTGTTCCACTCCTTAAACGCTCGTGGAAAAAATATACAAGTATATTCAAGTATACAAATGAATCGGTTCTGGCCTTGATTTCTCTTATTTTCAGTCATTCCTAGATATGAATGTAATATGTGTCTGCCGTCGTCCTGAAATAGATCAGTCGTGAATTTTTCAATCAGCTTCTACAGAGAGCAACGCCTTCGGTGTTCCAGGTCTTCCCAACCTATCTCCTTCAACACCGTACTTAATATATACATGTCACAAATCGGGCGGCTCTCCTTTTGACCTTCTCCAATGCCTCGATTAACCAACCCCTTTTGATTGGGACCCCGTACAGAAGAACAGTTTTCTAAGTGAGAACGCACTAGTGACTTATATGCAATCGATTAAAGTTCTTGAGTGCACTGCTTTAAATTACGACCTAGAAATCGGAACATACGATTTGCTTCCCCAATTACCTTCTCGATATGCTCATTCCACGACAAATTATTACGAATTATTACCCCTAGGTATTTAGCGGATTTTACTGTTCTAAGGACAGTGCCATTAATTGTATATTCAGAGCTAAATGGTGTCACCTTTTTACTTATATGCATGACTTGGCACTTTTTAGCGTTTAACTCCAGCTGCCAGTCTTTGCAACAAGCGATTATTTTCATAACATCGGCTTTTAGCAAAGCACATTCGTCCTGGGTTTTTATTTCAAGATAAACAATAGCATCATAGGCAAATAATCTTTTTTTCCCTTATTACGTTATTAATTTATATGAGAAACAGCAGAGGTCCTATCACACTTTCTTGGGGATCCCCGGACCTTACGTCGGTCATTGATCAACGCTCACCGTCGAGAACTACGCATTGTGTTCTACCGTTCAAAAAGTTTCCAATCCAGTTACATATTTGTCTAGATATACCATAACTGCGAAGTTTCGTATGTAATCTCATGTGAGGCACAGTGTTCAAGGATTTTTTAAAATCTAATTGAACTAATGTTTGTGGTTGGCATTCGGAATGACGCAAGTTCTTTCCACGATCCATCAATTCTGATTGCACATTTTCACGATTTCGAGAAATCACTGCAGACGTGATCGTTCCTTCGAAAGCAAATGGCTGAATTATTTCCAGTGCTTTGTCCACAATCCTCTATGGTTCTATTAAGCCCGAGAAGTCATAAAGAAAAAAAATGAAGAAATCTGATATGACATTGTCGTACAGTCCGAATCTGTAGTTGTGCATGTATGCCGCAATCTAACTAGATACGATAATTCTTGCGCCAGGTAGGTTAATGACTCAATGCAACACATAGTGGACCAGAGGGGTCAAATGTTCACTTAAGTGTTATTTGCATATAGATCAAACAAATCTAGCTACTGGCATCAGAAAGAGACCGTCAACTTTTTGGACATGAATACTCTTTTAATTCTAATTTCCCACCAGGAGGCACAATTACCAAAGCTTTTGAAAGTTATGGAGCTAATATATGGGTGCAAAGGTTAGAGACTGGTACAATGTGCAAGGTATAATAGAAGAATGCAACGAGAAATCATCTTGCAGGAGCATTTGGAAGTATCCTTACTGATGCACGTCTCGTCATTCTTGGCATATCCTTCAGATCAGGAAATAAGAAAAATGGCAGCACTGTCATTGGCTTCGGAAAGTAAACAATGCTATGCTAATCAAGATTCTGAGGCTTCCAAAAAGAAAAACGTTAAAAACTGTATTTTAAGTGAATGGCAACAGCAGTGGGACTGTTTAGAACCTGGAGTATATGTAATCCTTCCCGACATTAGGTAGAGGATGTGTATGAAATATTTAAATACCCTCCCGAGGTTTAACACATTGCCTCATTGGTCACAGACCGAACGAAAAACAGCTGCACAGGGTTGACAGAGCACAGTGTGATTTTTTCTCCTGCGAAATGTATTTGAATGTGAATCTGTAGAATATCGAGTAAAACAATACAGTATGAAGCCCACTGGGAAAACTGCTTCAGAAGTACTTAAAGACAATACCTATGAGAAACTGGACAAATTTGCAAATGCTGTGTCTGATGCAGCTAGGACTTCAACTTCAGCATAGCCAGCCACTTCTTAGTCTACCACAAAATCGTGAAAGTAATTGATGAAGACACCCTAGACGGACCAAAAGTGGTTCTATGGTCAACGAAATGAAAAGGCTGATACTCGAAGTACGGATTCTGAAAAACAAAAGCCTATTTTTCGAAGGATACTAGCCATGAATAAACTCTTGAAAAAACAATTTCTTAAGTCTTAGTAGGGTAGTAGTCTGAGTGATTTGTAGTAATAAGTCATACTGTTGTAGCAGTCGTGTTGAAATAATTATACCATATTATGTAATATGTAAGATTTTTTGTTTAAAATTTTGTTAGCTAGGTATTGTTACTATACAGATGAAAATCCACGATTCAATGTAAAATCAAGAAATCTAACTATTAGTATGCACAAATAATAAACAAATAAACAATATAACGTCTGACTCACTGAAGCGATGATGCTTGTTGCAGTCTCAATCAACAGCTATCGATTTAGTATCAAAAATTATTGTCTACTGGTTTTAGATAAAATGTGTTTTGTTGAAATTAAACAACATTTCATCCTGTAGTTGTCAAATAACCAAGTCGAAATATAGGATTAGTGTGTCTCTAGATAGATCCTCTCACCAGAAACTCAACGATACCAAAGAAACCTAATATGAACGAGTGAAGTGATGTTGGGAAAGCCGGTTGAACGTTTCAACGATGGCACGAGTACATCTGCCGCAGTGGCGGCCAAAACCATATTTTTGCAAAAATATCCATGAATTCGTTGTCCAACCCTGTTTGTGTTAGTGTCATTAAACAGAGCGAAGGAGAATATCTTCGAACCTGCTGAAAGAGCTATTACTTTCAGGGAGCCATTAAGAATGCGAAATCATGTACTTGCAGAGAAGGCTTCAAGTAGAATGAAGGCAAAGGATGCAGAGTTTAATGAACACACTGCAGTAGTCCTAGTTAATAGGGGATACTCGTACGAAGCTAAATTGTTTGCGGGCATCAATTTTGCTTGCATGTGCCTCATGTTCACTGTGAGTGGCATGGAGAAACCTGTTTTGCTTAAATATATGAAGGATAAAAAGCCACCATACATTCAAATTTAGAACTGTTCGAATGCTCACTTCTTTCTTCAAGTATTAAACGCACGTAGTCTGTTATTATGGAAATGCAGTTGGTGAAACTTAGATACGTAATTTTGGAGTTTCAGACAAACAGGAAATCCAACGAAGAAATTAGTGCCCACTCGTGTACCCTTGCTGAGTGGACGACATAAAAATTTACGCCACGCCTGGGTGACATTGGACTTTTGATTATTGGAAACATGTTGCCTGGTCTGACGAGTCTCGTTTCCAGTTGTATCGAGTGGATGGATGTGTACAGGTATGGAGACAACCTCATGAATTCATGGGCCCTGCATGTAAGCAGGGGGCGGTTCAAGCTGGTGGACGCTCTGTAATGGCGTGAGGCGTGTGCAGTTGGAGTGGCATGGGACTCCTGATATGTCTAGATTCGACTCTGACAGGTGACACGTACGTACGCATTCTGGCTGATCACCTGCATCCATTCATGTCTATTGTGTATTCCGACGGACTTGGGCAATTCCAGCAGGTCAATGCGACACCCCACACAGTCCAAAATTGCCACAGAGTGGCTCCAGGAACATTCTTCTGAGTTTAAACACCTCCGCTGGCCACCAAACTACCCCAGACATGAACACTTATTGAGCGTGCTGATCAGAAGAGATCTCCACCCCCTCGTACTCTTACGGATTTATGGACAGCCCTGCAGGATGCATGGTGTCAATTCCATCTAGCACTACTTCAGACATTAGTCGAGTCCGTGCGTGTCGTGTTGCGGCACTTCTACATGCTCGCGGGGGCCCTACTGATATTAGGCAGGTGTACCAGTTTCCTTGGTTCTTCGGTGTATTTTTATTTGAAATTACCTGTTTTAATTTAATTTACACATCCATTAGTTTTTACCTGTTCACATCTCGGTGATACCACATTCAACAATTCTCGCTATATGACACGTTAAATCTTACCACTCTTTACAATTAACATTATCATAGACAAATAAATTTTTATATGAGCTGTACGTAGTTCATTGTTGAACTGGGGTATTGTGTCACTTCAATTTCATATACTTTCTCAATGTGCACATCTATTAGTTTTTGTATCGGATCTCGAGGATAGCCGCGTATCGCTTTAACAACTACGCGTGCACACATTCGTTACACTGTTTCAGAACTTAAAGACTCCACTGTCTCTTAGCGTTGATGGCGCTGGTCGCTGCATGCTAAACGTCGATCAGCTTTTTTCATGTTGATTCGTCAAGGATAACAGCTTTTTTCATGTTGCTGCATGCTAAACGTCGATCAGCTTTCTTTCATGTTGATTCGTCAAGGAAAACACCAGTGGAAGGTTCAGCAATGTTTAAAAACAAAGCAGTTCTCGCCCAAGACACTGTTCAGGAATAAAATAGTGTGGTCGCAAGTGAGAATTTCTTCTACAAATGATCACTGCAGCTATAGAATCTGGAAACTAAATCCATCACTTTGATCAGCAATTTCCATTCCACATTTATAAGCTAGATTTTTTCGAATACAACAACCAATTCAAAGTCTTGTTTTGTTGCAAGTATGACTGTGAGCCATTTGATATCACTGTTATTTACTTGGACGGTGACGATAACAGAAGCTATTCACCAGCCACTTCAAAAGACCGACGTTACCTTCATTTCATATAGGCCTGGGTGGATATGGTGGGGGAGGGACGCTTTATTTTTGTCATGCAATATTTAATTTTACCGAATCCACATTTGAATTTCCTGCTTTCGTATTTGAATTTCGCCCCTGTATAGTTGTGTTTATCGCTTCGATATTTTAATTTCCTGCCTTCATATTTAAATTTCCCGCCACCCGATGTGACACCATTTTATCGACAACATTTCCCGTCACCGGACTGACGACATTTTCCCATCAATGGATGTGACATCACTGGAAGTGCCGTCGTTTCGTACGTCACATGTGCCATAAGAACCTTAGCGGGCGAGTGGAATATCTTCAAGGTGTCCGATGAGAAGATTGGTCTCGGACCTACTTTCCACATCTACTCATCTACATCAAATTTTTCGATTTTAGACAATGCCGGCAATTGTAAGGCTAGTGCCCAACCGTTCCTTCCTAATAATTAGACTAGCGCAAGGTTATATGTTTTGTCAAAGAGTGAAGCCTGTTCCGAACTTGATGTTACCTCCATGAGCAATAATGACTGAGTTTATATGTAACTTCTTTTCTGAAGAAGTGTCGTAACTTTGTTATGTTTGTGTGTCTAGTTCACGAAGATGCCAATGGACCATCCAGTTGAACGCCTGACCAGCCTGGAAGATAAACATCTGGATACAATGTCCAAGCTGAACTATGCTGTCAATCTTTATCTCAAGGATGTAATGAACTACTCGTACGTATGAAACTGTATTCCCTTGCGCTTCAATTTAGTGTAAGATAGCTGTTTTAAAATGATACATATGGCTCACACATCTTCACAGTTATTGTTGATACTTGCTATTATTCATATTTAAAGAAATTGGAACTTCTTATTACTATTCAGTCATGCTTTGTAACTGAGTGTTTCATTAGAAATTCACTGTGTGTATATAATTATAGCAGCTCCACAAATGAAACAGTGTGGGCTATAATACTTATGTTATTCAGTTTGTGAATCTCAACAAGTCCACTTCAACAAGGTGCCTGTACAGTTAGTGGCGTAACTTTCTGGTTGGGACCCGTGGCAAATTCATCGGCTGTTAATAGGGGGACCACTCCGGCTGGGTGCCCGCTGCATTTTGCCCGTCCTGCCACCCCATTCTTATGCAACTGTGTACAGTTGTTATTCAAAATTACTTATAATTACGTGGATATAATGCGCTACGCTATTGAGGAACAACCTCTATAAGCCATCTTTCTATTTAAATCGAAGAAAATTTAACAGAAGAGCTGTAAATTATTTTAATAATAATAATCTCATATGTGTTCATTATGGCTTGATGACAGGATATATTTCCGGCTGCAAAATTCACCTAATCAGGTAGTTCTACCGAGTATAGGGGACCCTCAGTTTAACGTGGAATCTGAACCGTGGAAGGGTTCTGGCATACTTCACTTTTGACAGGGGTAGGGTCGCATTAAGGTCCTTTGAAAATTAAAGCCAGACCGGGAGTCCACCAGGGACCTTTCGATATACAGTCAGATGCCTAAATCAGTGAGTTTCTAGGCCCGAGAAATTCTAAAAAGGTATAAAATTGTTAGTAGATGTTGAAGGAAGTTATTGATTTTTGAAAGTTGGTAACTACATACCACTCAAAATAGGTTGCAGATTATTCTTAAACACGCTTGTAACATTAACATGAATTTACTTACAATGAACCTTTCAATAATTTCCACTAAAACAGCTTGGAAAATGTAAATATATTGAAGTGTTCCCTATGTATGGAGAAATTTAACTAAACACTGGGCACATTCATTTGATTTCTTAAGCCTTGAGATAAAGATTTCCTACAACTTTTCAGAGGACTTTTGAAAGACTGTTTGTCTCTTACTGTATTACAAAACTTCTTGTCTCTGGCAAAATTATACAATTTTCACTCCTTTCTTTTAACAGCGTCACATTATTAGATACAATAATAATAATTGATATAATTGGGATGTAGCCACCGCTCCGGTGGCAATCTTCCTACACACCCGTCTTTCTCATTTCCTCTTCCAACCTACTTTTGCCCTCTACTAATTTTGACTTCAGCTTCTTTCAGTGTTTCTGGTAAATTAATCATAACTTCTCTTGGCAATTTATTCCAGTCCCTTACACCCTTTCCTACGAAAGAAAATTTTCCCACACACTTATGCCTCAAATCATGTGCCAGCATGTGGTCATGGTCAACCCTACCCTTCCAAGCATCTCCCTTAATTTTCCCACCAATATCTTTCAATGCTTCATCACCAGTATAGGCCTTTTACACTCCCATGACTCTCTCCACCCTCATTCTATCCTCTAATTAATCTCACTCCAGCTCCTTTATCATGTTAGTTACCGATTGTGTTTTGCGGTAATTTCAAAAGACAATTATGGCAGCCCTCCTCTGCATCCCCTCCAACTCCTTCCTGTATTTGATACCCAAAATATGGGTCCTAAACTACAACACCATATTCTAGTTGTGGTCTGAGCAAAGTTTCGTACCCCAATTTCCTTTCTTCTCTAGTGCATCTCCTCATCTCTCTTTCCAACAGGTGAATAATTTGAACCCTTTCCCTATTACCTGTCCAGTGTGTCCTGCCCAGTTAAGTTATGCCAAGGTACTTACATTTCGAGTCTTCAATAAGTAGCTCCTTCCCCACTTTACCTTCAGAATCAACCTTTTGCTTTTTATCTGTGTACTTAATAAGCTGGCTCTTCTTTGCATTTATCTTCATCCCATGTTGACTCAACCAGCTAGTTATCCTATCTAGATCACCCTGCAGCTGTCTACAGTCTTCTATCGTTTTGATCCTTTTATATAACATTATGTCATCTGCAAACAATATAAATTCTGACAGTAAACCATTAACATAATCATTTATTAGAATAATGAATAACAATGGTCCCAATACTCTACCCTGTGGGACTCCCATGTTCACTCCTACTTCTTTTGATGCTGCATTTCCTACTATAACTTTTTGCTTCTTCCTTTTAGGAATTCTTCTACCCAGCGAATCACCTTTTTATCAACTCCAATGGTTTTTACCTTATTTAGCTCCATTTTATGGCTCACTCTGTCAAAGGCCGTTGAAAGATTTAGTGTAAATTACATTCAAATGTTTGTTAACGAGAGTCAAAATACAACTTGTTAACAACAAGTAATTTGACTCTCGATGTTCACGAAAATGACACCGCTTCTACTGTTATCAGTGAAGACACAATTTTAAAACTAGTAATATTTTTTTAATGTTTGAAAATTCGAAATTCGTCGCAATGTTATGTTAAAGAAAGATTTTATCACTATTTTAGTAACACTTTCATCTGATAGCCGTCTTCACTACTGGTTTTCTTGTATCAGTCGCAGGCTTCTCCCATCTTATGGTTCACAAAATTTTGGTTTTTGTTCGCAGTTGATTCACACATTCTGCTGGAAAGAGCTTGTGAGAAAATAAAAGCATACAAGCAAATACAATTATCGGTCTTAATAATTACTTAAAATCGTAGTACATTACGCTTAAATATTGTTTAAAGCAATACATATTAGAAAGGTAAGAGATATCACACATTTCGTTTCCTGCCCTCGAATTAAAATCATGTGTTTACTTTTGAATGTTTCTTGGTTTTTTCAAAATACCATTTTTGTTTCTCGTTTTCACTTGCCGAAAATTGAGTATGCATATTCTCACATCATTCTGATATTTATTGGCGGCTGTGCACTGTGTCCCTGAACACTGGCAGATTGAATTACAAATTACCATACGAGTTTGTAATTGAAGCACGTAAAATCCTTACCTGGCGAACTTAACGGTATCTTGTTCGTAAATAATGGATCTCACGGACTGCTGAAGAGGTTGCCACAAGGTTGTGATGTTTAACCATGCTAAACGGGCACAAAAGTACTGTTTTATTTCATCTTGATATATTTCGGTTCTCATGCCTTGACCTTAGTTTGCGAAGTCGTACCGGCCGGAATCTATAATATACTTCTTTTATCACAAATAAAACGAAGTGATCGTGGCTGCATACTTAACGATAGGCCTATATTTGGTTAGCAAACATTTGGTAGTTATTACCCCAAGCAAATGGTGAAATCATTCAACTTTTGTCGATCTGTAAGTTTTCTCACTGATATATTGGGAGATAATGCTGCTATTTTTGTCATTATTTTCATATATGAAAAAAAAAATCTAGAGCTCTATGCAACAACCACAATTGAAAATGGTGTGTCTGACCGCTATGATGCTCAAATAATTACTGACTGTGCATTGAAAGAAAGTAGAACAAATAAAATAATAATCATAGTCGTGCCTAAAGACATTAAAAACTCTTTAATTTTTTTTTTTTAATAATGAGCTCAGGAAGCAACTTTGAAAAATTTTATTTACAGCGACAATTAAATTTTGAAAAATTTCTCTCTATACAAAAAAAAAGATTTAACAAAAATTCGCAAAACATAGTTTTAAAACATTTTTCAGGCATAAACGAGGACTTCGTGTAGGACTTAAGAAAAGTCAAATTGGTAGATCTGCCCGCTAATATCGTTGTACCAAGATCAGTATATGAAAAAAAATCCAAATAACCACATTTTTCTGTGCAAGATGTGCTGTCGAAGAATTGCTATCAATTTGACACCAATTTTACTACCAGACTTGGAACTTCAAGACTTGCTACCAATTTGACATCAAACTGTGCAGTGAACTGATGGCAATCTGCTGCCGCAATTGGACAACAATTTAGTCATCATAAGTTGGAAAGCATGCATTCAAAGATAGGCTTGATTTTCATATTACCTTCTTAGTTTCGTATAGTGAAGTCAGAAGATGGCAGTGAGGGTATTTTTTTAAGTTAAGGTATGAAATACAAGTTATTTAAGTTTATTTAAAACTTCATGTATTACTACATTACATTATTTTAAACTTCTTTATCTTTGTAAAATAATAGGGAAATTTAAAACAAATACCAGAATTTTTTAAAATAAAAATTTCATATCATGAAGAAGCACTAGTCAATACTAGAAAAACATAATCAAAATAACAAAAACAACGGAATTAGTAATTTGCAATTCGTTTATTAAGTTATTTATTAACCTCAGTCAAATAGAAACACAAACACTGAGGGGTACTCCCCAAAGGATAAACGGAACGCAAAAGGTAAGAAATTACCCGTAAAACATAAATGAAGTGGGTTGCCAACCTGAAAATTTAAAATCGGTAAAGAAATCGGGAAAAATTCGTACCGTTTTTAGAAATTGTGGAAAAATTGTTACATTTCGGTATTTCGGTAGGCCAGACTAGTACAGACTCCGTATCGGTAGAAACACCGAAAAAATATATGTTCGAGACCACTGCTTATGAACGCTAGCAACAAACTTCTTAGAACATAGTACATTGCAGTCTGTTACTAGGGAAATTGATTAATGGAGAGAAACTTTTCGCCGTAAGCAGGGAGACTACCAGATGAAGTAATAACGTAAAAACATTATGAAATGATATTGAACTGTAGACTAGTACATCGCTTTAACTGTTACTTAGTAAATTACCCAGAATCTGTATAAATTGCTTTCACTACTCACGCAGATATGTCTTAAGAATACTTCGTCTAACTGTCGCCAATCACATGAAAGTGTTTCTATGTATCACTATAGCAATAATTAAATAAAAAATTAAGCCTCAAAAACAATTTTCCCGTATAGCGAAAAATCGCATCACTCATATTTGAGCAGTTTTCACTTGTATTTTCAACTCCTTGTTAGAAGAAGGAATATTTCTGACCCACTCAAGATATCAATAACCAAACCGCTTGCTAAGCCTCAAGGGCTTTGTAAATATAAATTTTTAGATTTTTTTTCGGCATAGGTTGCAATTGTTAGAAGGTCTGGTGATGTTGTTCCATAGATAGGGAAAAATGACGGAATATGCCATCAATTCATCCCTTGGAAGGGATGAGAAACAGAATTTTCAGAAAATATTTCGTCACGGGTGCAACGATGGCATGATTGTAGCGGAAAAATTATATATAGGCCTGAAAATTGGAGAGGGGAACTATCTGACAAATAGAAGATTCTTCGTAGCGGCTGACGGCTACAAATCCTCAACGCATCCAATATGCGCTGGAATCCCACAAGGTTCTGTCATTTCTCTCTCCCCCCCCCCCCTATTTAATATATATGTCAACAGCACCCAACGTCAAGCTGGCTCAATTTGTTTATGATACAGTAATTTACACAATCGGAATAGTCCATTCGGCTGATATCAAGAGACTCCAGCGAACTAGAAAAATGATAGAAAAATGGTGCCAGGCCAACAAAATTAGTATCAACCCAGAGAAGAGTGCTGCAGTATATTTTACTAAAACGTGAGCGCTCCTCGAAACCCATCTACAAATATCAGGACACCAAATCCCCTGGCGTGTTAAACATCGCTACCTAGGAGTAATATTTGACAGAGGGCTGACCTTTCGCCAACACATACAGGAGAAAAGAAAAAAAGGGGTAGCCATACTTCCCAACATGTATCCCATGGAAACGAAACTACGAATCTACCGATCAGTCATATTACAAGCACTACTGTACGGATACCAAGTATGGGACATTGCATCTAAATCAAACAAAGAAATCATACAACGGGTACAGAACAGATGTTTAATAACAATACTCAACTTACCAAGGTCTTCAACAGAAGAAATCCATGCGGTAACGTCCACAAGAAAAATTATCGACTAAATCAGAAGATTAACCTAAGAGTTTTACAACAGAATTTACGAACATTGGCAAAAATAAAACAAACTTAACACCCTAAGAATATTAGAACCAAAGGCATGGTATAAATATAAAGTACCAAGAAGCACTATAACGTTAACAATCTTTCAGTGCAGTAGAACCCACTTCCAGTTTTATTTTTTTATTTATAGCTTTACGCCTCGTCGACGTCGAGGTCAATAGAGGCGGGATGGGACTGGTGTCAAGGAATGGGAAGGAATTCGGCCATGGTCTTTTGGAGAAAGCATCCCAGCATTCGCCTGGAGTGATTTGGGGAAACCATGGTAAACCCAAATCTGGATGCCCGTACGGGGATTCGAACCGGCGCAAAGTGGTTCAGGATTGGAATATAGTGGGCATTCGATCTTACATCATAATATCGATCCAAAAAAATTGCTTTAGATAGCATTTGCTGTGCTGATCAAAAATTGTTATGTTCAATTTTTAATAAAAATGACTATTTCACACTTAAAATAAAAAAAAATGTATGGGTAGAAATATTTTTTTTTTCACCGCCCTATATCAAAGTGTCAAAGTCTAACTTATGCAATCATAAGTACCTATCCTACTTAATATTACAACATAAAAATTTCTTGCGTATCCTTGCCGCTTTGACAACAGGGCGCAAGTGAATTTCGGGGATAAAATATAGCAAAAATTCGAACTAAAGTCATAATATCGATCCAAAAAAATTGCTTTCAGTAGCATTTGCTGTGCTTCTCAAAAATTACTATGTTCAATATTTTTTTTTGGATCTATACTATGACTTTTGTTCGAATGTCCACTATTTTTTAACCATGAAATTCACTTGCGCCCTGTAGTCAAAGCGGCAAGGATACGCAAGAAATTTTTATGTTGTAAAATTAAGTGGGATAGGTACTTATAATTGCATAAGGTTTGACTTTGACACTTTGGTATAGGGCCGTAAAAGAAAAATAGGTTTCCACCCATACATATTTTTATTTTAGGTGTGAAGGACTAATTTTTATCAAAAATTGAACATAACAATTTTTGATCAGCACAGCAAACGCTATCTCAAGCAATTTTTTTGTATCGATATTATGACGTTAAGTTCGAATGTCCACTAAATTCCAATTCTGAACCACTGTGCGGCGTCCTCCCGAGTGCGAAGCCAGAGCGTTAACCACTCACCCACCACGCTCGGTTTCGGGGTTTAAATAAGATCAAAAGACAATAGCAATTTTACCCAAAATGTGGGAATAAAGGAGTGCTTTCAAACAAAATCCAACCTAACACAGTAAATTAGGCTGAAAATGCTGCTGCATTAAAAAAAAAAAAAAAAAGACGGGACAGCCGTGGAAGAACAGTCAAGGAGATAGTCGCGACCAGAAGCTTGTTGACCGAGGTATGCTTGGCAGTGTGTCTCAATAAGGAAGAAGCTAGGAAGGTTAACGGTGGTTATTAAATATCGGTCTGAAGCGTTTAGAGAAGGTTAAGAAGTTTCGGTCATAAACGTATAGGAAGTATAAAGAAAAGGCAGGGTCTGCGTGAAACATATCGTAGGCGACGGAATGAGGTTTTGCAAGCTAAGCTGATTGAATAATTTGCAGTAGTGACGATCTGTTCCGAAAACCAAATAAAGGGTTTCATTCTGAATCTGCTAAAATCTTAAAAAACAAACAAACAAACAAAAAATTATGGAATGAAGTTGGTGGTTGTGGCTTTTTATAAAGTGACAATATACAGCAATTGTTAAATAGTAAACAACTTTTATTATTTAAAACGCTAATCTCTGCACATTTTTTTTTTTTTACTTGTTGCTTTACGCCCAGTCGACCTCGAGGTCATTAGAAGCAGGAAGGGACTGGGGACAAGGAACGGGAAGGAATTCGGCCGTGGTCTTTGAAGCAAGCATTCCGGCATTCTCCTGGAGCGATTTGGGGAAACCATGGAAAACTAAAATCTGGATGCCTGGATGGGAATTCGAACCGGCGTCCTCCGGAATGCAAGGCCAGAGCGTTAACCACTCACCCACCACGCTCGGTAACACATTTTCAAGTGAATTATGAAGCGTGAAGGTTTCACAATACAGTTACTAACGCCCCGACAGTGTGTTACATTCTTCGTCATGTATTAGCTTGACCACAAGCAAAAAAACAAAGTTCTATTTTTTATACTTATTCCCGGCACACTTTATGAAAAGCGCAACTGCCAAAAGATTGGAGCTGCTCTATAGATCATCCATAGAATTCTGACGCTATTTTTAAAGATATATGAAATCAGTATACAGGAGAGTATATGCGCATCTAAGCGGCACTGAATTATTCAGTAAGATTCAGTTTAGTTTAAAGTGGTCCGATGGCACAGTGGTTTAGGCATCTGACTGGAGATCGAAATGTCCCCAACAGGGGCGTAGCTTCTATGGGGCTAGGCGGTGCAGTGCACCGGGGCCCTCACGCTCAGGGGGCCCCCAAGCATATCTCAAGGGGCCACTAAGCGCACCTCTAGGGGCCCTCAAGAACAGTTTGTTTAGAGGGCCCACGAACCTTCAAGCCAAACTGGCGCGACCTTTTTTTTTTTAGCTCAGGGGCCCCTAAAGAACAATTCAAGGGTCCCCATCCTCAGTTCAAGGGGTCCGTCTGGCCTGAGGGCCCAAAATAAATTTTTTGCACCGGGGCCCTTGTTGACCTAGCTACGCCACTGGTCCCCAACCAGTCTGGTGGCTTAGTGGTTAAGGTGTACTTATATCATTAACTGAAGAGGAAAAATAGATTTTTTTTCAAATTGATATACATTATATTTTAAGGAGTGTCCATTAAGTGAGGCGTTTTTCCGAAATTCAGAACCTCCCACACCCCCCACCCGTGGTGAGATTGGGTTGGACCCTCCCCCTATAATTACTTTGATTACTTGAGATCTTGGGGAGACACCCCCCCTCCCTGCTGCCTTGCTGATAGACCTCGTAGTTTTCTTAATCCTTTTTTTTTTTTAGCTTTCCTGCTTCCTATGGCAGTTATACCTCCCTAAAGTCGGTATCGGTGTCTTTTGAAGACTTCTTCTTTTTTAGCTTCACTGTTCTTCGAGAAATTAAAAAGATGACGTGAGATTTCCGTCGACCTCCCCCCCCCCTTGTGGAAATTTCGCCCCCCCCCCCCTATTTCAATACACGTAATTAATCATTTCATCAGGAAAAAACAGGAAGAGTTTTATTTGTTTTGAAATTTTTTTAATAACAAAAAATAATTTAAAAAGGCTTCTAATTGGAGATCGAAATGTCCCGGTCTGAATCCCTGTCCCCTGTCTTGGCGGGAATTTTTAAAGGCCCTTAACCTCTGGCTCAGCTTGATGTGTAATTTTAAGTTTATCATAACGCTTCCGTTGTTCGGATTCCAGGTTAAACTGTAGGTCCGCTTTACCCACCGAGCAGGGTGGTGTAACGGTTAGCGTTCTCGCCTCGCATTCGGGAGGACGGCGGTTCGAATCCCCGTCCGGGCATCCAGATTTGGGTTTTCCATGGTTTCCCCAAATCACTCCACGCAAATGCCGGGATGCTTCCTTCAAAAGGCCATGGCCGAATTCCTTCCCATTCCTTGCCCCCATCCTTGCCCCCCATCCTTTCCTGTCTCTAAAGACCTCGATGTTAAAAAGAGACGTAAAGCAGTTACAAAAAAAAAAAAAAAAAAAAAAAAAAACGCTTTACCCAGTATGATTACCGGGTTAGGTTATTATGGTAACCACGACAGAGGCACATGCGCAGCAAATCGAAAAACTGTTAACGGTGGCCGAGCCCTTCGGGGATATCCCGGCCAATAATGCCATACGGATTATTATTAGCTGGTGTTGGATTAGGTATTTCTACAGGCTCTGCATTGTTTTATTTTATAGGTAGTTTCTGTTATTTGAGGTATTACTGTGTTGATTATAACTAGGGTTCGGCAAAAAAAAAAAAAAAAAAAAAAAAAAAAAAAAAAAAAAAAAAAAAAGAGAAATATGCAGGAAAATATGACCTTAAAAATGGGTAAATATGATCTAAAAATAACAAAATATGACCAAACATTTAAATTTACCATACATCAAAACATGCTCAATTATATATAATTTATTTTATCTAGTAGTGTCGCTTTCATAATTTGCTTCCGTGCACTCGGTGCACCACTGGGAAATTAAATTTTAAACTGTCACTTTAATTTCAAATAACTTACAGATAAGAACTCTTTCATCTGTACTAAAATACTCATCCCTAAATTCCTTTACGTAACTTCGAACTTTCAGAAAATTTTAGTTTTGGCATGGCGGTAGGTCTACTCACTGATCCACTGCAGATTTAACGATGATTGAGGATATAACATTGAGATGTTGATTGGCGCAGATCGACACAGGCATGCTTCTGCTGCATTTTCGAGATTAAAAGGCGAGCGGAACATTACGTTTAGAGAGTGACAATAATGTATAACTTTAATTCTTGACTGGTGATTTCTGACCTCATTGAAAATTAGTTCCCCCCTCCCCCCCCTCCCCCCCCCATCCATAGCAGAAGTATATTTCTGTGAATAATTATCTTAATTTCTTCTCATCTATATCTAGTGAATTCCGGGTACTATTAAAAAACTACCAGATTTTTCCTCAAAATATGACCATATGACCATAAATATTATCGAAATAAGACCAAAAGTTGGAAAATGGTCTGAATATGCTTTTATGTGCTAAATAAAATACATTTAAATATAATCAGAAAAATTCAGTTTTTAATTCAGCATTTCAGCTCAAAATTAAGGCTGGAAAAAAATATGACTAGTCCTAAAGATCCTCACCTAATCATAATGTTCTCTATGATGATCTAGAACGTAATAGTATCAGTAGTGCGGTATAAATCGTATCTAGAAAACAGAAAACTATTTGTGTTTCTGAATTGTTGATGTTGTAAACACTTAAGAGTAATAGTGAAATATGATGGCACGCAGAGATAATTTGTTGGTCCTCGGCTGTTGTTTAAGTACTGTACATAAATGATATACTATTTGTCTAAGATAGCAGCGAAAAGATCATTAGAACCTGATGCATCTGCCCTCTCTTTAAAAGTCTATAAGATACAGCAAGTTATATTTTGAAGAAATAAAGCGCGTGATCCAGTGAAAATAAATTAATGCTTAATGTAAATTTAAAAAAAAAAATCAGTTAACTCTTAATCAAAAAAATAAATAAATAAAACGAAGAACAATTATATCCTGATGAGAGGGAAAAAATCAATGAGAGTATTTGCAAGAAATTCTTGTATGTATATATTCACAGCTAACAACTTAAACTGGAATCAACACAATCAATGACTATAAAGAAAATATAATGTTATATTCGCATTACAAATAATACCTAGGTGAAATGGAAACAAAAAAGTTGCTGCTTATTTCATTAGTTGTTCTCCTGGCCCAACAAATAAAACGACCTTTGCAAAAACCTGACAGCGTTAAGTAAATTGTTTTTCCTAGTTTCTGTAAAGCAAGATAGGGGATGATCTCTGGCATATCTGACGGAAGAGTATAATTCTGGTACTTCCAGAAGTATTTCAGAGCGCAAGAATCGCGATTCTGTCACAGATCGCCCCCTGTCCTGTTTTATAGCGTGGACAAGCCTCCGACCTACACGTTCTGTGATGTGGCGTGGGTGTCCACCACATTGTCACCTACTCGTGGTTTCACCGTCCTTCAAACACTTTACATAGATGCTCACCACAGTAGCATGCGAACAGCCGACCAGCCTCTCCGTTTCCAAGATGCTCGTTCCCAGGTACCGCGCCCACAAACCGCTGGCCCGTAATTTAAGGGAATTTCGTTACCTGTGCATAGAAATCAGGTGTCAGAAACCTCCGGAAGCCAACCAAGTACTTGTAGAATCCATGCTACGCCGAATCGCTGCTGTATTGCGTTCGAAAGGTGGACCAATATGCTAGTAAGTAGGTGGTCATAATGTTTTGGCTGATCAGTGTATTATGTGAAAACATCATGTTTAATCGGTTAGTTTCCGAGGAGATATGTATTAATATCCAAAGCCGAGAAAGTCTTTGCTCTTATATAATGTTATCATTTGTTTTTATTCTTCTCCATTTCCCGTTGTTTATGATTGCATCAAACTTCCAGATGAACTACCACTTGTAATTTCATATTATAGATGTACTAGATTCTGATTTAGCTCTCCCTGTGCAGGCTGCGGGTGATACCAGTGAAGACTTGGGGATACCTGCACAATGGCACTTACGGTGGCATGATCGAGCTGATGCAACGAGACCTGTCGCAGGTATCTGGGTCGTCTCTCATCTTGAAGAAGAACCGCTGGGATGTGGTAGACTACACAGGACCAGCCTGGCGTTTCAAGTGAGATATTCCAAGCATCTGCCATGGATATGTAGTATATTGAGGGATTTTAGTTATAGTATATTGCAATTTTTACTCGGGATAATTTTTCTCAAGCCGCAGCTATGTAATTTAATTCCACCCAACGAAGCAGAGCTCAAGGTTGGGCAAAGTCACTTCCCGTGGGAAGCAGTCCCCCTACCACGGTAGCCCAGAAAGCCCTTAGTAAGGGGTTTTAAACGAATAGATCTAATGTCACATGACTTCCCCCACTCCGCTTCAGCGCGCGGGAGCTCACTCTGGCGCAGTTCTCGAGGAGTCTGTTCGTCGAGTTTCAGGATGGACCACGCTGCCAGACGACATGAAGATTTTATTAGGTAAAGGCTAATGCATTTATACCCTTCTGCTGGCTTAGAAAGAATATCCCGAGTGACAGGATTTTATTAGTAAGAGATTCCTTTTATGAGAGCTATTTTATGCAATATTTTTCAGTTATTGCAAGTGTATTTCTATGTGCCCAATTTTATTGAAGTTATTAAAGTCACTGCATTCTTTCAACTACATGTTTTCATTTGTATCGCTGATGCCTGCTCATTACTAGCACTAAGTGAGGGCAGAACGTAATTGCTCTGATCCTAAGACCACATATCTTCGGTGAAAACTGATCGGGGAGTGGTTGATCAGAGGCGAATCCAACTTGGCTGTGGGGAACAGCCGCTCGTTCTCTATAGATATACGTAAATATAAAATGTTGACTAAAATGACCCATATTATAGGGAACAAACAAGTTTCTTCACTTCACGCCAGCGACATGAATTCGTTCTTAGCCAACTGGTAAAACTGTTAATGTTTCTGTTAAAGAGAAAATTGGATAGTGTGAACGCAATTATTTGTTCTTGTCCGATCATGTAGAATCGGGATGGTGTTCATTGGTCTCCCTGGCTCTGTAACGCATTTCCATGTGCCACGCATTACGCCTTTTATGCTGGCATATGTCCACGCTCTGATCTTACTTGAACAGGGTACCCACTGGTTTATCCGATGCAAACCACAAAATGAGGGTAAATCAGAAAAAAATATTGCTCTATAAAATGAAAATCTAATAAGTTAGGGAAACTGTAAAGATACTTCTCAACACACAATTTCGTGTATATAACATAGTTAATTTCCAGCTTATAGTGTGCGCCGGTGGCTACGCGAACATTAATTTGAGATTATTAGTATTCATAAAACGACAAGTAGTGTGCAGAAGACAATCAAAACAGACAAAAACACAATGATGTTATTTAAACATGTGGCTACTAAAATTTGACAAATTGTGGAATATGTGATTATTGTAATCCATTTCTTCCACAGTTGCTCGTTAACCTAATGATTACTAGACGACCCGTGCGAAAATTTCGCGAATAAAATGCGATGAATAGTGAGGTTGAATATAATGTCACCAAGTTCAGTCATTACTCTTCATACTCCTACTTCATTTATCGATTTTGGTTAGAAATCCAGGGAGATAAATGGCTCTAAACACAAAAAACGTATTTTAGAAATATTGACATTTTTGCGCTTTATGGGTCGAATTACGAAAAATTCCTTTCTTAGAATATAATGTTACCACTGCGGAAACCTTAGTCTTTAATACGATATGTCATTTATCTATATCAAGGGAAATATAAGGCTCGTGAAACAAAAATACGTTGTAGAACAATTTATACTTTTTCCCTTTAATAGTTGAATTCCAAACACTTCTTTCTTAAAACATAGTGTCAGCAAAGCTGAGACATTATTCCTCACAATCGTACTTGATTTATCGATTTTGGATAGATATCAAGGGAGATAAGTGGCTCGAGACACAAAAAACGCATTTTAGAAAAATTGACTTTTTTGCCTTTTATGGGTCGAATTACGAAAAATTCCTTTCTTAAAATATAATGTTACCACGGCGGAGACCTTATTCTTTAATATGATACCTCATTTATCTACAGTATATCGGTTAGATATCAAGGGAGATAAATCGCTCGTGACACAAAAATCGGTTATAGAAAAATTTATACTTTTTTCCTTTAAGGGTTCAATTACAAAAACATTCATTCTTAAAATATGATTTCACAAAGCTGATACATTACTCCTTATATTCCTACTTCATTTATCGATTTTGGTTAGATATCCAGGGAGATAAATGGCTCGAGATACAAAAAACGCATTTTAGAAAAATTGACTTTTTTGCCTTTTAAGGGTCGAATTACGAAAAATTCCTTTCTTAAAATATAATGTTACCACGGCGCAGACCTTATTCTTTAATATGATACCTCATTTATCTGTATCGGTTAGATATTAAGGGAGATATATCGCTCGTGACACAAAAATGCGTTATAGAAAAATTTATACTTTTTTCCATTAAGGGTAGAATTCCAAAAACATTCTTTCTTAAAATATGATGTCACAGAGCTGAGACAATACTCCTCATAATCCTACCTCATTTATTCTTTTTGGTTAGATATCCTGGGAGATAAATGGCTCAGGATATAAAAAACCCATTTTAGAAAAATTGACATTTTTTCCCTTTAAGGGTCGAATTACGAAAAATTCCTTTCTTAAAATATAATGTTACCACGGCGGAGACCTTAATATTAAATAGGATATCTCATTTATCTATATCAGTTAGATGTTAAGGGAGACAAATGGCTCGTGACACAAAAACGAATTGCAAAAATATTGATACTTTTGCCCTTTAAGGGTTGAATTACGAAAAATTTCTGTCTTAATATATGACGTCACTAAAGCGGATATCTTAATCTTTAAAATGATACTTCATTAAACGATCTCAGATAGGTATCCAGGGAGATATTTGACTCATAACACAGAAAACAGCATTTTAGAAATATTGACATTTTCACCCTTTAAGGGCCGAATTCCGAAAACTTCATTTCTTAAAATATGATGTGACCAAAGGGAAGACCATAAGCTTTAAAATGACACCTCATTCTTTGATTTCAGTGAAGTATGAAGGAAGATACAGGCTTGTGACAAAAAAATACCTTAGAGAAATAATATATATGATTATTTAGTTAAAAACGCCAATACAACTGTTGTTGGATATTCTTTATTTTTCGGACGCGTTTCGCCTCTCGTCGAGGTATCTTCAGCGTACAATATTTTCTGTAATATACAAGTAGTTATAATTTGAACATAGTGTGGTTTTTTTACATATAACGAACATATTCTGTATATAGGAAGCATAATATGACTTATATTTACATACCTATCCTATTACACCTATGTAAACAAACATTCTGTATGATAATTCATAACTGGTATGTAAATATAAATCATATTATGCTTCCTATATATAAAATAATTTCGTCATATGTAAAAAAAAGAGGTTATGTTCAAATTGTAACTAATCGCATATTACAGAAGACATACTACGCTGAAGATACCTCGACGAGAGGCGAAACGCGTCCGAAAAATAAAGAATATCCAACAACAGTTGTTTTGGCGTATTTACTAAATAATAATTATTAATCGTAGAATAATTTGTGCGATAATATACTCATTATCATAAAAAATTGGGGCACCCAGAAGGAGATGTCAAAACGGAATGAAACTTGGCACAAATAACAGGAACAGTGATGCAAATAATCTATTCTAAAATCAAGTCAAATGAACTACTTCTCCTGGCAGTTTGCAAGTACCTTTAATACCCTTCTACATCACCCCTAGCATGGATATATGAGATGATACAGTCTGGCTGTAGTCGTAGTGATGTCTAATGTAATCTTGTAGAAGATAATGCAATAGTTGGTGTAACTACTGCTCCAGATCCTGTAGGTCCATTGATGGCTGAAGCAACCGTCCCAACTGATCCCATAAATGTTCTATAGGCGACGAGTTTGGAGATCTGTCGGGTCAAGGCAGAGCGTCAACAGCACGAAGGCAGTCTTTAATGACACTTTTTTTTGTCTACCGCTATTATACGCTATGAACGGAAGGACATGAGGCTAGGATGTATCGCTGTGCTGTCAATAGTCTCTTCAATAATGCCGAGGAAAAGAGAAACCCACAAGAGATTGCTTCCTACACCAGTTTTAGTGGTGTATCCTTGAACAATGAAGTCTGAAATTGTGCGCATACCAGTTTCCCTCCATACTCGAATACAGAAATCATCTGAGTCCAGACAAAGCTTGATTTCGTCACCAAAGAAAATGCATCGCCATCACACAGCCATCTGGGCCACTCACCCACGACAGATCTTCAGATGGCTTAGAGAACGTCTAGTATGCAAGTCTTCTTTTGCAAGTTGCCTTCCAATAGTGGGTGTGGAAGTAGGGGCTTCCAGTAATGCCGCTGCACGCTGATGGATAAACACGTCATTGGCTGAGTAAGCGCCTGTCTTACGATAAAACGACTCTCCCTCCTGATGGTCTTCGTTGACAACCCAGAGCCTTTTCCCTGAGCATGTCTTACCTCTTAGCTCTGTTGCACCTAATTCCGTGACACAGCATGGTTAAAAATTTCACGGAACTGACACCCCGTCTCCCTGAGTTCAACAAACCTCCCTCTGTCAAACACTGCCAGTTGTGTATACCTGTGTCGAACGTGTCGTCGAGTCATGCTACCCGTTCACTGAGGCTGACCCTACAAGCGCACTAAGTGTACCACACACATCTGTAAACTGGTTCGGTTAAATTCACTACATTTGAGATGTGTTGATGAGAAATTGAACGCTCATGCATCCAGGCATTTACAGAATATTTATAACTCCTTAATCTGAAATTTATTCCTAACCAAACTCCTTTGTGCCCGTGAAACATGCCCAGCTCGTTCTTGATCTAGTAACAGACGACTTTTCTCGGTAGTTCTAAGCAACGACGAGGGTTTAGCGTGCAGTTAGCAAAAATCACCAATTATACACTTTTGAAGTGTGCTCTCACAAAGGTACAGGAAGTCACTGACCATAGCATTTTTGTTAATGTAGATCGTATCTGGCGTTCCGACACCCCACGACGCTAGGTCTTCGCAGTGCTTTGTTCGCGCCGTTCGACAGCAGTGTGTGGATGGTGAGTGGCGTCATATGGCTGATAATAATGAGCACTTTGAGAGGCATCACCTGGCTCGGAAGTCGACAGGCGAGCGCGGATGTCGAGGCGGAGAGTTCCTGGGGCGCTGTAATCGTCTTCGCTGCCTGCGCCATCAGTCTGCAAGGTATGACCACCAAAATATCGTACAAAATTCAAAGGGGCGCCCGTATCAGACGCTTGAACCCATGCCAGTGTATAAAATCACCCGGCCCCTGAGGAGCAGTCATGGTCATTCTGCAAAGTACATTGTAATGATCATTGAGGGCCCAAAATGGTGAGTTGGTGTCAAAGTCAAGTTTCTTATTGAAAATTTGTACACATTTGGAATCGATAGGGTTGATACAGAGTGATATCCCAAGGAAATATGACTAAAATATTGAATTTTTTTCACAAACGTATTTCTATAAATCAATACAGGCCATCAATCCGGGGGCGCAACAATGAGAACTGGACAATTAACCTATAACCCAAAAATAATTTGAGTCGAAATGAATTACTCTGGTTCTGCAGGCTTACTTTGACAAGATTCATGAGACAGGCTTGACAAATTGTAATTGTCAACAGTTGGGGTCTGAGAACCTTGAAGGCGACAGAACAAGTGGCGCTTTCTAAAACACTGAACTCGTCGAATAGTTCGACCACTAGGACTAGGACATTACGGTGTGCCGAAGAGTTAGTTGCCGGAAGATGCTTTGGCAATTGGAATTCACATTACCCGTCTTGAAGAGCGGCTCGGAAAAGGGTATACCTCTGCCTGGCGGCGCCCGGGTTGGTCACACAAACACCTTCACGTCCCACTGTCGGGAACGGAATCCTTCAAGGATCTGGGAATACATCCTAGGAATTTGCACCGATACGGGATTGGCGCTGCCGGGGTCCCGAACTGGGGTTGGTGCGAGGAGCAGTCATCTGAGGTGTCGGAGTGCACGTGGCTCTAGTATCCTAGACTAGCTCCCGGCAGACCACGCGGTACCCACTTGTAAAACAACCCATAGGATACCCAATCCCAAGAAGACAGGGCAGCGGATTTCTGTGGGTGAACATGAGAGCGCGGTAGGGGATTCACGCAAGTGGACGCGCCGGTGACTCTTTTAACGCTGCAAGGAAAGCCTTGCTAACGAGAGGACAAAGCTACGGGTTTGAGGTTGAGATGAGGTGGCAACCCATGTCCATAACAGCGTAACCCATGTAGGGAATTCGTTTTGTGGTGTCGGGACTCCGTGCGTGTACGGGTCCTAGTATACTAGGCAAGCCCTCGGAAGACCGCACGGCGGTTGCATGGACCACCCGATCCCAGTGGTCAAGCTAGTCTCAGGCCAAAGGGGCAGACCCACTGCTACAGATGCGTGGTAGGGATTCACAAAAGTGTCCCCAACGGCGACTCTTCTAACTTTGCGAGGATAGCCTCGCTAACAAAAGTACCATGGTGACTTCGGTCGTAATGAGCTTATTGGGGCAGAAACAAAAGGTCCTGGCTGACAGAGAAGTGGTGCACCCAAAAATCTCTGCCTGGGGCAAGAAAAGATATAAGCTGTGACCAAACACAGTGTCCAAGAGGGACATACGCTGTGTGTGAGAAAAAAAAAAATTATAAATTTTTATTTTTTCAAACATCAATATTATCCCCTTCAAAGTAGTTGGACAGCTATACATCGGCGGTGACGTTGTTTCCACTCTTGGTAGCAGCGCTGGAAGGCTTCAACTGGTAGGGCTGTTAACTGGTCGGTCACAGTCTTTTGAATGTGCTCCAGAGTTCCCATATAACGTCCTTTTAAGAGTGTTTCAATTTCGGGAATAGGAACAAGTCACAATGCCTTAAATCAGGTGAATATATGGTTGAGGAACAACAGGAATGTGTTTTGAGGTCAAAAATTCACTGATGGAACAAGCTGAGTGTCATGATGAAGCATCCATTTGTCTGCAATGTCTGGTCTCACACGAATCACTCTTTTCCTGAGCCTTTCAAGGACACCTTTGCAAAGAATTTGGTTGACAGTTTGTCCTGGAGGAACAAATTCTTTATGCACGATACCCCTACTTTCAAAAAAGCGAACCAGCATTGTTTTGATATTTGATTTGTTCATTCGACATTTTTTCGGTCGATGAGATGACGGTGTGTGCCACTCTTCGCTTTGCTACTTTGCTTCAGGATCGTGCTCAAATATCCAGGATTCTTCACCTGTGATCACACGATTGAAGAATTCTTGGCCATTGTCAATTCTCTCAAGAACACATTTCTCCGATTGCCCTTCTGTTCAGTTGTAAGGTTTTTTGGCACCATTTTGGCACAAATCTTTTGCATGTCCAAATCGTCTGTCAAAATTTGATGCACGATGAAACTGTTTAAATTTAACTGTTCACTCATCATCCTTATTGTTAAACGACGCTCTGATTTCACAAGAGCTGTCACATGGTCAACGTTTTCGTCAGTTTTTTAAGTTGAAGGTTTTCCAGAGCGCGGTTTAATTTAACGTGTTCTCGGCCTTCCAAAAATGATTTGTGCCAGCGGAAAACTTGTGCTCTTGATAAGCAATGTTCGCCATAGGCCTGTTTCAACTTTTCAAAGGTCACACTCGCGGTTTCCCAATGTTAACACAAAACCTGATTGTGCAACATTGCTCTAAATTACGAGGCTCCACTTTCATAACATACAACAAAAAAACATCTTCACTGATGGCGCTGTCAAAAATAATGTGTTGCCTGAACGGAGTTGAAAGTCGGACTGAGCACGTGGAAGGGATGAACAAACCGGTATAGCACAGACCGTTAGACACAGCGTTGCCAGATCGCTCGCAGTGTTACCAATCTCATTACTTTTCTCACACACCTCGTACATTTAATTTTGAAGAAACTAGAATTTTAGTCTGGTTCAGAGAGTTTTGGGACAGTATTATAACAGAAGCTGTTGAAATCAGAGCAGCTCATTACTTAGTTCACAGGGACACTGGAAACCACCTTAATGTGGCCTGGAATCCAGCTATCAAAATGTTCAAAGCTACGAGTCGGTAAGGAGCAGAAGAGTGGATGACGTCATCGCGCTGGTTTGGCTCTTGTCTTCCGCCGTTTCCGCGGCAGCGCGTAAACAAACTGCTGGTTGAAAATGTGGGCAGAGGTAGACGCCTTCGAAACGTCCCAAAGTTGTGACATTTATGAATGGCTGGAAGTCCGAGAAAAGTTTATTAATTTACAACCCCGCGAAAAGCTACCTTCGTACCGAATATAACGTCTATCTGAAGGTTAAGATACACTCTTATACGTACTTTTATTTTTTCCATTAGCAACTAAAGCACATCTTCGACATGTATGCTATCGTGAATCAAAGTAAAACCGATTTTGAGAAAGAAGGCTAAGGTTTTTTTCCTCAAAAAGATGATATAGACATTTCTCTAAACTAACGATCATGAAATATATATCTAGTTTAAATTCATTTGGGAAGCCTGTATAGTTCAGGTTATTAAACTAGCTGCTAGCAAAAATCCATAAAATTTTGTCAGTTGACTAAATTTCTAAAATGAATTAAACAAAAATCATATAATTGTTGCTGAACCAAACATGACAGCAGAACAGAACGCTACAAGAACGAACTACATCTTCTGCATAGAAGAACGCTCTAAATTTATCACTAATAAACAACACATTTAATAACAAAAGCTATCCATTGGTGTTGAGTAGCAGCAGTATCTTATATTCTATAAGATATTCTATTAAATAAAGCTCCTGTGTACTAGAGAGCATCGCTAAATGAAATAGCATGTAAACTGTAGTATTATTAGAGCAATGTGTGTATTTTGAGGAACGACGGAGCGCTCGAAGTGGCTGTCGTGGCGCTTGGTTCTGCTGTTCACCTTCCTGCTGTCGCTGATGCTCAACACGTACTACGGAGCTGCTGTGGTGGGATCACTGCTGCTGCCACCGCCAAAGACCATCCGAACGCTGCGGCACCTCATCAACAGTCCCATAGAGGTCGGCATCGAGGATATTGGCTACAACCGGGACTACATGGAGGTAACAAAACCTGAGATACTGTACCTCCAAATGAAACAGCATATGTACCACGCAAGTGCATTAACAACACCTTTGACACGAACGAATAGGATATGGACTATTGACTATGATCCGGACGATCGGCATTCGATCCGCGACGAAGTCAAGTTTTTCTTCGAAGTTGAATCTCTAGGCCGATCTCTCGGCCACCTTATTCTGATGTCTGGGACTCCTTATCCAGATGTTCGGGCCTCCTTATCCAGATGTCTGGGCCTCCTTATCCAGAAGTCTGGGCCTCCATATCCAGATGTCTGGGCTTCCTTATCCAGAAGTCCGGGCCTCCTTATCCTGATGTCAGGGCCTCATAATCCTAATGTCTGGGCCTCCTTATCGCGATGTCTGGGACTCCTTATCCAGATGTCTGGGCCTCCTTATCCAGATGTCTGGGCCTCCTTATCCAGATGTCTGTGTCTCCTTATCCAGATGTCTGGGACTCCTTATCCAGATGTCTAGACCTCATTATACCAATGTCTGTGTCTCCTTATCCAGTACCTTGGAGCAAAGTCGGCCAGAGAATTTCGCTGACTCCTTTTCGCTTAACTAGTTGGAACTTCTCAGGGTCCGTAAAATACGCACTGGTAATTCCCATGAAACGGTCCTCAAGGGTTCCAACCAGTTTATCTAGCGAGGACTGCATGAAAACGGTACGAGTCGAGGAATCGCAATTTAATTGATGTACCCTTAATCTTTTTCGAAAACGAAATGTAACGTTCAGTGTTGATGGGTAGGACATCCATCCCATCATAATCGAGGTGTGCTAAAGCCTTAACCATAAAGTGCACATCATACCCAGACAAATTATGGAAAAATATGGGTATGCATCGTTGATGTTTGTACTGTAAATTACAGTTATTGTGTGCAGCCCCTCTGAATGCACCTGTGATGTGACAATGATCGCGGACCTTAACGGCCTCCGGTGCAAAGCCATCACCACAGATGTGGCATACCGTAGCACTAGTAAATCGTGCTTCCTCATCAGCTGACATTACAAAAGGTATGACCGCCTTGTAAATTCCATCAATGTCTTGGGCCAGTTTCACGAGTTGTTCCACTAGAAACGTCTCAGGGTTTTCTCCCAAGAATGAGGCTCGTATGCGCAAACGAGCTGGTATGCCGCGGCAAAAGGGATGTGTTCCTGGACTCCTGTGGAGTAAGAGGCATTAGGGTCGGGTCTGCACGTATGAATGGGTTTCAACAAGCATTCAAAATCCGCGTAAACGACGAATGGTGCACGCTGTTGGTACACAAAATCCTTAAACTTTAAGGTTTTGTCTTCGTCGCCGGATAGTTCGACTCTTACAGCTCCTACCCTTGCGCAATCAATCTCATGGCGTTCCAAGAGATCTTTGCGACCGAAATGCTGCAGACATCTATCACAAATGAAAATTGCGTTTTATGCCTAGTTATTGATGATCTGACTAACTTTGACAAGTTCTTGATCCAGCAGTAATGAAACTTATCTTCACCCTCTGAAATCAACAACATGTTGATATGGAAATCGCGTTTGACTGCAGCATGATGGAAGGGGCCTACAACTTTATGTTTTCCATTTTCTGGTTCCAAGCCGTAGACATTGATCGAATATTCAGGATTTTGCCTCTCAAATTTAGAAATGTCTGATAATTTTACAGGGAAGTCTATACCTGCAAAATCTAAGTCGTACTTGGAACGTATTTTAGTATACCTGATAACTAATTCCGCGTGAACTTTCACCTGTTCGCGAAATGCCAGGATCGTCCACAGAAAACAACGATCATCTCTGTTTTGAACGTTGATTATTGCTTTCTTTGCTTTGATATCGGATGGCAGAGCTATAAATGAAGAGCCTCGATGCAGCGGTTCGAATTTAGCTAAATGGATATCGATGGCATTAATCTGATCGAGGGTTTTGCCACTATCCCGATCTTGGAATTCACTATATCTCTTCAAAATATCTTGACGCACATAGACATCATACCATTCTTCCAGGTGAGTGCTTAATGTTATTTCTCGCATCTTTGGCATAAAACAAATACGGCTGATGTTAGTGACATTGTTCTTCTGAATTTGGAAAAGACAATCCAACCCCACCTGGCATTTTATAGCCGGTGATGAAGGATTGTTAATAATCGCGGAAATTTTGTCTTTAAAAATTCCATAACATGCTCTAATATAATTTTCGGGGTCTTTAAAATTTTCTGAATTTATAACTGAAACATGGAGTAACCTATTCCCGAAAGCACTTGCCCTGATAGTTGGCTTCAACCGCGTAGCATCTGGCTTACCTTTTTCCCCACCCGCGTTAACGACTACTTGTGTGTTGGGCAGCCACTGGGTCGATGGTTCATCTGTCGCCCAGAGTGCTTCCACTGGTGACAGAGTGGCTAGTAGATCCTCATCGATTGGATCTGCCTACGGAATGGTGCTGGGATGGTGTATGTCCACTGCTGGAATACTCCTCGCACTGGTGCTGGTGCTGGGTTGGGTTATGGCCACGCTGGTGCTGGGTTGGTTTATGTCCACTATTGGAATACCCCATAGTTCTTCCATGTCTGGCGGTGACATATAAACATCTGCAAATATACACAAAGAAATTAGATTCATAGTTACAAGTATGGAAAACAAAGCAGTCTATAAAATGAATACATTACCTGATATTTTAATCCTTTTTGATGGACCGTCATCATCATGGGTTGCCATCCGTTTGTGTGTAGGTTGCCCACTGGTAATGCCAACAGTATTCACATCATCTGCAACATAATAAATAATGTCTGTCATATATGCGTTAAGTATTAACATGAAAAATAATTTTAAGTACCAAACGATTGCCAGTAGCAAAACAATTCCTGAGTGGTAATCACATCTACAGCAGAATGAATAATGTCAATCACATAGGCACTAAGCGATCACATAAAACATTATTTAAAGTATTAGCTACTTACTGGTAAGGTCAACAGCATTCATTTCATCTGCAACAAAATAAATAATGTCAGTCACATATGCACTAAGTATTCGCATAAAAAATTATTTAAAGTATTAAACACTTGCCATTAGTAAAACAATCCATCAATTCCTGATTGTTAATCACAGGCAAAGCACATTCACTCACATCTACAACAAAATAAATAGTCATTCACATATGCACTAAGTATTCACCTAAAAAAGTTATTTAAAGTATTAGCTATTTACTGGTAAGGTCAACAGCATTCATTTCATCTGCAACAAAATAAATAATGTCAGTCACATATGCACTAAGTATTCACATAAAAAATTATTTAAAGTATTAAACACTTGCCAGTAGTAAAACAATCCATAATTTCCTGAGTGGTAATCACAGGCAAAGCACATTCACTCACATCTACAACAAAATAAATAATGTCAGTCACATATGCACTAAGTATTCTAAAAAAAATTATTTAAAGTATTAAACACTTGCCAGTAGTAAAACAATCCATAATTTCCTGAGTGGTAATCACAGGCAAAGCACATTCACTCACATCTGCAACAAAATAAATAATGTCAGTCACATATGCACTAAGTATTCACATGAAAAATAATTTACAATGTTAATCACTTACCGCCTGCAAGATTGTACCGCACCTCATGGTTGTCCATGGTTACCGATCGTGAGTCTACAAATTCATCACTGATTAGTTGCGAGATGACGGGAAGACCTGTAAAATAAAATTAAAATAAAACTTACTTATTTATAATAATGATTATAATAATACTTAATAACAGAAAATTAACTCACCATTTGCCAAATACTGTTCGATGTCTTCAGCAGTCAGTACTCGATCCATGATGTTCACTCTGTAAGATACTGTTGATCAATGAGGCTGAGAAAAAGTTTGGCACAGAATTTATACCCTGTCACGAACGGTAAATTGTGTTGTGGAAAGTAGGCCCAGTCCGCTCACTCCAGGAATAGTGTATAACGGGGACCAACGCGTAACCCACGCCGAGTTACAGTACACCCGGAAATAGCGCTGCGCTAGGAAAACGGGAACCAACGCGTCACCCACGCCGAGTTACAGTACACCCGGAAATAGCGCTGCGCTAGGAAAGTACGCACTCCAGGAATAGCGTATAACGGGACCCGTTGCTCGCCGACGCACCATCTGTGACGCGCGCTGGGAATAGCAACAACCGTTGTCACCTGCGGGAGTGTGCGCCCGACTAAACTCCACAGAATACTCAGATAGATTCAGGTTACCGCCGTACGATGCTGCCGCCTGGTAGCGGGTTGGTGAACTAAACACGCCATTCTCGCCGTGCCCACCCCCACTCCCCTCCCTTGTGACGTCATGGGGAAAACCAGAATATTCTAAGCTTCCCCTACTTCTACCTACTGAGGTTGTTGCCTGTCTCCCACAACGTGTAAGATGGACTTGTGAAAGAATAGGTGAACAAAAATACATAGAAAAATGTACTAACTGAAACCGTAGACACATAGGCAGTGTAGTGGCCAGAGCGGATTGTCAACATTACCATATAGGATCGTCCAGACCACCCACTCCTCGATCAGTTTCACCAGAATATATGCGACTTGCTTTGAGAAAGGACAATATCACTTATACTAATCTGTTAATAAAACCAAGCGTGGTGGGTGAACGGTTAACGTTCTGGCCTCGTATTCGGGAGGACGCCGGTTCGAATCCACGTCCGGGCATCCAGATTTGGGTTTTCCATGGTTTCCCCAAATCACTCCAGGCGAATGCCGGGATACTTCTTTCAAAAAGGCCATGGCCGAATTCCTTCTCGTTCCTTGTCCCCAGTTCCATCCCGCATCTAATGACCTGAGCCGTCGACGAGGCGTAAAAAAAAAGACTTAGTGATAACTACAATGGTGAAGGTAGCTCCTTGGAATGATTGCAAGCAATCAAGCGATGAGATTAAGTGGATTTATTAAAAAAAAGAACTGGTTGAAGGCATTCATTACACGATGGATACACTCTTAGTTGATAGGAAATTGTTACACAGGTCGGAGATTTTATAGTCGCAGGAAAATTTGGATCATTCGATTCAGAGTGGTAGTGATTGCATTTCTGGGACTGCTGAGGGGAAAATTAACAGTGCTTGCCCAAAATGGTGGTTATACCATAATTACAGAACTGCTATCCATAATTTTTCATCGCGAACTGCCTTGGTCACTTTTGCACCAACTGGCTTCTGTCTATAGGTGAGGAACGAACGTTTGCCATTGGCTGTTCCTCACGTAGCTGTCACATGGACAATGCGTGAAAGTCGCCTGCTTTCTTCAGGCGTGCAGACTGGCTCCATGTTTCCCACAGGAAACTGCAACATCAAGCCAGGCCTTGACAATCAGTCAGATCACCAAGAGATACCGGAGTAGAGTTCCTCTGTTAGCTTAACTCAGAAAGCAAACTATCTCTATTATTCCTAATAATTACTACAGAAATAAATATCCGAGACACATTGTCTGAGATGACGTAGTGAGCAAGCTAATTGTGGATGAGATAGATCCACCGTGGAATACTTAATAAGTTGGTCACTTATCTCTCTGCAGCATATCACATTACACTGGCGACAGAGTCATTGATAGCAGAAAGTTCGTGATGAACCACCGGATACTCTAGGCGTGAATCCTCTGCAACACCGAGAAATATTTCGTTCTAGCCTATTTAAGACAACTTTGATGCCCATGTTACAGAAATCGACGGACCCTCTAGTACGCGAGCTATTCCGACGCAAGGTGTTTCCGCGGACAGCCAAGAGGCCGGCCTACTATCCCATCAACGAAGGCGTGGAGCGCATGCGGACTTCCTTGTTCGCCTTCCAGGCCGAGGCGGTCACCATGTATCCTCTGATAGCTCGCACGTTCAGTGAGAGAGGGAAATGTGCTCTGTCCGAGATTGTGCTCGTCCCACACGGAATGACCTACCTCGCCGTGCCCAAGGGATCTCCTTTAAGAGAGCACATGTCATATGGGTAAGTGGGAGCTTCAGTAGATTCTAAATTCGGAGTCACATTACTATTGCTACTCTTATTTATTTTGTTCTTAAGTTTACTATATTAAAATTAAATTTCAGGTAAAAAAGATCATGTGGCTTAACCTTTTTTCTGAGAAGCGTATGGCTGCTGAATGTCTTTCAGAAATAGGAGTCTCCTGCTGCCTGCCGTCTATTAATAAAGAGAAGTAGTGAGTACTGGTCAAAGGCAACCTTTTGTCTTTGGCGTTGGAAACTGTATCTATGGCGGATTAATAAATCATAATCAACGTTAAGGAGAAGGCAAGAAGGGAATCTCAGTTAAATGTAACCCTATCATGTGTGATGGAACTCTGTTTATATACGTGTGGTGCAGGGTTTGAGTCCCGCAGATGACACCAAAGTTCCGTTTTGGGTGACCGAGTGGATATTGATTGATTGACTATCGGACATGTGATCACTAACTAACCTGCCCCCTAGTATCGTCTTCTTGATGTTTCTTCTTGTCAGGACGACGGATTTCTGAGTGACACCAGGCGGTTGTTGTTAACGCAGTATGACCAAACTGCGAGGACGATAGCTGCAAATACAACTATAATCTGTTAAAGATGTTAAATATTTTACATGGAAGGCTGCGTAGAGTTCTTTGGCTTGAGTGATGTTAGCCTGATACGGATCAGAAAGGTTTTATGGAAAGAAACAGAAGTTACAAAATAATTTCGGTTTATTGCCGTAAATCAAACACAGACAGTTTCACAAACACAAGAACGTAATTTCTGCCTCATGCAATTTGTTAGCTGCACCCCCGCTATCTTGAATTTAGACTCCAGTTGCCGAAATGGGGTACAAAGCGATACTGTTGGTAGTAAATCACGAACCACGTGTTACATCCGTGCGTTCGGTTAGCGATTCCGAGGCGTACTGGCTCGGTACAAGTGCACTCACGGGAAGGTGCTGACGTTTATCAGCGGAGGCATAGTATTTCGTTTCGCAGCGGGTGCTCTGTGCCGCTAGCAGTGGACGGATATTCACTCCGCTTTTACACAATATTACTGGGATTTATTTGGTTTCCTTACACATGACAACTTAGTGATGGAATGAGTGTGTTGATGTTTGTTGGTGGATGTATGTTGATGGATGTTTGTCCGTGTTTAAGCGTTGGTAATACTGAGTTTGCCTGTCTGTTGATGTGTATATGCTTGTTGGAGGGTGTGTCTTAGTTTGTGTGATGATGTAAACTAGTTTTGAAGCATGTATATAGATATCAGTGTGTTTTGACAAGTATCCGTGGGTGTCTGAATGTATGAGGCTCAGTTTATGTGTACCTGAGTGAGTTGGATGCTGGCGAGGTGTCTTAACATCTTTCCTGAAGCCCACAGAGACAGTTCAGGAAGGGATGTGTGCTTATTATTGACAAATAAATGCGAGATTGTGTTTAACTGCTGGATCTGATTCTTCATATATTAGCGTAACTTTGCTGTTTTAATGATGCCTGGATTAGGATGATTCTTGAAGATTATTGTGAGAGGTATGTCAATGCTGCGTCTCAAGTCTGACAAGAAACCAGACGGTCATCTTTGGTGGAAAGTGAGTACACAAACATTCTCTTGTTCTATCATCTCCAAAACTTGTTTATTGCCGATACACCCAAACCTTTTTTATGTGAATGTTATATACTGCTATAAACCATTTTAAAAAACGATGCATAGTATTAAATGCAGGCATCCGTTTTGAGAAGTAAAACGTGTAAAACGGTAGCGGGAGTATGAATCTAGTGGTTTGGTGGAATGGTGGGCATCTATCTGTTTTAATCAAATCATAATGAACCCAAGGAAGTAACATCACATTATTTGGTTTGGACAGTGAGAAAGCTAAATTTTTTGAGCCCAGTGGTTGAGCAGTAATGTTTGGGTAGGGTATTCGGGGTGACATGGGTTCAGATCTCTGTATAGCCATCCAGATACCTGTTTCCTGAAATAACTCCACTCTATATATATGGTTCCTTCAGAAATCCATAGGAAAAAACATGTTTTCGGGTAGTTACGTCTTAATAAATGTGTAAGGGATGAGTGAGAGTTTAATGGATTTATCTTACCTTTTTCACTGGGAGAATTTTATTTATAAGGAACGTATGATGAATCATTCGATAATTTAGACTGATGTGGAAAAAATCGTTTGTATACAATACTATCGCCGACTTGCTACCACGGGATCAAATATGATACTTGACCCAACTTTTCTTTTAAAAAAAATTAAGGTTTGCTTAGACGTGGAAAAGAGTGTGCAGTAATTTTTTTTCTTATGGCTGTGCGCCTCGTTGACGTTGAGGTCATTAGAGATGGGAAAGAACTGGGTGCAAGGAACGGGAAGAAATTCGGCATGCCCTTTTTAAGGAACCATAAATTTATGGAGCCCCTTTAGGAGATGGCGGATTCTTCGGGGAAGAAATCCGACGTCCATTCAGTGTGTATTCCGCGTCGCCTGATCCGAGATGTGGAACAAGCCATCCTGGATGCCATAGAACGCATGAAGTGTAGCCCACTGTGCATTGTGATGCATGTCGGCACAAAAGATGTTTGCCGCCTTGGGCCGGAGGTTATCCTCTCTTCCTTCCAGCGGCTGACTGAAAGGTTGAGCTCTGTGGCCAGTGGCCGCAAGATATCGACAGCATCGTGGACGGGGAGGATTGTGAACCTCTGGTTCAGAGCGATATTGAGGACCTGAACCAAAAACTATGACGTTTCTGTGATTTCATTGGCTGCAGATTTCTCGATCTTCATAATAGGGTTGAGTCATGTATGGTTCCTCTGAATAGGCCAGGTGTGTTCTACACACGTGAATCGGCTACACGGGTGGCAAGAACTGTGTGGAATGCATTGGGAAGTTTCCTAGGCTGAGGAAGGAAGACCCAGAACTCGAAATACAGTTACTGGTAACCCAATCAGATGCAACGCCGGAATATAGGAGGAACTGAAGAGAATCTAAACACTTAAAAGTTCTCGCAATTAACTGTAGAAGCGTTTGCAACAAACAACCTGATCTTGAAAGTGTTATTTGTAGCAAAGAAGCGAATATCGTTATTGGTTCAGAGAGTTCGATATCAGATATAAGTTCTGCAACATTTTTTAAGGATAGTATGAACGTTAAGGATATATATTACATTCTCATGGAGGTGGGGTATTTATAGCTGTCAGTAAATTAAATAGACGTCGATTCGTTCTGCGAAATCATATGAATTAATCTCAACGTTGCCAGGTCAAAACTCGTCATAGGTGCCTTCTACCGTCCACCTGATGCCGACATAACTATCACCGAGAAGTTAAGAAATAATGTAAATATTACCACTCGCTATTTTCAGGATAATGCTACAATCCTAGGAGGTGATTTCAACCTGATTTTATCGACTGGTCTAATTACGTACACGTTACTGGTGGCAGGGATAATGTAGGTCAGATTCTACCCCACCATATTGAAGTAAATATCTGACTAAGGTTTTTTTACCACACTTCTTTCCTTCCCGATTACAGTCGTCCCTCGACACGTTCTTCAGTAGATGGAGGACTTATGAAATCTCTTCTTACCACCTGACTAATGTTTCCTGCATAAGAGAATTTATAACCAAATGGTACACCAAGATATTTAATTTTTCGACTTTAACATCATAAAGAATTAGAACGGAACTTCATTAATAGAAGGTTACCTTGCATCGTGTCCAATATTTTCTTAAGTCCAGAAATATACAACGTAAGGTCTTAGTGCATTGCTTGAAGTACATTGTCTGGTTTGAAAGCCAATTCTGTTTATCATTAACCATATTTCCTAAATATGTTATTATTCCAGGAAACAGTTTACGCCCAGAATTGGAAACGATCATATTTTGATTTCCTCTGCGTGTTTCCAGATTGCGCAAGGTGTGGGAATCGGGACTGCTCAACTACCAGGAGCGTATATGGCACCCACCCAGACCACCCTGCCTCGACTCGGGTGAAGTCGAGAGCATCAAGCTGGTGTCCGTCGCTCCAGCCTTCCTCATATACGCCAGCGGCTTAGTCCTAGCGTATATTGTCGTCTGGATAGAACGAGTCAGGTGTGTACACAACCACGATACGCTCAATGGACCTGTTACAGCATGAGATTGATGATCCATATTGACGGATAATGTGAATTTCGTTAGAAAATTACGAATCTTTCATTGATAGCATCCTTGTCTCCTCAACTTTTAGGTTGATGGCCACGTTTTCTTGGGAAATTTAATAATAATATTACATAATACAACTGCGATGGAAAACACGTTCCGCTGGCAATTTCCCTTCTCACACATTTTTTTCCTTTCGTTTTCCCACCTACCTTTGCCTTCTACTAATTTGAACTATAAATTATTTCAGTATTTTTGGCGAAAGAAAATTTTCCCACACCCTTATGCCTGAAATCAAGTGCCAGCTCCCACTTTTCTTCTGTCCACTTATGAAGAATAATTTATCCAAGCACTTTGATGATAATCTGTTTCTTGTCTTTGACATCGTACTGCCTGGCTCCGAAAATAAACGTATGGCAGGACTGTCGTTGCTGGATCTGTCAGGTATTGTCGGACTAACTTATACAAGTAAGGTATACTACTTTCATATCTTCCCATTGCTCCAAAGGGTCAGTCGACAATAGTGACTCTGGTGTTGCTAAATAAAGGCTCATTTCATCTTTTTCATTAGCTAAAGTAGACTGTAAAGAGGAGCCTGATGTTCTAATTTTGCTTTTTTGTTTTACATGTTCTAAAACTTACTGAACTTACATTTACATGTACCATTATAAAATAATAAAGAATTAACGAATAAATAATTCACAGTTGTAATCACAATACCTTTGACCGTTGCACGAGTACAGAGCAAAACAAAGCTTCATGCACTCTCTAAACAAACAAAGCAAGCGACAGTGTTGATAACCAACGATAGTGTATCTTAACCCCTAATTTGATAGTTCGAGACACCCTCTTTTTTAAAATAAAAATTAGATAAATGTCAAAAACAAGTTTTTAACTCATTCTCAAACGACAATGCTACCAACACAAAAAAATCTCGATTCTCATCGTCTTTAGATATAACTATTTTTTTCTAGGGGCCATAAATCACACAGTCATATCTGTTGTAATCATATTTTCACTTCTTGTTTTCGTGACTTTGCAGTATTGCCACTAATTTTACCATTGTCATTTTGGTTGATATCGATATCTTACAAAAAGTACTGATTCGAGTAAAAGTATCGAATGAAATGTATCGAGTGAAAAAGTATAGGTTTAAAAGTAAAGTATTCGATACCAAGAAGTATTGATACTTTTTCCGTGTTCGTACACAAGGCTGTTCTCTTTGTCCCCGCCCGCTTGCGTATTTCTGGGCTCCCTCATTAATCAATACACTGGCTATGTTTTCGTTTTCATAGTTAAAGAAGCCGTATAAGAGATGGTACCACCGGAAAAGGTAATATTAACGTCTGCTATGACTTCTAATGGCTTAGGAATGTGACGATGGATTAAATTTGTCAAATCTGAACGAGGCAATGTGTAGAATTTTATTTTGTTGAATCATCACATGAAATGACAGAAATGTTTCCGTTACTTACATCTGTTGGCAGTACAGTAATGGTCTCGAAATACCAAATATAGAACCTCCATCGGGGGAGAAGATCTGGAGTTCCGAAACAAAATATTTGTTATGCACTTGGACCAGACTTCAGTGGTCATTCAAGAATCCTTCATAGAATGAACCCTTTATTATGATATTCATTGGCGATATTACAAAGGTTCTTGTTTAAAAAGCGTAACATCCACCATCATTCCACAAACTGCAATCCAGTATGCCAGTGGAAGTTTCAACATCGGCTCA
This sequence comes from Vandiemenella viatica, assembly GCA_031002005.1. Classification (NCBI taxonomy): domain Eukaryota; kingdom Metazoa; phylum Arthropoda; class Insecta; order Orthoptera; family Morabidae; genus Vandiemenella; species Vandiemenella viatica. The sequence goes on along the minus strand of CM061921.1, from coordinate 131,871,616 downwards.
GGCTGGGTAATTGAGGTTTGTGTTTTGAATTCGCCCCCTCATCAAGGCTGGTTTCTTTAAACTGCGCTGTCTCTAGTTTTGTAACGCTGAACAAAGAATACAACCGAAAATAAACTGTATTATTATTGCAAACTGACTGTGTGGCCTCAAAGCCTGGAAGATTTTTATTCTTAAAAAGCCTATTATGCTGGGATTGCGGTAGGAAATAGAATATTAATATGCACCAGCAATCGTTGTCTGCAAGACTGAACGGGTAAAGCAAACATAAAACGCAACACCAGTAAGCGACATTCAAAACATCTGCAGATGTATTTGGATGGCGGTGACAAAAACTGTTACTCAGAAACGTGCTAACTAACCTGATTTAGGTTCATGACGTTAACAAACTTGTAACTGGTAAAAATGTAATTTCTTATCTATTTAACATTTATCTATAACGTTTAACTGGTTACTCACATCTGTTTCGCGTTTCATGCTATGCTCTGTTCACTTGAAACTGGTGCCGGCCCTGGCAGTGTAGTGGCTAGCGCGCTGGCTTCGCATTGCAAGGGCCGCCGGTTCGAGTCCGGCCTCGGGCATGGGTGGTTTTAATTAAGTGTTGTGTTCGTCTTGTGTTGTCCTCACTGTAGTGTCCACAATATCATGATTAGAGCCTGATACAATACTCTGTACAAAACAAATTGGAGCTGGCTAAATGGTCGCAATGACCGAAAGCCATTAAAAAATAAAATTAAAAAAAACCTTGAAACTGGCGGTTCAAGGTCATCTCACCACCCCCTCCCTTCGCACCTCTCCAAGCTGAGCGCTTTGTTAGGTTGGATAGTGGCAGATTACCCCTTCGCACTTAGGGGTATTAAGGGCAGCGAAGTCGGGACACAGCAGACTAACCTTGAGCCGACTCTGTTACTTCAACGGGTAAGCAGATTGCTGTTGGGGCACCGTTACAGGCAAGAAAGACAGTCAATGCAAAAGAAGGAATTAAAAACATATAAACAATTTTGTTTCAATGAAATGTATAATGAATGCTGTATCACGTATTCCAAAAAGCATTTTTAACAAAATGAATTATGTATATGGTTAGAATTAGTGAGTTATTCAGTGGAGGGCTGCCAGGTTTGTCTCTGGAAATTACCGCAGAACACAATCGGTAACTAATATGATAAAGGAGCTGGAGTGGGATTCATTGGAGGATAGAAGGAGGGTGAAGAGAGTCATGGGAGTGTACAAGGCCTATACTGGTGATGAAGCATGGAAAGATATTGGTGGGAAAATTAAGAGAGGTGAATTGGAAGGGTACCGGTAAGGTTGACCATGACCACAAGCTGGCACTTGATTTCAGGCGTAAGGGTGTGGGATAGGAAAGGGAATGAGGGACTGGAATAAATTGCCAAGAGAAGTGATGAATAACTTACCGGAAACACTGAAAGAATTTAAAGTAAAATTAGTAGAGGGCAAAAGTAGGTTGGGAGGGGAAAGGGATGGGGTTTAGGGAGATTGCCACCGGAGTGGATGCTTCATCGCAATTTTATCAATTATTACTATTATTATTATTTCAATCAGTGTGAATCTTCGAAGGATTATCGCAAAAAATTCCAATAACTCATAAACTGTGCCTGACTGAGAATGTCTAAAGACTGATTTGAAATCAGCATAAAAATTGCAATAATAATAACATTTTTATTTATTTTTGCTATTTTTAAGAACATTTTAATTCATCTGAATAGACGTTACAGCTAACTGAAGTTTGTAGATGTAAATATAGTGAGAAAATCCATCTTATGTTTCAGAGCTCACAGACTACACCGCAATGGAAGTCTTCAACGTATTAAGAATTCTCTCAGGGAGTTATATTAAGTGGAATGTTGAGAGTTATTTATGAATGACGTAAACTGATTTTCACCCAAAAAAAAAGACAGCATGGGGACCACTACAAACTGAAAAATATCTGAAAATGAGATACGCGCTAAAACACGCTATTGAATATGACTAGTAGCATCATCCTGTAATTCGCTATACAGTCATGTATCTCACAACTAGATTTGTTTCACACTAGCTATTTTACAACTTCTGTAATCATCTCATTTCTTAATTTTCAGTTTAGCGATATGCAGTTTAAATAAATAAACAAAATGCAATGTCATCACATGTAGAATAATGAAATGAGGCACAAATAAATTTTGCAATACTGTATTAAAAATTATTTTTAGGCATATTTGATGGTTTTAATCAATTGATGAATTTAGAAACTTATGAAAATTGTGCTGCTATTTTTGTTGGATATAATTGCGTTGTCTTTCCACTCTTTGTTTGGTGAAATTAGAAAAATTTTCTACAAAATTAATTTGGTTACGAAAATTCGGATTGTCTGAACTCTGAAAACTTTTTAAATTTTTAACCGTTTTTAGTGTATCCACACACGACACAAGAGTTTTTCACGACATTGTAAAAGATTCGCATTCTAGTTAAAAACTTTTTGCCTTCGGCTGATGAGGCATAAAATTCGACACAAGTCTGTGAACTTCATTAATTAAGAAGATCATTTTATGGTTGAAACGTTCTTTCGTAGCCATTCGTAAATTCTGTGATCAACTTTGTCTGGTAAGCCATATCCCCTTGAAGTTAGATGTATTTTACTGTGATTCAATTCATTTCACTTACATCGATATTCGGTTCATCGTAAATAATTCAGTTACACAAGAAAACCAATATGAAAATATTGTTAGCAAACTTTGTCTTTTAAATAAAACAATGCAGTTATTCATATTATAGTTTCGAACTGCAAAATGCGAGATTTCACTAGGATCAAATGAACTTAAAAATTTTTTTGTAGTTCTTATAAGAATTTAACTTGATCGTACCAACAAATAATCTTATCTTTTTTCTTAATGGTATTACGCCTCGTCGACGTCGAGGTCACTAGAGGCGGGATGGGACTGGGGACAAGGAACGGGAAGGAATTCGGCCATGGCCTTTTGAAGGAAGCATCCCGGCATTCGCCTGGAGTTTCCTTCTGCACTTCAGACATCTGCGCTAGAATCATACCGTTGGGCTATCTGGGCAAATGCTTGACTCCACTGTGGATTGACGGCCACAGACTGAAGGTTAGAAACTGATTTAAGTTCGTATTACAGGAAGGAAGACGAGACTTGCAATAGAACCAGCTTATTGGCCTCGAAGTAATACAGTTGATAACTTCCGACAAAGTGGACTCCAATTGTCGCCACTTTATCTTAGCCCTATACAGTAGTTAGTGGATCTATGAGTGCAGGTCGGTATAGTTAACTGTTACGCAGATGGTCGCCGTGACTGGCTCCTAACAGGTGGCTATCGAAGTATGCTCTACTACTCTCGATGAATGACCGACAGTAAAAGAACCTTCTTTGATGCTTGTACTTCCCAAGCCGCCACGATCGACCTACAACTAGGAAGAGGACTTCACTCTGTTATATGTCGTAAAATTACCGAAATATTACAGTATTTGTTTAGTGTGGGTACATGCAACAAGTTAAAATTATTGTTAGTGACTATGTAAATTTGGCAATGACACTGGTGGCCAGGCGGTCAAACACCCAGCTTCCAGGAGACCAGAGTGGTATTGTTCCCCTAACAAGAGGACCGACTCTCGTCACTGTCAACCAGTGAAAGCCTGAGTAGGGGCATCGCCCTAAGAGAGAAATTTATGTCCCTCCAACACTCACCGTGGATAATTATGTATTCGTGACGGTTAAAAGTTTGCGCGGATTTATGGAGACAGACTCGAGTGACCGTAGCGAAACGAGACGTGATTGCCAGATAAGCATTTTCTCACGAACAGGGTCCACTACTCCAACAAACAATGAAAAAGCCTATAGTGTCCCATTCGGTATGCCTCGGGATTTACTACTTTATAAACAGCTTTATTAATTATAACAAAATAAATGATTGTTGGTGGGGTTCTCTTCCGAAGTACATTAGTACAAGTCTAAGATAATACAATATTCAAAAGAAACATATTAACTTTATTAATCTTTATACATAGAAAAGCAAATTTTATTTGACAAAAGAATTACTTTAATGGATAAATGGTTGTTCCCTCTCAGATAGTGGAATTTACAATTCATGAGTTCTTTAATTTTGAGCTCGTTGTGGTCACTTTTTAGATGATTGCGTACGTAGGAGTTACCGTAGTGTTGAGCAGTGCAGGCCATGTGAAGAGTCGTGTCGGCGACCCCGGCGAGGAAAGCTTCGTAGAGCCAATGGTGCGTGTTTTCGCCAGGTCCCAGGTAGTTTCGTCAGCTGAGCCAACGGTGGACCGGGCGTCTGGTGTCTATCATCTCCAACAGCCGCGATGTCCTGTGAGGCCCAGAGAGCTGACATTCCCAGCCGAGCCTTCTGCGTCCAGTCCACGCGCCGAAAATCAAGTGTCCGTCTCCATCCACTCTCCGCCCGCTCGTCACCTTGTTGAAAGGTGGGGCGTTCCTTCCTTCATCTCCGATTGGCCGAACATATAACAAGCATAAACAATTTGTTAGCAACCAGCGAGAATGAATTCCATTGGAAGGAATATGTAGCACCACCTCCGAAACTTCTTTGGGAGGTTATCCCCTCCATGCTGACCGCATTTCTCTCTTTTGATTGGCCTGCAACTCTCGCGCACAAACAGTATATTGTTAATGAATGTATCTTTGCCAGCGACATCTGTAAAGCGTCTGACAGCTTAGGTCCACAACACTTTATTACGGGGTTTTGAAAGAAGTCTTTCATTCGTCGAATATCCAGATAGACGAACTCACAATGCCACACTGTGGCCATTGTTTTAAACAAACCCGCGCTATACCCGAGAGCCTATGCATCATTTCAGTAAATTAATGACCAAAACGTTAGGGAACACAAGGGAAGTCTGTCCCTTTGGATGTGGACCAGACCATGCTAAAGTACATTCTTTATTACGCACTCTTTTGTCGACAGAATTACAATCATTATCCTTTCTAACATTTGACAAGAAAGAGTATTAAATATTCCTTGCGATAACCTTGTTGGTCGAGAACCACATTGAAATCAAATCAAACGAACTTATGGAAATTAAATACGTTATAGCAATAAAACGATTGAATCTAACAACAACATTTCTTGTTACTGATAAACAATGAGATTTACAGAATGGGACAACTCAAGCCAAAGAAGGTCGAGCAATGCAAGTCATCGGAATGTGAACATGGAGGGAGAAACTGGCAGCCAATAAGAATGAAGAAAGTGATGTGTAGGAGAAGAGTGATTATGACCCTCCAATAACAAAATTAGTTAAGTTTAGTTACTATTTTGTTTAAAACATTTTTTCATGTCTGGACATATCTGGAGATGGTAGGGGCGGAGACGAAACTGCATTGGGAGAATCGAATTTCGTTGGAGGGAGACGGTCTCTCGATATGGGAAGGCGATCGGCAATGATTGCAACGGGGACTCGACCGATGGCTCTCGAGGCGAGAGGTCATGAAGACGAGCTGGAAGAGGCGACCAGTATAGAGTGATAAGTGTTCGTGTCCACACAGGCACAAGTGTGACTTGAGGTGGTTTGAGCGAAGATAGAGGTGCTGGCGTGACTTTCCTTGTGCTGACTCACAGGGGACCTTCGGTTGCTCAGTCACGCGCCCTAACCAACTGAGCCACCAGACCACTTAACAATGATGTGATGACTGCAAGGGAGCAGATTCTTGGCTGGCCAGTGTTCAAGCGCGCTCAGCATGTCAATGATTGCCAAAGCTAGACAACAGAATATTCCTGGAATTATAAAAATAGTAATGGTCTTCAAAATGACCTTTACATAAGGGTGCAAAGTAAGTGCGGCAACTTGTGTTTGTGAAACGTGCGTTTTTGAGACTTAAATTGCGAACTGTTTCAAAATTCGTACAGATGAATATGGAAAAATGACTATACCGTGTATTGATTTATAAAGTACAGTGTGTAATTGTGGCTTTTGCTGTGATAAGCAGTGCGGTGATCCATGAAAAGGGACCGAGGCATGCCAAGGACACTGGGACCAAGAATTAAGAACCTACAGCCAGTGGCGGACCTAATCGTCAATGATTTTAAGGAAAAAAATATTATTGCCCTCCCCCCTATAAACAGCTTAAGAGTCGGAGAGAGAGTTCAGCACGCTATTGGACGTGATAAAGCGATTTACTGAATGGCCACCATGTCGGCAAGTCGCCAATGTATTGCTAGCACTCATCAAGACTAGTTTTTTGGTCTACTCTTGGTAACTACTGTGGTTGGCGAGCAGAAGGGAATATTTCAGCCAATCTCAGCTTTTGACAGCAACATTACTAACATCTGGGTGAAGCATTAGGTTGGCGCCAAAGTTTTGAATCGTAGTCCGCTCTACGAGGGAGGGAACCAAACCATCCACAAAGCTGGAAGACTAATCGAAAGACACTTGATGCTGATTCCTCTGCAAGTACGCTTCGTCTTCAAGACTTCCTCTCTTTGGTATGAGATCAAAGGAAGAGTTTGTTTAGTATTGCGAGCTGACCAGCTGACGTTAGCACCGAGTGTCCCCAACTGACAAACGAACTTCCAACTCCATGTGGTGCTGTTCACACTGAGCGCGGGGGCATCGATTCCTCGAGTGCAAATAATAAACGAACTATACGTTAAAGTAGAGGAGATTCTTTTGCAATAAAGTTTGAGCCAGTTACAAAGCCCTGAGATAAATCGATTTCGTTACATATGTTGATAGTAAATTCAGTCTAATGATGTTAATAAACGAAGATTGATTCATGTTTAATGATTCAATCACTTGTAAACCTACTTTCATTGGACTTATTCCATCTAAAAATAGGTCATGTGGGATGCTTATAAATTATGAATAATAGTATCTTTAAATTCCATTGACCGAGCGTGGTGGGTGAACGGTTAATGTTCTGGCCTCGCATTCGGGAGTATGCGGGTTCGAATCCCCGTCCAGGCATCCAGATTTGGGTTTTCCATGGCTTCCCCAAATCACTCCAGGCGAATGCCGGTATGCTTCCTTCAAAAAGACCATGGCCGAATCCGTTCCCGTTCCTTGTCCCCAGTCCCATCCCGTCTATAATGACCTTAGCCGTCGACGAGTAGTAAAGTAATAAGTAAGAATAACAAGTAAAAATTCCATTTTCCTTTGTAATGGTGTAACTATACCGTTGAGGCCCGTGGCAAATTCATTGGATGGGAACCCCCGTTAGTGCCGGATTTAGGGAGGTGGGCAAACCGTTTCATCAAATTTATGGGCCTTGAGACGGAGGATCCCTCCAGCTGGGGGCCGGGGACCCCCTCCGGCTAGGAACAGGGGCATTTTGACCGTTCTGCAACCCTATTGTTACACCACTGGTACTTTGCCGACTATTAGTGTATAGTAAAGAAGTTATTCCACCCACAAGTTGATCAATTCAACAAAACAATTGTAATAGCTAGTACTTGGGTGGAGCCGGAATTTTGGGCTAATGCCAGTCATTTCTGTCCAGATGCTATACGGCGGTGTCTTTTCGCGTACAGATAACTCAATTCGGATGTAACATTGTAATTCAGCTACATCTGGAGATTGGTACGAGGAAATCAAACTCAATGCATCTACTAAACGCTACTCAGAAAATACTGATAAAGATCTCTAAAATGCAATAAGTCACTAAAGACGGGGGGGGGGGGGGACGGGGGGGGGAGCGTCCAACTACACATTCAAAATAACAGTTTTGGTTATTATTAGCGTGTCAGATCAGCAAGTAGTTTCCAGCAACCATCTTGTCATTGCCTGCATACAATGTTCAATCGTTCAAGGACCTATAAGAAGGTGTCTGGGATCCTGGATCTTGGCACATTTTTTACACAGAACGCTAGAGTCAGCTGAAAGCAGGCACAATGTTTGTAGAGTTTCTATTTGGTTACAACGTGAAAATGAAAGGACTGAACCATAATGGTCCTTGTATCACGGGGCTCAGACGACACAACGCATCAAAATTTTAATTCATGTAACGAAGTATTTCTAACAATTTTTCAATAGAAGAGACGAGGAATTTGTGTTTAAAGACTTAAAGAGGAAATTTGGGATAGTTTATGGCTAGTTTGGTATTGACATATCTACTTCCCATTAGCAATAAAACAGTTGATACGACACATAATGACGCAATACGCAGCTCTACGATGTTTACAGAGCTAAGTTGGACTCTAACCGTTATTCCTTTAACAACGAGATATTAAGACAGGTAAGATCGCACAGTGGGAACTATAGGTGAAGTAATATTTATATGAATAATTACGCCTATGCAATTGAATATTTGTTTATTTCACCGAACGCGTTTCACTTCATGTCTGAAGCATCTTCAGCGGTTCGTTCTGTGGGGTATTTTTACATGAATTAGTTTCTTATATGCTAATTTGTACATGGGGCTTATGTTAATAAATATATACAATTCTACTTACAATTTTCCATCAATTACAGTATTTGGCATAGATTATGCCGGTAATATCATTTTGCATCTTCATTTTTGCGAGTATCAAGTCACTTGCACTGAGCACTGATTTTAACATTTGTTCTGTGTGTTGTGCTTTCTTACGATAATTACCGTGTGTGTTTACTGTCGTGTATTTGGCATGGCGGTAGGTTTGTTTATCGTTTGTCTTCTGTTTCCTTGGTGGATGGAGCGCTTTTAAATATACGTTTGTGTTCAGATTAGTGTGTTTGGTGTATTTTTGGTTATATCTTTTGAGGTGGGTGTTTGTGTTTCTTATTTTCTTTTAAGAACTGTGTACAGTGTTGGGTCCGTCAGGTTCGTGTATTCATTTATTATGTTTTTTTTTCCCTTCTGCCAGTGATTTTTGGATGTGGTAATTTTCTTGAAAGGTTAGTAGTTGTGGTTTACTGTTGTTTATAGTTAGTATTTCCATATCTTTCTCAATTTTTGTAGGCTGGTGATTGTGTTCTAGTAGGTGCTCTGCGAAAGTTGAGTGGTTATTATATTTTAGTGCTCTTAGGTGTTCTTTGTATTTTCGCGTTTCGAAACCAGATACAAAGAACACCTAAGAGCACTAAAATATAATAACCACTCAACTTTCGCAGAGCACCTACTAGAACACAATCACCAGCCTACAAAAATTGAGAAAGATATGGAAACACTAACTATAAACAACAGTAAACCACAACTACTAACCTTTCAAGAAAATTACCACATCCAAAAATCACTGGCAGAAGGAAAAAAAAAAACATAATAAATGAATACACGAACCTGACGGACCCAACACTGTACACAGTTCTTAAAAGAAAATAAGAAACACAAACACCCACCTCAAAAGATATAACCAAAAATACACCAAACACACTAATCTGAACACAAACGTATATTTAAAAGCGCGCCATCCACCAAGGAAACAGAAGACAAACGATAAACAAACCTACCGCCATGCCAAATACACGACAGTAAACACACACGGTAATTATCGTAAGAAAGCACAACACACAGAACAAATGTTAAAATCAGTGCTCAGTGCAAGTGACTTGATACTCGCAAAAATGAAGATGCAAAATGATATTACCGGCATAATCTATGCCAAATACTGTAGTTGATGGAAAATTGTAAGTAGAATTGTATATATTTATTAACATAAGCCCCATGTACAAATTAGCATATAAGAAACTAATTCATGTAAAAATACCCCACAGAACGAACCGCTGAAGATGCTTCAGACATGAAGTGAAACGCGTTCGGTGAAATAAACAAATATTCAATTGCATAGGCGTAATTATTCATATAAATATTATTTATCGCAATTGAGGAAATGGCCCACAACAACCAGATGTTATAGGTGAAGTAGTGAACTCGATTACCATAATTGATGTCCTATATATATTAAAAATCACGTCTTTATCGGTTCGTTAGCGACGCGATTATTAGACCCGAGGGAGGATATTGAGCAAGGAACATGAAGAAATTCGGCCACGGCCTTTATGATGAAATTACACTAGCATTCACCAGCAGTGATTCTGGGAAATCATTAAAACCTAAATCTGAATGTCCACACCCAATAGGCCTGGTCACTACTAAGTATGGTATACGATGTTATAACGAACAAGGTACGTGCGTTCAACTAACCATACACTTTAGAAGATTCTTGGTAACTGATTTCTGCTTTGAATATAATGTAGATGGGAAACAAAGAAGGAGAATACATACGACGGAGTACCCTAAAATAACCGGAATAGCATTGCCGTGGGCGGAGCTTGTGTAGTACGCGTTTCTGCCGCTAGGGGTTTATAGCGCAACTCATTGTCAGTCCAGTGCCGCCTGTGTTGTCGACCTGGCTTGTTCTGTTAATCTGTAGTGATTGTTTCTGCTAGCGCCGTTTTGTTATTGTTTCGTTTTTGATGGAGGAAAGTAAAAAAAGCAACGTGAAGCTGTGAAATTTTGTTTTCTACTCAGTAAAAATGCTGCTGAAACTGTTTTAATGTTGAAAACCGCTTACAAAGATGACGCTACGGGAAAAACTCAAGTGTACGAGTGGTTTGCTAGGTTTAGAATTGGTGACATGTCGATTGATGACAAACCTAGTTCTGAAGTCCATCAACTGCGCTAATCTACGAAAATGTTGAAAAAATTCGAGAGCTTATGCTCTCAGACTATCAACAGAGAACTGTCAGAGATTAGAGGGTTTTCTTGAAGCTAGGTTCAACGAATTTTAACCAAAGATTTGGGATTGAAAATGGTTGCTGCCAATTTTTTCCTCGGGCACTGACAATCAAAAAGAACGTCGAGTTGAAACATGTGCGTTGAAACAACAGCTTGAAATTGATCCAGATTTTCTGTCAAAGGTCATTACTGGAGATGAGTTATGGTGCTATAGTTACGACCCAGAAACAAAGCAACAGTCAAGCCAATGTAAGACGTCAAGGTCACCCCGTACAGAAATATGTCGTCAAGTCAAATCAAACATCAAAACACTGCTCATTTGCTTTTTTGAGGACAAGGGCGTAGTTCATTCAGAGTTTGTTCCCCCACATCAGACCGTCAATCAAATTTTATTTGGAAGTTTTAAGAATATTACGCAACAGTGTTCGTCAATAAAGACCCGATTTGTGGCAGACAGGAGACTGGTTCTTCCACCACGACAATGCACCTGCACACACAACTGTCTCTGTAAGGCAGTTTTTGGCTAAAAATGACATAGTTCCCCTGCTCCACGTACCTTACTCACCTGACCTGGCTCCGAGCGACTTTTTCTTATTTCCACGTGTGAAAAGTAGCATGAAAGCACACCGATTTGATAACATTGAAGAGGTCAAGAAAAAAACGAGGGAGGAGCTGTCAGCCATTTCTAAAGATGACTACACAAAATTACCAGTTGAAAGATAACGCCAATGCAACTGTTTAATTTATTTGTTGTTGCGTCGTACGCGTTTCACCTTTCATCGAGGCATCATCAGTGACGAATTATTTACATTTGTTAATATGGTATGCGCAGCTGCATACCCCACTAAAATCGACTTTCGCCATTGTTTGTAGACTTTTTTTTTTAACTCCAAAAAAAAATCAAAACCTTACGTGAGATTTCCGTTAACCCACCCTCCCCCTTGGTGAGATTTCGCCGGACCCTCCCCCCCTCCTCCCTATTTCACCTCACGTAATTAATGGATGCCCCCTTATCTTTCAACTGGTAATTAATTAAGCAACTGCGGAAACATGGCCTGCAAAAACATTGCATTACTACGGAGAAATTGTTTCGAACAGTGGAAGCACCGGTGGGACAAATGTATTAGTTGTAATGGAGAGTATTTTGAAGGGGATGAGGTTGTTTTGTAAAAAACTTAAAAATACAGGGTCCGGCAAAATAACCTCCCGCATTTCCCGTAGCCGGCGTGCGGGTTGTAGTGAGGATACTGATGTGGAGCGTGTTTTGTTTTAAAGAGGTGTACCTGCCATTTTTAGTGTGCGCCATGTCGTGGCTTGGTGAGCATCGTGCGTTTGCTGTGGACGAATTTATTCGTAACAGTTGTTCTGAGATTTTCGGAGTCGATCCGAACTTGGCCTACATGATCGTGTCCCGGATAGAAAAACTATTCAACTGTGGGTGTCAAACTTTAGAATGACAGGTTCTGCACTAAAAAGAAAACCTACAGGCCGTCCTCGGACTGCAACAACGCCGGAAAATTTGGCGCGTGTGAGTGTGTCTATGCAACATTCACCAATCTTTGGGGACACTTAAAGCCTCTAGTGTACAAACATCGTCCCACAACACTGCAAGCACTTAAAGAGGCCATTACCAAAGAATTGGCAGCCATTCCAAGAGAAATGACACGAAAATGTATGGAGAACTTTCGGGATAGACTTGGTCAATGTGTCAACAATTTAGGACGTCATTTAGCAGATATAATTTTTAAAACCAAATAATTAAAAATGGCAAAGTATGTATTTTTCATAAATAAAAGTAATTATTTTCTATCATATTTAGTTTTTATCTGACAACATATTAAAATGAGGGAGGTTTTATTACCGGACCCTGTATATAGCTTAATTCCGGTTTTTATTTGGTTCCCCTCGTAAAAGTAACATACCTCATCGATGCGTCGACAGTGTGACAGAGGAAAGGATAGGGAAGCGTCTGTTGAAACAATCCGTGGAGAGACACAAAAGTCTTCGGATCCAATTTTGGTTTCACCGTACTGGGCATCCTGATTACTGTACTCTGTAATCACCTGGGGGTTCCAAGCGGTCTGTTTAAGGGGCCTGACTGAAGATCGAAAGGTCACCGGTTTGTATCCCTGCCTTAGCGGGGATTTTCATAGGCCTTTAACCCCACCTTAACCTCTGGCACAGTTTACTGCGTGATGTGAAGTACGCAAGAATTCTTCCGTGATTCGGATTCCACGTTAACCCGTATCTCCCCTCTTTCCTTACTGGTTTATGCCTCGTCGTCGGCTAAGGTCTTTAGAGGCGGGATGAGACTGCGGACAAGGAACGGGGAGTAATTCGGCCATGGCCTTTTTGAAGGAAGCATCCCGGCATTCGCCTGGAGTGATTTGGGGAAACCATGGAAAACCCAAATCAGGATGCCCGGACGGGGATTTGAACCCGCGTCCTCCCGAAATTATCTCCCCTTTACCCGGTAGGATTACCGTGTTAAGTTTGGTAAGGAGGAGAGGAACTGGTCACCCTACCTCCAGTACCCTCCTTGAGGGTCAACCAACCTTTATGTAGAAAGCTTAGTTTAGTTTTTAGCCATATTTTACACCTCAAAATTTCGCATTAAACAAATAATACAACACGAAACACATTTAGCAAAAAATCTTACGCGGTTCTTAGTGGGGAGCACTTTCTTCCATCCGTTAGATCAAACCATTCTTAATTAAATGTGTCAACAGGTTACAAAGCTGCTACCCGTGAGAAAAATAAAAAGAGACTGGCTGCGGGAAAATGTCTATTTCTCATGGTTTATAGCATTAATTCACAAATAACGGACCATTCTGTATTTGCTTTCACAAAATTCAGACGGCACAGGACGACACTTTAATCTGTGTCTCTGTGATCATGCGCCGTCTAGGTGTGTGGGAGTGGAAGACCAGATGAATCAATACACCCAGAACAACGCGGGGAACAGGGAAACAAAGACATTCTGATTGATGTGTGAGGCATTGTACTCGAATATATCAGTCACTGCAACAAGCTCTGCCAGGAATTAGGAGCGGGGTGGTGTAACGGTTAGCGTTCTCGCCTCGCATTCGGGAGGACGGCGGTTCGAATCCCCGTCTGGGCATCCAGATTTGGGTTTTCCATGGTTTCCCCAAATCACTCCAGGCAAATGCCGGCATGCTTCCTTCAAAAAGGCCATGGCAGAATTCCTTCCCATTCCTTGCCCCCATCCTTGCCCCCCATCCTTTCCCGTCTCTAAAGACCTCGATGTTAAAAAGAGACGTGAAGCAGTTAAAAAAAAAGCAGCTGTTAATGTTCCAACAAATAAATCTCAACGGTACTGAAAGAAGATTTTGTGTAATTTTTAATCAGATACGAACCGAAGCCATAGAACAGCTTATGACTAACGTCCCAGGATTTCAGTGAAATTTGGAAACGGTAAAACTGAAGCAGTTTTTGCACTGTTCAGTAGGTAATAAAGTTTGAAAGCAGATAATAACTGTTCTTTAAAATATATTTGTATTGTTCACGCTTTTCTTCATTAATTACCCATCTTTAAAAGATATTGCATAAGATGGAAAGTCACCATTTTGTGTGACACCCTGAGTCCTGTAATCTAGTTAGAATTTACAAGCACTGCTTCAGGAATTTGCATTCCATCTTCAATAACTTGACCTTGATGAAACTTGAAATATAAGATTCCATAGTAAGAAACCAACACTCAATAAGATTGTTTTTAAACATTCAAAAATATATGGTACCTCTTAGTGACCTGGAATATTTTGCAGAAGAGTTTGTCACTACTTCTCTTCAAATATCAAATTGGTATCGGATCGTTTAAAAGAGGAAAACTGAACTCTCCAGACTTCTCTTAGTTGACCAGTCGTGCTATAAATAGCATTTAATGTGTAATTAAGATTTCCTCTCTCTAGCATTTGTTTTAAAATGATTCTTCTCTTCGGGCTGTATGGATAATAGTGTTTGCAACTCATTCTTAAACTTCTGGAAGAGTTGTTACTAAAGACCTGTTTTCGATATTCAGCTAAAATTGAAATTAGAATATGATCAAAAAATTAGCAAAGAAATATATCAAACGCCCTACTAACGCCATCTAATAGTTCTTTCTTAATAATCGATAGATGTCCTCAGTGTACCAACAATCAGAATTAGAGTGAGTGAAATGCTTATATCATTGACACACAAAGAAAATGCTTGGAAAAAAAATATGCTAAAAATTTGGAGATAAATTTAAGTCTGAATATTCAGCCCAGGAAGAAAGTTTGTCATGTCGATAATAACCCAATTTCGCAGTTGCTGTTAGCATCAACTAATCTTTTAAATGCTAGTTTTTTAGAAGAGATTTCACAAGCACAATCGCTATTTTATTTATTCTTTGTTTCACTACTTCAGTAACACATTGTGGTACGTATAGTCTACATTGTGGTATAATTTCGTTAAGCCAGACTTTTCTAAATGTAACAAGAGTTGTTAAGATTATATGTAAATTAACTTGAAAATGATTTACATTTCAAGGAAAATCGTACAAATTATACAGGGTGATTCAGGAGGAATGGTAAATATTGATGGAGGTGGTAGTACGAACAATATTCTGAAAAAAAGTTCACATAAACATGTGTCTGATTTCAATTCGTTTTGGAGATACAGGTAATGGAATATTATGCATAAAATAAACCTCAGAAAATTATTAAGAGCACACAAATAACTTATTGAGGTACTTTATTCATGTAGAATCACAAGCATATTTTACAACAGTTTAAATTAAATATTCGAAAATCCTACCATCGACTTCAATACGCTTTGTAGCAATCTTCGCAAGGGTACGTGTAGTTCTTCTGAGTACGTCTTGGTGTTGTAGCGGATTGCTGGGGGGCAGATTTAATTGCTTACCTAGCATGATTTATAATCGCCACCTTCCACTACCTTATCCAAAGCACATATATTAATTTCAGGAAACAGAGGTGAAACCATTACTTTTGTTATTAGTATTTGAAAAGATCCTAAAATTATGGTTTATTTGGTACTCATGAATGCTTACAGACAGAGGTATATTTATCATTAATCTTAAACATCTGTTTGTGCAAAATACAATTCAATGCAATACCTCATCTTACAGATGCGAAATAGCAAACAAACAATTATTGTTATATGAAGCTAAGAAATTGCAATACATGTACATTACAAAGAGTTACAAATTCCATATACTCTCTTATGCATAAGAGAGTAATTCTTGTATTACAAAGATAACAAGAGAACATCAGATTTAACTGGATTACATAGGGCGCCAGGGAGTTAATTTGTTCCCACAAATAACAGTTATTGAAAGTTTCCAAACGTGGAAGTCAGTCTTTCAATTCAAACTGGATAAAGAAAACCAAAAAGCACTCGGCTTTTAGACACAACTAGCTCAGGAATTAATGTCCGGCGGCATAAGAACTCACACTCATCAGGCCGTTAAAGGGCTAGCTCAATGATTCGTCTGAGTACACACTGTTTCGGGAGGTATAATTACCGTGTATGTCTGGCTGCACGAAGCGTCGCAACAAGAGCGCTACCGTCTCTCAACAGCGCACCTCTCCAGGTACTGTAAGGCACTTGTCACGTCAACCAGCACAAGTGACAACCTCGATCGGACTTGGCACTCAGTCACCCAAGCCTCCAGGATGGAACCATCAATACTGCTCTGGCTAGCAGTGACCAGAGTGATCGTTCCAGACGCAGTGGCCTTTTCTCGCCCCCCAGAGCTCGTCTCTCTCCACCTCCTCGGCGAGTATCATGGAAACACAAAATTTGTAAAAATTTCCAACCATGTGAGGAAATAAACACATCGGATTGGCTTCGCAAAAGTCTCCTCTCTATACTGGCTAATACATTGCCTCTTATTTGCTAAGAGTCTTCGGGTTTTGTCGGGATTGTTCGGGAGGATACGTGGGAATACCTTTTTCTCACGATACCGTGCAAACGCCCATTCAGTGATTCCATCCGCAAAATTCCCAGCATCCAGTCTTTCTCACCGGTATCAGCGTCAGAGATAATCCCCTCGTTGTCTCGACCTACCGGACTCTTCCGGCTTAAGTCAGAGTGTCGCTCACGCTAACACAACCCTTAGCTAGACGCGGATTTGTGTCTCCAACTCAAAAAAAGAATATCCATTCCTTACTTATGTTTATTAAATCAAACAATAATTAATTTGCATTGTACGAGATGACCCATCTATTCATCTTGTAATAGTGTACTTTTATGAGGGCAGCAGTGTTTACAATGCGAACGAGTAATTCATCTCTTGTGTTTACTTAACTCGTATTTGTTCACTTAGTTTTTCAACTATCCACACACACAAAAATCTGATGGGGTGATGTCCGGCTTCAATTTGTGTATTGAAGTCGATGGTGGGATTTTCTAACATTTAATTTAAACTGAAAAATAGAGGTGTGGTTTTGCATCAATAAAATACTTCAATAATATATTTGTGTGCTCTTGATAATTTAATAAGTTTTATTTTGTGTATAACATTCTAGCTACAGTGGCAGATTCAGGATTTTAGGATTTTGGTTTGGGGGGGGAGGGGGCTTGACTCGGGCGAAGGTAGGCTTTATAGTCTCCTCGTATAATGTGAGCTGAAATAGGAAGAGGGGGGAGGGGTTGACGACAGAAATCTCGTGTCAACATTTTATTTCAGATTGCTGCCCTTAAAAGAGCACTAGAGCTTAAAAAAAAAGAAAAATACGATGTCGGGGGTGGACCTGATTGCTTTGGTGGGGAGGGGGGTGTTGAGCCCTTAGCACCCCCCTGGATCCGCTACTGCTAGCACCTGTATCTAATAATGGAAAGCGGGCACATGTTTGTATGAACTTTTTTACTCAATATTGTTCATACTACCGCCTTCTTCAATATACAGGGTTAGTCAAAATGACTGCAGCGACTCCACGATTATTCTTTTGGCTGTCCTATTATAGGTACGATGATGTGGTTTGCTGTTATAAGACAAGTGGCTCTCCAAGTTTCGATTGCAGCAAATGCAAGCTTCCCGCGGTGCCCGCTAAAGCTCTAGAGAGCAAGATGGCTGAAAGTGAGAAAGCGTACATTTTTCTCGAATTTCATTCGACTCAGTCTGTGGTAGCTGTTCAGCGACACTTTAGAACAAAGTTCGGCAATGATGTCCCGCATGCTAACACCATTCGGCGTTGGTATCAACAGTTTAAAGCCACAGGACGCCTTTGTAAAGGCAAAACAACGGGTCACCCTCCTGTGTCTGAAGAAACCCTGTGCGCGCCAGTTACATTCGTAGCCCACTGAAGTCTACTCCTCGGGCGAGCAGGGAATTAGGTATTCCACAGAAGACCGTTTGGAGAATCCTACAGAAGCGACTGTGTATGAAGCCTTACAGGTTACAGTTGTTACAAGCACTGTCGCACAACGATGAAGTGCGTCGTTTGCAATTCTGTGCCCAATGTCTAGAACAAGAAGAAACTTTCGCAAAATAACTTGTGTTTATTAATGAGGCCACTTTTCTTGTGAGTGGAAAAGTGAACAGGCGCAATGTGCGCATTTGATGGACCGAAACTCACATGCTTATGTGCAGCACGTTCGTGAATCTCCCAAAGTGAACGTGTTTTGCGCGATATTAGAAAGAAACTTTATGGGATTTTTTTCTTTAATGGGGTGACGATCGCAGGGAAAATCTGCAAACGTTGCAGAATTGGCTCATGCCACTTCTGGAAGCTGACAGTGAAGATTTCATTTTCCAGCTGGAAGGTGCTCCACCCCATTTTTCTCTATTTGCCCGTAATTTCGTAAACACCAGGATTCCAAACAGATGGATTTGTCGTACTGGGGATGCTGATCGTTCCCCTGACCCTACCCCCTGGGACGTCTTTGTTTGGAGTTTCGTAAAAGACACAGTGTTCGTGCCACCAGTACCAATTGATCTGCCAGACCTACGGGTTCGCATCACCAATGCATTTTCTCTCATTGACAGAGACATTCTGCATCGGGTATGGGAAGAAATCGATTACAGACTTGATGTGTGCACAGTCACTAATGGTGCACATATTGAGCATCTTTAGACACTCAAAAAAATCTTTCACAGTTTGTTTATATATCTGTGTAATCTTTAAAGTATATGTCAAATAATAAATCCGTAGTAATTTGCTGAAATCACTGCAATCATTTTGTGTATACCAATCTTCCTGAACCACCATGTAGTTTTTATTCACGCGGACAAAGTCTTTGGCAGAATCTAGTCTATTGCAATGTAGCAACAGGCCGCCTTGCTCAAGATAGGTAATATGAAGAACATTTTAACGGAGATTCACTACGGATTCAAGGGCGCCTTTCCAGGTATCCCGGAATGTGCATGAGTCAGCCGTCGACAACAGTTGCTTTCAGAGCGGAAAGTGATTGATTCGCCATAAAAGATAGGAGACGGCTTTGAAGAACTATAGTAAAACGGGG
Organism: Vandiemenella viatica; assembly: GCA_031002005.1. Taxonomy (NCBI): domain Eukaryota; kingdom Metazoa; phylum Arthropoda; class Insecta; order Orthoptera; family Morabidae; genus Vandiemenella; species Vandiemenella viatica. The sequence continues at coordinate 131,852,516 of CM061921.1, read as the reverse complement.
TATTTTACAAAGACTGCGAGGAATTAATATACCCTTCCGTATGAGAACGTTTTCGGCTGTAAGTCTTAAGTAACTACGTGTCACGCACCATTCCTGAGAAACGGACATTTTCTGATGAACCTTGTAGCTGTTCGGCGAGGCACGTATGTTTTTGTTTTGCGCCAATCAGAAATGAGATTTGTGTACGCGGAAACTTTTTGTGCTCCTTGAAAATGTATGATATGATTCTTTTAGAAGCAACTTATATGTTCTGTTTCATGTGGACTATTGCGGAAGAGGGGTTGGCCGCAGAAATCTTCGATTGGTCGCTTCTAGCACCGCCGTGAGCATTCTGTGCCTATTAGAGCTGTAAAAGCACTTCCGAGTTGATCGCCGTGCAGTGATGATCAACGAGGAAAGCGCTCGCCGTGTTGCCATGCCAGGCAGGTGGAGTGCCCCAGAGCACTCGGCCTCGCCGGCGGCAACCGCGGCACTGTTTGACGACCGGGCACACGGAACTTGACTGGAATACGGCTTCTAACGGATCTACACAGGAACAGCACACGACGACACGGCCAACCATAACGGACCTGGACATGTAAAACATCACGGACAAGAATGCTGAGTGTATCGCAAGTCAGAGCCCTGCACCAGACGTATTGAATGCTCTACTAACTACTGCCTTGCCGGTAGAAACTGCAGAAGCATTGGCGAGCCTATCACCAAAAGGAGATTCACTTAAATCAAAACCAGACGGTCAACTCCCAGAGAAAAGACACTCGTGGAAACACAAAGAGAAGATGCTCATCTGTACTGCCAGTCAAATCAAAGATCCGCAAAGCCGATCAGCAAACCAACCAAAAAAGAAGCACACCAGAGACGCAACTCTCTGCAGCCAAGAAGGTTGCACCTAAGAAACTAAAGGAGGCGCTATACCTCACCACTACAACTGCCAGACCCCGTTCACCAGTGGAACGTCTGCAAAGAATTCAGTAAGCGGCAAATCGGCTGGTGGAGCAAAGGCAAGCAACAACCGAGCACTGAAGACAACTGAAAACCGGCCAAATGCAGACATTCCAGACAAAGATGGATTTGTAATCGCACGACATACCTGTAAACCATCATCTTTTATGGAACCAGAACACATGGAGGCGAGAAACCAGTTCGAAGTTCTGCAAGAACAAGAGCCACAGAGAACTAGCAGCGCATTCATCCCACCCATTGTCGTGGAGTTTGAGGACAGCTATAAGAAACTACACGACTGGATGAAGAACATCGTAAAGGACCCATTCTCTGCTAAGACGGCAGGAGGTGACAGAATAAAATTTATGTTCACAACAATTGAAGACCACGCTACTGTCATCAAACTCCTGGAGGAAAAGAAGACACCCTACTTTCACTTTTCCCACTGGAGCTGTGAAAACACTAAAGGTAGAGTACCAAGATCGTTCCCAGTCGCAGAACTGAAGGAGGAACTCATCTGCCTAAAATACGACGTACAAACGTGGTCCAGTTAAGAAGACCTTGATCCAACATTGAAATGCCACTGTTCCTCGTAGTGGTACCTAATACCCCGCAGAACCGCAAACTCTTCCAAGGAGAGAGCATATGCCATCTGAAGATCAGTGGAACCACTTCGTTCTTCCACGGGACCTCCGCAATGCTATAACTGCCAATTGTTTGGGCACGTAGCACGCCACTGTTGCATGAGACAGTCTGCGTGAAATGAGCAGAATCACATGACTCAAACAATTGCACATCGCAGAAGACGAGAGCAACTGCCAAATGCAGCAACTGTGGAGGCAACCACGTTGCCTCATACAAGGCTGCAGTGCCTACAGAAAGCCC
>CM061921.1:131582545-131849689 GCA_031002005.1 Vandiemenella viatica | reverse complement strand
TTACGTTAAAGGACTGGAGAAGGCTCGATGGTTACAGAAAATCATCAGGAAGAAAGTATGCTACAATATAGAAGATTTAGGATGTCCACCACTGCGAGAACTCAAGAAAAATAATTTGAGAAAACTTTGTAACTTACATATATTTTGTAATAATATGTGTGCAATTGAAAATGTATTTTTAATCGCCAATTGGTGGGCGAAATAAAAAAGATTTAAAAATGTATATACTATCTTATTATTTAAATAGGATAGGTGAAATGATAAAAGAAAAATCTGGCAAAATGATTTTATTTACTCACATTGAAATTCTCTGGTTACAATTTTTTTGACATCATCAAGTACAATTAAATTTTTGTATAGTCAATTGTAGAACTGTAAGACACATAACTAGGGTGAACGCCGCTGATGTGTAAATCGATTAACTTTGTCACCGAAGCCGTACATTTGTAGTAGTCACTCATCACTTTATCCGCCAACTCATTCACAAATACCTTGTAGTAAACTGATGCGTTGTAGCTCCACTTTTTCCTGGCGGACAAGGATGCGGTCACTGCAGGCTGCACGTCGATGAGGTTCTGCCATGTAGACTTGGCTAGGAAAATGCCGCTGGTAGGATCAGTGCTGTTGTGAAAACATAACATTTTCACCCCCGACACCGTCAGGCAGGATACAGCATGCTCACCGAGCGGGATGCTGGTCTGGCCACTGCCGGTGAGCATTTTGGAGACTGCGTCCGACTCCATGGCGAGGACGTCCCATTCTTCGGATGAAAGGGTGATTTTGTTGTAGCCCGCCCTCTCAAGTACCACAACTGGCTCGAAATCACGTTGCGCTGACAAACCGAAAGTCAGCCGCTTGGAATCTCCGGCGTTCAGCTGGTACACAGACGCGAAGAACATTACTGGACGACACATCGCAGCGAACTGAGGGAAACTAATTATTACCGCATACGTCATCACCACCTCTGCTAAATACATCAGTTCCTTTTAAATCTTGCTCAACTTTGCGCTTAACATAGTCATACACTAACAGTTTTTTATATGCTTTAATTTCTAACTTTAAACGTTCATAGACTAGTGTTGAACAGGGGCTGTATGACACTTCTTTGACATGTACACTATCAAAATGCAAATCTATCAGGCCATTCACAGAACAACGGGGGAAGTCACGAATCACTTTCACTGATAACGTATTCACAAACTCGTTGTAGTACTTGGTAACTTGATAACTCCAGGGTTTCATGGTGTTGATGGCGCCGGTCACTGCTGGCAGGGCGTCGACCATGTTGTCCCATGTTGATTCGCCGAGAAACACACCATAGGCAGGCACAGCATTGTTGTAAAACCATATAGTTTTTGCTCCAGCCACTGTTCGGGAAGAGATGGTGTGGTTGCCGAGCGAAACACTCGTTTGCAGGTGCTCAGTGTTGTTGAAAAAGCCACCAATTGTATAGACCATCTGTCTCAGTACATCCCACTCATCATGTGTGAGAGTGACTTTATTGTACCCAACTTTTTCGAGTACAACTACTGGACTAAATTCCAGTTTAGGTGACAAACCAACAGTGATACGCTTGGTGTCACTGCTGTTTAACTTGTAGCATGTTGAAAACAGGAGAACCTCACTAGCCATAGTGAACTGGACTTGACGATCGCTGGCCGGGAACTGAGGGCTAGCTGGCTGGTGTGATGGCCTTTATACTCCGGCAGTGACGTCAACACCCACTTCTTTAGCTAGCTTGACATCTGTTTCAAACAGTATACATCTGAGAGGAAGTGGATTCGTGACATCATGGAGACCATCATACTCGATTTCCCGATTAATGGATGAACTAATCGTCCATTGTCTACTTAAACCAATGGGTCCATTTAAACTCCTCAAAGATAAGACTGTGTATTTGTATATCGTGTGTGAAATGGTGGCAAACACAGCGTGCTCCTATCCATCTCCATCAGTGCTAGTGCAGCGCATGTTTGTAAATATGTGCATTTATAGTGCTTTAGTTTTGTTTTCGGATATATTCAGATGCAAAATGACAACCATACATTCCTGTATATTGCATTTGTTGATGTAAACATTTACAAACCATCTGAAGATGAGCAGGTATAGCTTGAAACCGGTAATGGTTTAATAAACAACAACATCATATTGTGACTGGTTGCTGTATTTTTTACAACCCATATTTGACATCACAGTCGCGGAAGTTCCACCAATCCATCATGGATAAAATATTATTAAGCGGTATTTTGTCTCCATATATTTGGTAGTGCCCCCTCTCTCAAAGACACAAGACGATCCTAGCTACCTCTAATCGAATGGTATTTAAGCCTTCCAAACACAATAGGATCGTCAGTATTGATCCATAGCTGTTACTGACAGTCTTGGAACCCTGATCTGTATAAAGACGTACTCTATTAATTTTCATCTCTCTTCCAAGTGCTCATTCTTGCTAAGTGATTAAGATGACATGTTTAATTGCGTTTGTGTCACAGTTTACCAATTTTGGTTCAGATAAATTGTTGAGATTAAGAACTGTTGAATACCGTACAATTCTTGTTTACTTGTTCAATTGCATACGTGTCACAGTTTACCAATTTCTGGTGGCGATCTTTGTGTTCAATTTCCTCAATATAGAAACAAATATAATCTTAATCGTATGATTCATCCACCCACCCATAATTTTGTTTGTAAATGTTCCTACCTTTCACCAAGCGATTAATAGGTGATTTTCGTCAAGTGAATGCAGACAATCTTCAGAACAGAAGTCCGATTGGAAAAGAATTAGCAAAAAATTATTAAAGGTAGAGGTAAAAATGTTACAATCCTTGAACGTAAGAGTATAAATTCTCGCTCGATTCAGTTTACATTAATACAATACAACACAATACATTCATTTTCCATTGATCCCAATATAAGAGACTGGCTCTGTGGGATGTGGAAAGTTGTCAGTTTACAGATAAACGGTTGCATAACAAAATAATAAGTACACCAGTAGATGTACAGTCATAGCATACATGGTACATTAAACAATTCCATAACCAAATAATACATACACCAGAAGATGTACAGTCATAGCAGTCATACCGTAAATAATTGTGTAACAAACTAAATACATACACCAGGAGATGTACAGTCATAGCATACATAGTAAATTAATTATATGAACTACATTTACACAAGCTACTGGCAGTTATTTTTTAGATACCTTAGAAATAAATTCTTTGACAGAGTAAAAGGAGTTGTCAATTAAAAATTCTTAAATTTTTTCATGAATTTATTCTTATCATCCGTTGGACATTTAATATGTATTGGGAGCTTATTGAAGATATGTATCCCTGAATATCGGACCCCTTTTTGAACAAATGACAATCACTTGTAATTCTTGTGAAGATGATATTTACTTCTAGTGCCATAATTGTGTATTTTACTATTTGTTTCAAACAAAGTATAATTTGTGACTACAAAGGACATTAATGTGTATATATACTCAGACGCTAATGTTCAAATCCCTAACTCCTTGAACAGCTCTCTTCATGAAGTTCTATTGCCAACCCCACACATAATTCTTATTACACGCTTTTGGGCTCTGAACACTTTGTCTCTATGGGTAGAATTGCCCCAGAATATTATTCCATATGACAATAAGGAGTGAAAATAAGCAAAATAAACTAGCTGTCTCATATGGAGATCACCTATAGCTGAAATTGTACGAATTGTAAACGTGGCTGCACCCAATCGCTTTAGTAAGTCAGAAACATGTACTTTCCAATTTAAATTATGATCAATATACAACCCTAGAAATTTCACACTCTCTACCTCTTGAATGGACTGGCCTGCAAATTTTATATCTATGTCTGGTGTTAATCTGTGTGATGTACTGATTTGCATATACTGAGTTTTATCAAAGTTTAAAGACAAGCCATTAGTTGTAAACCATTTATTAATAAGATCAAAGACATAATTTGAAGTATATTCTGTAGATAAATCTGGAGTGTTTTTAATTCCTATGTTTGTGTCATCTGCAAATTGGACAAATTTTGAATTTTTAGATGAAACACAGGGTAGATCATTTATATATATTAGAAACAATGGTGGCCCCAATATAGAACCCTGAGGTACTCCACATCTGATTAATTTCCACTCAGAAAACAGTGAACCTCTTAAGGCAGCCTTAAAATTCTCCATTGATACTTTCTGTTTTCTATTTAGAAGATAAGAACAAGCCATTTGTTAACAATGCCATCTATACCATAATACTTTAGTTTCTGTATCATAATCTACACTGTCAAATGCTTTAGATAAGTCACAAAAAAAATTCCCACAGGAATTAATTTATCATTTATTCCTTCTAAAATATTGTCAGTGAATGCAAATATAGTTTGTTCTGTTGAATGACCCTTTTGAAAACCAAATTGTGATTTAGTTAGAATATTATTATTTTTAAGGTGTTCATAAACTCTATTGTACATTGCTTTCTCAAAAACTTTGGAGAAGGCTGTTAGTAATGAAATTTGTGAGTAATTCGATTCGGCTGCCTTATCTCCCTTTTTATAGAGTGGTTTAACTACAGCATACTTAAGCCTTTCTGGAAAAGTACCCTCAAGTAAAGATATATTAAACAGATAACTTAGTATATTACTTAATTCTGTGGAGCACAATTTAATTAATCTGCTGGATATCCCATCATAACCACTTGAGTATTTGCTCTTAAGGGATCCGATAATTATTCTTATTTCTTCTGGAGTAGCTAATTTTACAGACATAGAGTTAAATTTTTCTTGGAAGCCTGTTTTAAGAAAATCCATACTGTGTGTCATTGAGCTATTAGCAGTCAAAAAAATGTTTATTAAATATATCAGCAATTGAAAAATTAGGTTCTACTGAATTTTCTTTGATAAAAATATCATTACCTGTTTGATTACTTTTTCCTATTTCCTTTTTTACAATGTCCCATATTGTCTTAATTTTATTTTCAGAATCATGAATTTTATGTTTGTAGTGCATACTATTAGATTCTTTAATAACCTTTTTCAGTATTTTGCAGTACTGTTTGCAATGTGTTTTAACATTAGCATTCTCACTGTTCCTAGAAGCAATATATAACTTCCTTTTATAAATGCATGATGTTCTAATGCCAATAGTTATCCAAGGTTTTTGTTCTTTTCGAGAAGCACGACACTTTTTCAAGGGGAAGCAACTTTCAAAGTAATTTAATACAATGCTACTAAAAATGTTGTATTTTTTATCCATACCTTGAGCACTGTAAACGTGTTTCAAGTTTTTGGTATTGAGGCACTTTCTAAAATAAGTAACTGACTCATCATTTATTACACGCTGAAGTTTAAAAACATTACTCTTAGTGCTAGTTTCTATTGTGTGTTGATGGTTAATAACTGGGCATCGTGATCCGAAAGTCCATTGATGGATGGCTTGATGGTATAACTGAATTTTTAGGTATCTAGGAAAACATTGTCTATAGCTGAGTGACTATTGTTCATTATTCTAGTTGGAAAATTAACTCCCTGAGTTAAATTGAATGAACTGACTAATTATTCTAACATGACTTTACAGGGTAAGTTATTTAGAAAATCTACATTAAAATCACCACATACGACTATATTGACTTCTTTTCTTGTTAAAAATGTTAATAAGAGTTCAAATTGGTTCATAAAAATAGAAAAGTTTCCCGATGGTGCTCTTTATACTGTTACTATTATGAAAATTTCATTATTGAAATTTAGCCGTGTAGCACAAGCTTCAAATTGTTGATCAACACAGTACTTGCTAATACTTATATCCTCAAAACTATAACCATTTCTAACATAAGTGACAACTCCTCCTTTCTCCAAGTTCGTTCTACAATAATGAGAAGCTAAATTAAAGTCAGTTACATTTGACATTCATATTCCTGTTGTTATGTGGTGTTCAGACAAGCATAAAACATCAATTCTATTGATATCATTTAATTCATTTATGTGGACTAGCAATTCATCCACTTTATTTGCTAACCATCTGATATTCTGATGTAATAAATTAATCCCTACACAATTTTTAATTTTGGTATCTGAAAACTCATTATTGTTTAAACAAATTTATTTTAAAACTCTCTGCCTAATACATGATCCTAATCTAAAAAAAGGAGCTGCCCTAACACCATTAACAATAGGAATCTTTTCATGTGAATTTGTGGCCCCAATTAATTGTTTTACTATGAGATCTGAAAGTACCCCCTTCCCTCTACTATTGAGGTGTAGGCCATGCTTAGTATAACCCCACCTATCAATAGCATCTACAGGTACCAAGCCCATGCCAGAGCCAATATAAGACATAAGATACCGTTCTAGTTCCAGATTCACTCGCCTCACAGCAGAGTTCATCTGTGGCCGATCATAGCGTCTCAAGACCGACATCACACTGACCCGAGTGTGGCACGTTGCTTCTGCTATTTTCTCCAGGTCATCTCTGATATTATACCTATCATTCCTGCCCAAACTATTTCCCGCTCCTCCCACTATCACTACATGATCCTGATCTGTGAAATCCTTACACAAAGAACCTATATCTTCTACTACCTGCCCAAGACTAGCACTAGGTTTGAAGAAACTCATGACCTCGAAACCTGATCCTAATTTTTCCTGCACCAATGGCCCAACACCTCTTCCATGGCTACTACCTAGCAACAAAACTTTCTTTTTCCCTAATCCCTGCCTACCAGACTTAACTACAAAGCTTTTCCTACAAGTCTGCTGCTTTTTACCTACACCTACAACTACAGAAGGCTCATCCCTGTCTAACTCTGGCAACAGGGCAAACCTATTTTGCACCCCAACAACAAAAGAATCAGAAGCCCTTCTTGTTCTAATTGCCCTTTTCCCTGTCACCAGTTCCCAACAATCTCTGTTTCCCTCCCTGCGCTGCCTATCCAACTCCTTTCTAGCGTCTATCAGTTCAGCCTCAAGGGCATTAATCCTTACCTCGTGCTCCAATATCTTCCTACTTTTGAAACAATCTTTACAGAAACATGGGAGAGCCTCCTCAATTTCCCCAACTTCAACGCCAATACAGATCGGTCCCCAATGAAACCATTTCTCACACCCTTCGCATAAAATTCCAACCCTCAAAACTCTACGGCAATGTCCACACTTTTCACTCATGATTACAAAAAACTAACAACAACAAAGTACACAAAGCGAGAGATAAAATTTGTTGAACTTAACCTTACAAAAAATCTGCTAAATTAATTCACAAGTAAGCTTTATCTAAATACATTTACGCTCTATAACAAAAATCTGAACTTAAGCCTAGCGTTCGAAAATGTAAACAAACACAGAAAATAAACACGGAACAGTCCAAAGCAATGAATCACAAATAATTTTCTTTTTGCACGAATAAAAACACTCACTAACGCTCACAGTAGTAATATATATTAGAATTTAGAGTTTCGAATAACTATTACAACAAAAACTAACTATATTTATTTATAATTTAAATACACACGGTCGTGCGGTACGTGTTTCCACGGTCTATAGTTTACAAGAACTTTGTTAACGTTAATGAAAAGTCAATACTGTCGTTATTTCATCCATATGATGTTGTTACCATATATTGTAAAAGATTCAACGGAATTCGGGTAATTCCAGGTAGCAATTTAACTTTTCGCTCGAAAAATCTCACTTTTAATCAAGTTTTAATGAGAAAAATCAAATGTGTCAATGGCTAACGATCGAAAGTAACCAACAAGATACGGGGCAATTACTAATGCTTCATTGCAAAAATTCCTGCATAAATTAGTATCTAGGTAATTTTTAACAATTTTAGTTGCTGTAAAGTCGCCTTATCGTTTTAGAGTATAACCGAAATAACTAATTAGGAAATAATGTACTAAAATAATACTTCAGTTTAAAATTAATATCTAAAATGTAATATTATTTTTATGATTACAGTTAATAAAAGTTACCATTCAATTCCGCTTACAACCTATATTTTATAAATGTTCTTCTACTAAAAAAAAATTTAAAAAATGCAGAACTGAACTTGTACCTCCAAGGTGCGAATACCATGCAATAATGACTATCCTTTCTCCCTTTTACTCTGATCTGGTTATACGTGGGGGATTTCATATGCCATTTGTAACTATATTTTAAACATTCGTTTTGTTCATAACCTTGTCTAATACATATTATGTACAAATTCACTGCACTTACAATTACCATTATTAGAATTACAGAATATAGCCTACAGAGAGCTTTTGGAACACCTGGTTTTTTTATTTTATTTTTGTAAATATATCTCTCTAGCGAAATAACAAATCATATTCTATTTATTAGTGTGATTCACCTTATGCACTTCAAATTTTGTTTGTTACGATGAAGAGCAGTTTTGCGATCACAGTGCAACAATTATTCTCGATGTTGTTAATCTTGTTTTCACTCATTTATGCCGACTTACTGTTGAATGACATAGTATAATAAGTACAATGACACTCGGAAACAACTAAACGAATATTATAGTATGCGTGATATCAGATTTCCTAAATTTTTTGATATACTGTTGTCATTGCTTCAGAGTTAACCATATTGTTTGTAGTCAGTTTGACAAGGGGCTAGCTTATATCAAAGATATTACAGGTTTTTTTGTCTTTTAAAAAAAAAATAGGTAATTAAGATGTTTATTGCTCATAAGTACGTATTATTACGATAAACACATTTTTTTAGCCACATCTTATGTCACCTGTTCGAGGAAGATCTGGTTCTCGACGCAGTCGAATTGAAGATACACTCCAAGTTGATAGTAATCTTCTCTGAGTGATCTTCTGTCGCCAGGAATGACCCATATCTTACCTCTAGACTGCAGGTTATGAGCAATTCTTACAGCGTCTGGAAGAAGAAAAATTTACAAGTTATAAACCTCAGTTAAGTTAAACGACTGTTTGCGATCTGCGTGTCTTGACACACTGAAGAGTATCACTTAAATATAAACTGGGATATTAATTAACTGACATTCGAGTAAAATAAAAAGATAGGTAACGAGAATAAACAGTATATTATGTAGTAGATGTTAACAGGAATAAGTAAGAGACATATATAGTTATATACTGATTGATCCTATGGGAAAATATTCTCGGCATTAGACCAGTATGAAATATTTTTAAAAATAACAATTATTAGTATTTTAAAAAAGTGACATTGCATATAAACCACGTAAATGCTAACGTTAATTATTATATAAAATAAATCTCGATATTCTTATCAGTGTATGAAGAACGCTATTTCTCGATTCTATGCTAAATACATATTATTCAGTTCTCTGTAATCTTCCAAAATTTAAATTAAAAATTATATACGTGCAAAAACATTTTCAAATTGGCCTTAAATCAATTACAACTTTGCAATACACAAATTCTTTATTTGTTATGGAAGAGAAGATGCAGATTTTTTCCCAATATCTGTACAATTTATTAGGAGTTCTTCCTGTATGTTACATGAATTACTGGTGAAGCCAGTCTCTTATATTGGGATCAATGGAAAATGAATGTATTGTATTGTATGGCTATGGGTGCAGCGTTCAGGTTGAAGAGAACAGAATTGTCCTGTCACCAAACGCAGCGGAGACTACATATATTGAGTAAACGTTGAAAGCATACCTATATCTTTAAACAGATTTCTGCAGGATGTCTACGGTTTTCCTCAAAATTGTGGGACTAGATTTTTTGTGTCTTAAATATCTTCTATTCTTCTGAATAGTTACAGAGACATATAAAAATATAAAAATATGCAGAACACATCAATTTTCTTGTTTTCAGTTCTGCAACTACACTATTTTTAAAGCTGATATTAAGGATTTAAGAACAAACTGTTTTCAGTAGTTAATAAATAAATGGTTCAAGTGCAAATGATCTTCTTATACAACAGTAACTTAGTGTAAAAAATTTGCGTTGATTGTTTCCCCTCAGAAATTGTATAAGTTTCTTTTTTTTTTCAATTATTAAAATAGACAAGTGTGCAGTTTGTATTGCTTGGACGAATCAGTTCATTCAATTAATAGCACTAAGCTAAAATCAGTTGTTAGAGTCACCATGTGTAGGCAGGAAGAGAGTCGTACGGTATCTAATTTCACCATTACATTCCGTTCTATTATTATATGCCAATAGATTGGTTTCTCTAAGAACCCAAATTAATATGATCAAAGAACTTGAAACGAAATGTCTTCTTACTTGGGCAAACTCATTGTGAAATACAAGATTGTGTTATTTCTATTTTTACGAAATTTGCCGCCCTACTTTTGTACGTCAGCCGCATAAATTGTCGATTCCTTGCGATATAGATCCCCCAGAACACAATACAACTGTAACTTAAAGTCGTATCAGGTATCCTTTGAACCTTTGCTGCATTTCTTTTTCTTCATTACTCGCGGTGACGCGTCATAAGAAAAACTTATTAAACTCAAAAACCAATAAATAACGTTTTAGCTGCGAAAATTTAAACATTGTTATTCACAAGGATGGGGCAGCAGAAACGCAGAAGGAAGAAAGCTGTTGGTGTTCTGCAAACGGAATGGTTTGATTGTGGGTAATTCCTGGTTCAAGAAGAGGGAAAGTCATAAGATAACATGGTATAGTACAGACTTGTCTCGGAAGTCGATTGTTGACTATTTCCTAATCGAAGCAGAGTTGAAACAGAGTATTGTGGATATAAAGGTCATCCCTTTAGAAGCCTTAGATAGTGACCATCGACTTCTAATAGCCAGTCTGAAAGAGAAAAAGGGAGCAAGAACATCAGAAAACCAGGAGAGAAGAATAAGAGTGTGGAAACTGAAGGATGAGGAGTGCAGGAGGGAGTAACAAGAGCAGCTTGTGCAGAAAATACCTAGGGACGACTTACAGTCAGCGGAGGAGGAATGGGAACGTTTTAAAACCACCTTGGTAAAAACAGCCGAAGCAGTATGTGGTAGGACAGCTGGTAGAAGAAGAGAAAGAGAAACTCCATGGTGGAATGAAAGGGCAAAGGATGCTGTGCTACAGAAGAATAAAGCCTTCAGGGAATGGTTCCAAAGGAGAACAGAGGAAACCAAAAGAGTGTACACTGCAAAAAGAAAGAAGCAAAAACAGTGATACAGGAAGAAAAGAGGAAATGGATGGAAAAATGGACAGAAATACTAAAAGAGGATAGTGAGGGCAGTAAGAAGGTGTTGTATGCTATGGTAAAAAGTAGGAAGATGAGCAGAATGGAAGCAGGTAGTATGAAGGATAAGAATGGCAACTTAGTGGACGGGAAAGACGACATAAAGGAAGTCTGGAGGGAGTATTTTGAGGATCTGTTGAATGCTTCAGGACCCAGTGATGAAAATGAGAGTACAGAGGAAGAACAGGACCAGTATCAAGAGGAAGATATTACATGGAAGGAATTGGAGGATGCGGTAAGGAGAATGAAGGGAGGTAAAGCACCTGGAGTGGATGAAGTGAGCGTGGAGATGATACGAGCTGCTGGAGTAATGGGCACACAGTGGCTCTATAGGGTGATGCGGGCTGTGTGGAAGGCGGGAAAAATTCCAGATGACTGGAGGAAAGGGGTAATAATACCCATATTTAAGAAAGGGGACAAGACTGTCTGCCAAAACTACCGTGGTATTACCCTGATGTGCCACTGTGCCAAGATATATGAGAAAGTTTTGGAAAGCCGAATAAGAAGAGCGCTTGAAAGACAGCTAAGGGAAGAACAATATGGATTTAGACCAGGAAGGTCAACTATCGATCATATATTTGGAATAAGACAGCTACAAGAACGGCACTACGAGTATGGGAAAGATCTGGTGATGGCTTTTCTGGACATTGAAAAGGCATATGACAGCCTCAGCCGAAACAAAGTGTGGGAAGGACTGAGAGAAAAGTCAGTAAAAATGGAGATAGTGCAAAGAGTGAAGGATATGTATGAGGGTAGTAAGAGCTGTGTCAAAGTGGGAACGGATAAGACTGGATGGTTCCATTTGAAAAATGGACTAAAACAAGGAAGTGCCCTATCACCCCTCTTATTTATTGTAGCTATGGATGAAATATTGAAGAAGGTGGTGCAGAGCATTGGGGAAGGAAAAATGAAAGCAATGGTATTTGCAGGCGACCTATTAGTTTGGGGAGAGGATGAAAGAGAGGTGTAGGATCAGCTGGATGTGTGGGAGAGAGTAGTTGCAGCCTATGGTATGAAGTTCTCTGCGAGAAAAAGTGAAGTGGTGATAACAACAAGAAAGAAGAGCAGGACGGACATAGGCATATCACTTAGAGGGGAGCAACTAAATAGAGTGGAATGTTTCAAATATTTGGGAAGCTGTATTGAAGAAAATGGAGGAAACAGGATGGAAATAAACGAAAGAGGAAGATGTGCAGATGGATTTTTTAAAAGTATTAGAAGCCTGGTATGGAGTAGGGATGTCCCACAAAAGAGTAAAGAGGCAATATATAAAACATATTTTGTACCAATTTTAACATATGGAGCAGAAACATGGGTGATGAAGGAGAGAGACAAAGGGAGGGTATAATCGGTGGAAATGAAATTTCAGAGGAGTAGAGTGGGAGTAACAAGAAGAGACGGAATAAGGAATGAGAGAATCAGGGAGATGATAAAGGAAGAACCGCTACAACAAAGAATTGAAAAATCTAGGCTACAGTGGTACGGGCATGTAAAGAGAATGGGAGAGGAGAGGCTACCAAGGAAGATGCTGGACATGGAGCTGAAAGGGAAGAGGCCTAGAGGAAGACCGAGGGACAGATGGATTAAAGGTGTTAAGAAATGTATGGAGGAAAGAGGAGGAAATTGGGCGTCAGTGGAAGAAGAGAGATGGTGGTTAGACAGGAAGCGCTGGCGAGGCTTTTGTTCCCAGCAGACCCGGCCAGTGGCTGGAAGCTGTCCTAGATGATGATGATGATTCACTGAATTCCAACGAAAATATTGAAAATTTAAGTGCCGTAGTTCCAATGAATATGAAGCTGGATTTCCGGTCTTTTCATGGTTTAATCCAAATGGATAATCATGTGGGGCACAATAACGTGCAGCTCAACATAAATACCGAGCATGGTGGGTGAGCATTCGGGAGGACACCGGTTCGAATCCCCGTCCGGGCATCCAGTGAATGCCGGGATGCTTCCTTCAAAAGGCAATGGCCGAATTACTTCTCGTTCCTTGTCGCCAAGTCTTTTCCCGCCTCTAATGATTCCACATCGACGAGGCGTATAGCCAAAAACAAAACAAAACATAAAAGGCGACGGACTTTTGTGTTGGACAAGGTAAGACTGCTTCGATTCCGGCTTAGTTACGAGCATACTAACTGTAATGTCGCTACTCCCTAAAGAGTGCGTAAACCAGTGAAGCTACCCTGGGTAAGACCTTTCTTGTTGGAAGAGCACATCAAGCTGTACTTTGGGACTGAGACTGGAAATGGTACCGCCTTACAGATATCGCCCGCAATAGGAGGCAAAGCACGTTTGGTACTGTAAATATACATTAAGAAATGCCATTCATTTTCCCATGTCCACGTAGTAGAAAGAGAGAACATGACAGTTGATGTAAGAAGAGCTCCCGAGCTTCCCACCAGTGAGATGTCTTGTTGAAACGACGCGTAGCCCGATTTCATCTTCTAGAGAAGATGAAACTGGAGAGATTCACTGATCAGCCAAAACATTATGACCACCTACTTAGTAGCAGATTGGTCCACCTTTCGAACGCAATACAGCTGCGATTCGGCGTTACATGGATTCTACAAGTCCTGGTAGGCCTCCAGAGGTATCTGACACCAGATTTCTACGCAGAGGTCATGAAATTCATTAAATTAGTAGCCAGCGGTTTGTGGGTGCGGAGTCTGGGATCGAGCATCTCAGAAACGGAGAGGCTGGTCGGCTGTTCGCGTGCTACTATAGTGAGTATCTGTGGAAAGTGTTTGAAGGACGGTTAAATCACGAATGGTGGACACCCACGCCACATCACAGAACGTGGAGGTCGCAGGCTTGCCCGCTCTGTAAAGCAGGATAGGGGGTGATCTGTGGAAGAATCGCAGTTCTTGTGCTCTGAAACACTTCTGGAAGCACCAGAATTGTACTCTTCTGTCAGATCTGTCTCTTTACAGAGTGGGCAAGCCTCCGACATCCACGTTCGGTGATGTGGCGTGGGTGTCGACCACATTGTTGCCTACTTGTGGTTTCACCGTCCTTCAAACACTTTCCACAGATACTCACTACATTAGCACGCGAACAGCCGACCAGCATCTCCGTTTCTGAGATGCTCGTTCCGAGACGCTGCACACACAACCGCTGGCCAGTAATTTAAGGGAATTTCGCGACCTGTGAGTAGAAATCTGGTGTCAGATACCTCTGGAAGCCTACCAAGGACTTGCAGGGTCCATGCTTCGCCGAATCGCTGCTGTATTGCGTTCGAAAGGTGGACCTATATACTAGCAAGTAGATTTTGGCTGATCAATGTATATCCAAACGTCTCCTTTTCAAGACGCCTCTGTCGTTGGAAAGCCCAAGATCTCTTAGCACAGCTAATATGTGTGCACTGGGAAAGCCTTTATTCTTTCATGGCGGATAATGATTTCTTGTGAAATTCTGAAGTACATCATGTTACGAGCAAGTGTTTCCCGGAAGTTACTGCTGACAGTTTGTTCTTTGGTGACTATGGTCGTAGACCTAATACGCATTAACAGAAAGTGGTCACAACCTCTGGCCTACCGATTTCAATCAGTTTCAACATAGTGGTTGAGAACCACAAAAAGCCGAGTGCTGTATAGAAATTTGGGTCAACACTCCTTTAGTTTCCGAAAAATCGAGATTAGGTATCATGGCGCTGTACAAAACTTCCTTTATCGGACGCTCTTCAACTTGCAATCTTCGTACAACCAGACTGAACTCTCTACCACTAGACTGTGCATCAAGTTACAAGTGGCTGAACGTTATTGGAATATAAACATCGGCTGCAAATCAAGTTTTCTGCTATTTCTCAAAAACTATTATCTTGTGGACCAAACTTAGTCCACAACTCGAAGGTTGGTTGGATCATCCCGAAGGATGCATACTAAGCCTTTGTGTCAGAGGTAGGATGGCCAGTCTTTCCTCTGGGACCTACAGTGTGTTAATACGTACGAGTGAAATACTGCATCATTAGAAAGTTGTCGATGGCATCAAAATTATCAGAATTACGTGTTTAACTGGCATTTATTGACGTGGGAACGTCTTTAGGAGCGTTCATAAGCCACATAGCTCCATTATGGCCTCTTGTGAACCCTGGCCCCCCCACCCCCCATGTTGCACGTAGTTAGATTTTTCCTTACTGATTCCAGAAGTTATTTTGTGCTGTTTTCTCTTGTCAGACCATCGGTATATTACAAACGGAGATAACTAAATAAATATTTACATGCTGTTGTGTGTTCTGTACCTCATTTTGACTGTGACAAATAATATGAATGTAAAGCCAAGTGGCCTGGCTCGGAACCCCCCCCCCCTCTCTCCCACGTAGCCCAGCGTAGCTTTGGGGGCGTCCATTAATTACGTGAGGGGTTTTCCGGATTTACGAAACCCCCCCCCGCCCCCCTCTGGTGAGACTTCGTGCGATCTGGTCTGATCCCCCCCTCCCCTCTAAAATGACGTGAGTTTTCGATGGAGACCCTCCCCCCCTACTAATCGACCTCGTAACTTTTTGAGAACTTTTTTTTAGGTCTCATGCTTCCAAGGATGGTTATATCCTCCCTCCCACGACGGTCGGTTTTTGACCAAAAATCCCCCTCCCCTAGGCGTCATTTGTAGACATTTTTTTTAGCTCTACAGTCCTACAAGAATTTCAAAACCTCGCGTAAGATTTCCGTTGACCCTCCCGCCGTCCCCCTTGTTGAGGTTTCGTTAGATTTCTCCGGACTCCCTCCCTTATTTCGCCTCACGTAATTAATGGACGCCCCCTTTCCAGGCAACCCCTCCCCTTCCCCCCTTTTCCAAGACCGAGCCACGTAGTTTATGGATGTTCCATATTCGCTCGTTAAGTGTGGTGATATCCATTCTAACTTTCTTGTGTTACAAAATTCCGTCAGATTTGAATAGTTAATAACTACGAGACTAATAATGCTTTAATAATGGTGGAGCCCACAACGGGTAGAGCATATCTGTACAAGATCGACGTCCAGCATTTGTTTTGCCTCTGACGTCATCGTACTAGTGTGAGTGCATGTTGCCGATTGTTTCGAATTATCGTTGTGTAAAGCTATAAATTAGTGTAGCCTGAAAACTCTTTCAGCCAGAACGTTGATTCAAGTGTCATTTTAAACAGGTCTAGAAGCACTACTAGGAGCCAAAGTGAGATACTAAAAATATTCTTCGGAATATAAGTAAAGGTCGATATTAAACCGAAAATTTCAACTCATATGAGTGGTGAATATACTCGGAATTATAGAAAACGCAAATTAGAAGAAAGCTTGCGTCAAAAGGAACCTGAGAAACCTAAAAAGTACAACAGCGTCGAAAATAAAGTAAAATGGAGTGTACGTGTGCTCTCATACATGCGATAAACATAATTCATTTAGTCTCTAGCTGTTATACTGCTCTACGTAACCACTGTATCAATGAGACTGGTAATTAAATTAAATGTTAATACAAAATACTTGTTATGATTTTATCACGACTTTCTTTTTAACAGGTCGTAGCATGCAATGATCCATGTTAACTAATTTGTTAAGCATTGCTCACCTTTCTTAGAGCACGGAACGGGTGCAACGATGTGTACGTGTTGTTGTAAGAAGTGATCCGTAATAGCACTGACATTTTCTGTGAGGAGATGAAAATCGTCACCGTGCACCACCATCGCGAAGATAGATAAAACTAAAATGCTAGACATTTCTTTTAGATGCATTGGAACTGCTAAAATTTGAAACGTATGCAAATAATACAGCTATTCTTCACATGAACAGAAAGCTAGCGTATCCATGGTACTTCTCTGTTTCCTAAACGCAGTTACCTGCTTAACCGCAAAGCAAATGCTGCTCTCAGTAAAGGATTCTCACCGCGATAGTCAAAGAGTTTGGGTTAAAAATTCAGGAAGATAAATAAGAAATAAGACACGTATGTATCCGCCACTTTTCAAAACACGGACGATGAATTGTTTATGTGCTTGGTAGCTTCCTGTGGTCGTAATTGACCCAACAGTTTTCTGTTTGTCTCTCATTTTCTGTGCCTATTGCGGCTAGAGCTAACATTAATATTTCTATGAGTACGTCCTTCACACTAAAAAGGAAACGGGAGGAAAAAGTAGACACATTATGGAATCGTAATGATTGTGCTTGTTCGCATTATTAATATCAGGGGCCTAAGTTCCAAATAATTTCAATAAATTAATAAAGTAACTGAAGACGCGCCAGTGTGGCTCGTGCATTAATGCCTCACCACCCCGGAACGGGGAAGTACAACGGTTAAACTCTGGCCTCGCATTCGGGAGGACGCCGGTTCGAATCCCCGTACGGGCATCCAGATTTGGGTTTTCCATGGTTTCCCCAAATCACTACAGGCGAATGCCGGAATGGTTCCCTCAAAAAGGCAATGGCCGAATTCCTTCCCGTTCCTTGTCTCCAATACCATCCCACCTCTAATGACCACGACGTCGACGAGGCATAAAGCCATAAGTAAAAAAAAAGGACAACGAGATCGGGTAGGAGTTCTATTACCTGAGTACCAGCCGCCCTGATTGCAGTTTTTAAGCGGTTTGCCGTAATCATCTAACCGAATGCTGGGACCGTCCCAAATCTTCGCCTCATATTCTTCTTCAAATAAAGAATTATACCTGTTGAACTGCTCCGGCTTCTCTTCCTTGGTCTACCTATTCTTCTTCTGACTTTCGACCGGTCTGGTTGCGCAGTGTTTAAGGTGTCTGACTGGAGATCGAGAGGTCACCGGTTCGAATCTCTGTGAAGGCAGCGATTTTCATAGGTCCTTAACCCGACCTTCATCTCTGGTATAGCTTGCTGTGTAATGTGAAGTACGCCAGAACGCTTCCGTGGTTCGGATTCCACTTCTTTTTTTTTTTTAACTGCTTAACGTCTCTTAACAGCGAGGTCTTTAGCGACGGGAAAGGATGAGGGGCAAGGAATGGGAAGGATTCGACCATGGCCTTTTGAAGGAAGCATCCAGGCATTTGCCTGGAGTGATTTGGGAAACCATGGAAAACCCAAATCTGGATGCCCGGACGGGGATTCGAACCGCGTCCTCCCGAATGCGAGGCCAGAACGCTAACCATTACACCACCATACTCGGTCCGGATTGCACGTTAAACCGTAGTTCACCTGGCCCCGGTAGCACTACCGGATTAAGTAAATGCTGCTACGACAGGGACGGAATGCGCAGCCAATAGAAACCCTGTCACCAGGTCATTACCACTACAAGGTATTATTATTATTTTTATTATGCCTTTCAGTCTATATCGGTTTACTACTTTTGGTAATCGTGGATAAATTGTTTTTCGCTTTTATAAATTATATCAATGCATGTTAGTAAAATTTAAAGTTATAAGTATCGCCCTTTTGGAGTAACTGAAAGGTTATAAAATTTTCCTGACAAAGATACATATTTTGATGGTAAAATTGGTGATCGTTGGATTGATTAGAAAAAAGTTTATTCTATTTATGATGGTTTATTAAAATAAAGCAAATCGAACAGATTAGACAAATTGTTAGGAAATATCAAATGGTAAATCAATCGATAATTTTTGTTCCAGCCTTTTTCGTCAATTGTCATTAAGATGAATGGTCATGGTATTTCAACAACTGAGCATCCAAATATTTCCTCAGTGGTTCTATATCATTTACAATCATCTTTAGGTGATGATATTAATTAAGAAGGTAACGTTATTAATAATGGGATATTGGAAAAAAGGCAAATTAATTACTATGTGCCCTAAAAATGTTGCGTGGTTTTTAAAGACTGAAAAAATAATGTTGGAAGGAAATTTAACCATTTGCTGTACTTGGAGTTCAAATGCGAGAGACATCTTACTGCGATGGCTTTCAAAAAATCTGATGGTACAGATTTTGCTGGAAGTAGAAAAGAGCAACGAAAGGTGACTATTTGAAATATGGAAACTAGGCTTTCAGTCGTAACATTTAAACCAAGTCAGGAACTTGAGTTAAGAGAAAATTTATTAAACTATTCAAGAACAGTAATGTGGTTTTTCGATACAATTTTTTTTTAATTTGATATTATATTTAAAAATAATTTAAGAATCTCAATTTTTGCCGATTGATTATAAACCAAATTAATAAGGCCGTTTATTTTCTATGATACTGTGGGGAAGTACCCTGCTGTTATTTCAGAACGTCACACAGGTCCAGCACTGGTGTCGTGTTTGAGGGCAATCAGTTTCGACAGCAAAGATTGAGTTGGTTGTTGCTGAAGGCACAATGACAGCTCACCACTATACGGACAGGGTGCTGTACCCTGCTGTGATACCCTTCAAGTCCACCATCCAAATTGCATCTTCCGTCCTTATACTGTGGTAATCACAACACAAGCCTTGCAAGTGGTTACGATCGCACTTTGGACCGTACGGTCCACAGATTTGTCCCCAATAGAGCATGTCTGGGATGCCACGAATAGTCACATTAGATCACATGATCACCCAGCACAAACTACACAAGACATGCAGGCATAGAGAGACATACTCCAAGAATAAATCCGAACACTTATTCTACATCTACATCTACATATATACTCTGCAATTCACAAAATTGTGGGTGGCAGAGGGTGCTCAGCACCAAAGCTAATCTCTTTGCTGTGCATTCCAATCCCTAATGGTACGAGGGAAAAAAGAATTCATATAAGAATCAGTCCGGCACCTTATTTCTCTAATTTTATCTTTCCTGTCCTTCCGACTCAAATAGGTTGGTAGAAGAAGTATTTCACTACACTCAAAAGTGAAAGTGGGAGTACGCATGTTTACCAATAAGTTTAAACGAAACGTATGTCGTCTATCTACCAGAGACTCCCAACCTAATCTACTAATCAGTTCTGTGACGCTTTCATAAGGACTGTAGCAAGCGGTAACGAATCGAGTGGCTCTTCTCTTTACTTTCTCTATACTTTCGATCAACCCCTTACGAAACGGGTCCCAAATGGCACAACAATAATCCAAATGTGGACGCGCAAGAGATTTGTACGCTATCTCCTTTGTTTGTTCAGTACAATTTTTCAAGATTCGACCTATGAATCGCAGCTTGGAATTTGCTCTACCTACTAACGAATTAATGTGTATGTCCCGTTTCATGTTCCTTTGTACTGTTACTCCCAAATATTTCATAGAATCGACCATATCAATAACTGTATTGTTTAACTCGTGTTTCTTAACAATTGGATTCTTTTTGTTAGTTATGCTCATTGTCTTGCACTTTTTACAATTTAGAGTAAGTTGCCACTCAGCGCACAAAGCCAAAATAACATCCAAATCACGCTGAATTTCTAAGCAATCGGCCAAATTTCTTACTTCCCTATAAATAATTGATCCAATCCCCGCATGGTTTCACGAATATGTAAGTGCTCGAGGTGGGCTCTCTTCTTACTGACAACTGTATCTAAAGGAAATAAATTTGTCCAGATCCATTTCAATTTGTTATCATTTCTTCTGTGTATGACCCTGGATATATCTACAAATTTTCCTAAAATTCCACCATTCCTGTCTGGGTATTACACTTTTAATTTCCGCCAGTGTAGTTACGTAAACAAGGAGCTCAAATAGAATCAACACGAAGAATATATCTAAGCTGTACAAAGGAAGATGTTTTCTAAGAGCTCATATTATGAACGTACTAAACAATTATGTAAGAACACATATTTTTTCTATAACAACTGTCTTATGAGTTGTTAACGCAGGGTAACAACGGAAGTATAAGCTCTGCTTCGTTATAGTAAATATTATAATAATAGTAGTCAAGTCAGCAACAATATTAACCTACATCGTTTCACCATTGAAGCTTCCCAAAAAAACTAACTTAGTGCACATTCACATGATGATAGAAATAAATATGTGTAAAATAACAGTAATCTTGCGTACTCGAAGTAGCATAGTAACAACTCACTTTAAACTACACCATTTATTATTATTATTATTATTACTATTACTCCGCTATTCAATAAAAGTGGGTGGCGGAGGGTACATTGTACCAATCATAATGTGTAACCATTTGTGCGTAGGAAGGGATATACGGGATATGGCAGGAGGCGCCCATGGACTATTCTTAGGAACCATCCCAGCATTCGCCTGGAGCGATCTAGGAAAACCATGGAAAACCCAGATCAGGATGGCCGAAATGATTTATCGAGAACTACTCCTGTCAGATTTTAAGTTTTCTCGCCCGGTAAATCCTTCCTATTCCATTCCCTAATCGCTCGTGGAAAAAATGAGTACTTAAATAAATTTGTTCTGGCCCTGATTTCTCTTAAATTATTTTCGTGGTCATTCCTAGATATGAATGTTGTTGGTAGTAATATTGCCGCATGAACGCCAGTGTACCGTCTGCCAGCATGGCGCAGCGGGTAGCGTCACGAATTGCGGTACTGAAGGTCGCCGGTTCAATCCGCCCACTGACAAAAATTATTTAATTCTGTTTATTATTTCCAGAAGATTCTACATGTTTCCTAAGGTCACTTGTAACTTCTACACATTTCATTTGTTAACTACTCTTGTAATCTCTAGTACGTTCTATCTGTGTATAAATAGAAGAGCATTCTGCCCAAGAGGCAGTCAGTGCTGCGTGTATGTTTGAGTTCTCAATAAACCTGTTCTCAGTTTAAGTGCTGTGTTCATTGACAAGTAACCTTCGAATTCACACCTGTCCCGGTTCCAACGCGACATAGTTTGGTGGAGACGCCGGGTACCGATCCGGTACCTTAAGGCATCCCAAGCTGTCATTGACTGTGGAACGTCTGAGCTGCAAATTGAAGAAGTCGTTGCGACGGGTACACGTAACACAGAATCTTCTGGGAAGTTATTCGCCGTTGACAACGTGACAATCCCGCCGTTCGCAATGAGAAGAGTCCCAGTCAAAAACACGGACGACCGCAACCTTGAAGTGCTTGTCGATAGTAGAAAGTTTATTAGGCTCACGAAAGAAATCTACATACCAGCGGCTATCATAAGCATTATCGGTGGTCGAGGAGACATTTGGATCACCAACTGTCACGAGCAGTCACAAATTATCCCCAAGGGAATGTGCATAGGGACAGCTGAACCAGTCCAGGAGGGCGAGCTCAACGTCATTAACGAAGATCCATGCTCTGTTACTAGTACCGACAACACGCTGGAGGAAACAACTATGGAACTGCCAATAGGGTCCGGCCTGACCAAGGAACAACACCACCGGGTGTTAGCTATACTACGCCAATTCTCTGGTGTATTCACACCCCAGCAAAAAAAAGGTCAGACGAAACGGCCCACGATAAAGCATCGTATCAATACTGGGGATCATCCGCCCATTAGCCAGCGCTCGTACCGATTGTCACCAGTCGAAAGGCGAATAATTCGAGAGGAAGTGGAGAAGATGTTGCATAATGACATTATTCAACCTTCGGAGAGTCCTTGGTCATCTCCGGTGGTCCTCGTAAAGAAGAAGGATGGTACGTGGCGATTCTGTGTCGACTATCGGCGGCTGAACAAAATCACAAAGAAAGATGTCTACCCACTGCCGCGCATCGACGACGCCTTAGACTGCTTGAAAGGAGCTACATACTTCTCAACCATGGACATGCAGACAGGCTACTGGCAAATCGAGGTTGACGAAGCTGACAGAGAAAAGACGGCTTTTATTACACCTGATGGCCTCTATGAATTCAAAGTAATGCCATTCGGATTATGCAACGCTCCGGCCACATTCGAACGCATGATGGACAACTTACTTCGACACCTTAAGTGGACGACGTGTCTTTGTTATTTAGATGACATTGTTGTTTTCTCGAAAACATTTGAAGAACATCTGAGTCGCCTGTCAACGGTGCTGAAGTGTGTTCAGACTGCAGGACTCCGCCTCAATCCGAAGAAGTGCCTCTTCGTCGCCAGAGAGATAAAAATCCTGGGGCACCTGGTCAACGGAGATGGCGTCCGCGCTGATCCAGATAAAGTAAGGGCAGTCATGGAATTTCCAACTCCTCAGCACATTCGTGATGTGAGAAGCTTTCTTGGGCTGTGCTCATACTTCCGGCGTTTCATAAAAGGATTCTGTAACATGGCACGTCCACTGCAAGAACTTTTGCAGGGAGACGCCAAGTTTTACTGGGATGAAACTAAAGAAAGATCTTTCCAGGCACTTAAGGAGGCTCTAACTTCCGCACCAGTTCTAGCCTTATACGACGAGAATGCAGAAACTGAACTTCACACTGACGCCAGCGGTTATGGGATCGGTGCAGTGCTTGTGCAAATTCAGGAAGGTGCTGAGAAGGTGATAGCCTATGCATCAAGAGTATTCTCTAAGCCCGAGATAAACTACTCTACAACCGAGAAAGAATGCCTCGCAGTTGTCTGGGCTATCAACAAGTTTCGTCCGTATTTATTCGGCAAACCTTTCACCGTCGTAACAGACCACCATTCTTTATGTTGGCTAACCAGCTTGAAGGATCCATCAGGTCGACTAGCAAGATGGGCACTTAGACTTCAAGAGTACGACGTCACGGTGGTATTCAAAAACGGACGCAAACACAAGGATGCCGACAGCCTTTCAAGGAATCCTTTAATAGAACACAACAGCATGAATGGAATTTCAGCCCTCGCTGAATTAGGTGACGTTGCAGCTGAACAGAGGGAAGATTCAGAGTTATTAAGAACCATAGACGCCTTGGAGAAAGGAGAACCGGCCAAAGGAGGGTTTCAATTGATAGATGGGACATTGTATAAGAACAACTACGATCCACTAGGCCCCAAGTGGCTTCTGGTCGTTCCAGCTCATCTCCAGCCAGCTATTCTCAAGTATTTCCACGACGCTCCAATATCCGGTCATCTGGGATTTGTGAAGACCCTGGACCGAATCAGACGCAGGTATTACTGGAAGGGTCTCTACCGATCTGTCAAGCATTATGTGAGTCACTGTAAAGAGTGCCAGCGACGGAAACATGTGCCGCAATTACCTCCAGGTCATCTAGTACCAATTCCACCTGCAGCAGTTCCATTCCACCGAATTGGGATCGACCTTTTGGGGAGGTTCCCGAAGTCGACAACCGGTAACCGATGGATAATAGTCTGCACCGACTACCTCACGCGCTACGCTGTCACCAAACCTGTGCCGACTGCAGAAGCTCCAGAGGTTGCAAAATTTCTAGTAGAAGACATTATTTTGAAGCATGGAGCACCACGTGTGATGATATCCGATCGTGGAAAGGTATTCCAGTCAAGACTAGTATCAGAGGTCATGTCAAGATGCGACGTTGTCCACAGGATGACAACTGCATACCACCCTCAGACAAACGGTCTCACAGAACGCTTCAACAAGACATTAGCCGATATGCTGTCGATGTATGTGGATGTTGAGCAGAAGGATTGGGATACAATACTGCCAGTGGTCACATTTGCTTATAATACAGCAAGGCAAGATACGACAGGCTTCACTCCGTTTTTTCTGCTCCATGGCCGTGAAGCTGAGACCACAATGGATACGCTGTTCCCATTCCAGCCGGACGACACTCAGGATGACTATATAAAACAGCTCATTACCAGGGTCGAAGAAGCAAGACAGCTGGCTCGCATACGAACACTGGCCACCCAGGAGAGGGACCGTCAGCGGTATGACGGCAAGCACCGACCTGTTGCGTACAACCCAGGAGATCTCGTATGGATTTTTACCCCTGTACGGAAGGTTGGGCTATCAGAAAAGTTACTGAAGCGGTACTTTGGTCCGTATCGTGTCATACGCCGCCGGTCAGACGTCACATACGAAGTCGAGGATTATGAGCCGTCTTCGAAACGACGAAAGCGAAGGGACATTGTTCACGTCCTCCGCATGAAGCCTTACTACAATCCTGACGAGCAGCTAGGCACAACCAGCTTCTTGTTCAAGGACTCTGAGGACGGTTTGGATACTGAGGAAGTCGGACAGGAAGATAATAGTACAAACAGGAGGGGCCCTCCAGAACTGCCATACAGAGGACCCATGACAAGATCAAGATCCAGGACACTTCAGCGTGCCCCAAAAGAAATCTAACAGCGGGACGCTGTTTTCCTCAGGAGAGGGAGCAATGCCGCATGAACGCCAGTGTACCGTCTGCCAGCATGGCGCAGCGGGTAGCGTCACGAATTGCGGTACTGAAGGTCGCCGGTTCAATCCCGCCCACTGACAAAAATTATTTAATTCTGTTTATTATTTCCAGAAGATTCTACATGTTTCCTAAGGTCACTTGTAACTTCTACACATTTCATTTGTTAACTACTCTTGTAATCTCTAGTACGTTCTATCTGTGTATAAATAGAAGAGCATTCTGCCCAAGAGGCAGTCAGTGCTGCGTGTATGTTTGAGTTCTCAATAAACCTGTTCTCAGTTTAAGTGCTGTGTTCATTGACAAGTAACCTTCGAATTCACACCTGTCCCGGTTCCAACGCGACAATATTTATTTGCTGTCAGTCGTGAATTTTCCAATTAGCTTCTGTCGAGAGCAACGCCTTCGGTGTTCCAGGTCTTCCCAACCTAATTCCTTCAACATCGCACTAATGTCTCGATATTAGGCCACAGACAAGGGATCAAACCGATCTCTTGGTGACTGTCGAGACGCATTAAAAACGGCTTGTCACGCGACAACATTACTTATAAATTCACTGGCAATAGCTCAGTGACACATAGTATGGATTTCGTCAAGGCAGGGGTCCAAGAAAATTTGACACTACACAAGGGCATATCCAGGATCAGAGCTAGAGGGGGGTAAGATTTGAGCTGGGGGGGGGGCAACTCATATTGGTTTCGAGGAAGTGGGGTGGGGCACTGAAACATGACGATTTTTTACAAAACGAAACTCAAACCTAGTGAGCAAACTATTTTTATTATTGATTAATATAGTAATCCAACCACTTAATCTAAGGACCTACTATGTAGTAAATTAAGATCGTAACTCATTTATAGTTTATGTAAACATTAGGCCTAATCGTCTCGGAGTCTTAGAAAATTTGCCAATATCTTTGTTTCTCAATATCTCACGGTGTTCTTTCACGAAATTTCGATGCACATTCATCACGCATAATCCAGTCAATCTTTCCTCTCACAAAGTGCTGCTGAGCCAGTTCTTCACTCGTCGAAGCGTACGGAAGGCAACTTAATTTTTCTTCTAGGGGTGGCCAGCAGCCCCCCCCCCCCCTCGTGCCCCTCGCTGGATACGCCCATGACACTACATCTATAAACTTATCTACTCCAGAAGAAATAAGAATAGTTATCATATCTCTTAAGAGCAAATACTCGAATGGTTATGATGGAATTTCCAGTAGATTAACTAAACTGTGCTCCACAGAATTAATTAACATACTAAGTTATCTGTTTAATATATCTTTAGTTGAGGGCATTTTTTCAGAAATTCTTAAGTGTGCTGTAGTTAAACCACTCTATAAAAAGGGGTAAAAATCAACTGTATCGAATTTCCGTCCTATTTCATTACTAACAGCCTTCTCCAAAGTTTTTGAGAAACAAATGTACAATAGAGTTTACCAACACCATAAAAATAATAATATTCTAGCTAAATCAC
This sequence comes from Vandiemenella viatica, assembly GCA_031002005.1. Classification (NCBI taxonomy): domain Eukaryota; kingdom Metazoa; phylum Arthropoda; class Insecta; order Orthoptera; family Morabidae; genus Vandiemenella; species Vandiemenella viatica. Next base: position 131,822,976 of record CM061921.1, on the reverse strand, counting down.
AATTTTGTTTTCAAAAGGGCCAGTCAACAGAACAAGCAATATTTGCATTGACTGATAATATTTTAGAGGGGATAAATGGTTAATTAATTCCTGTAGGAATTTTCTGTGAGTTATCTAAGACAGTTTACTGTGTTGATCATGAAATTCTCACCAAAAGTTAAAGTACTATGGTATAGATGGCGTTGATAAGAAATGGCTTAGCTCTTACCTTCTAAATAGAAAACAGAAAGTATCACTGGAATATGTTAATGCTGCGTTATATGGTCCACAGATTTTCTGCGAGGAAATTTATCAGATATACAGTACCTCAGGATTCTATATTGAGGCCATTAATAAATGGTTTACAACTAGTGGATTGTATTTAAATTTCGATAAAGCTCAATATCGGCAATTCAGTACTTCTCACAGATTACCACGTGACATAAGCCGGTCCTTTCAAGAGATAAAGAGTGTGAATTTTTTAGGTTTGTACATTGATGATAATTTAAATTGGAGGCTACATGCCTCTGGCTTACTGAAGCGATTTGGTGCAGCCACATTTCCAATTCGTTCAATTTCAGCTGTAAGTGATCTCTGTATGAGATGGTTTATGTTTCCTATTTTCACTCTTTTAATGTCATATGCAGTAATGTTCTAGGGCGATTCTTCTCATAGATAAAGTGTTGAGAGACAAAATGCGAGCAATAAGAATTATGTGTTAGGTTAGCAATGGAACTTCATGCAGAGAGCTTTTCAGGAAGTTAGGGATTTTAATGTTGGTGATCGAGTATATATACACATTAATGTCACAAAGAGATGGAGGACTGCGTCAAACTAGTCGAAAGACTGATGACAGCAAAAAAAAAAACTTTCACAAATCATACTCTATTTGAAATAAATAGTAAAATACACAATTATGGCACTAGAAGTAAACATGATCTTCACTAGGTTTAAAAGTCGTTGTTATTTATTCAAAAAGGGGTCCGACATTCGAGGATACATATCTTCAATAAGCTCTCAACCGATCCTAAATGTCTAGCAGATAAGATTAAATTCAGGAAAAATTAAAAGAATTTTTATTTGACAACTCTTTCCACTCCTTAGAAGAACTTTTTCTAAGGTATTCACAAAATAATTGTCAGTAGTTTGTGTAAATGTAGTTGACGTATGCTGTGACTGCATCTTCTGGTGTATTTATCTATATTGAATGTAATTGAATAACTGTAAATTGACAAATTTCCACATCGCACAGAGCCAGTCTCGTATACATGGAAAATGAATGTATTGTAATGTATATGGCCTCAGAACACCTCTTTAGTCCATAATTCAAGGTATTCCCGTTCCTTCTGCATCCCCACGCCGTTGGTCATTTCTGATTCATTCATCTATACGAGCCTTTTCCAATCCCTGGAACAAGAGTGTGCCCCGGACCACTCCCTGCTTCTCCACCCTCCATTCGTGAGATCGTTCAAGCAGTAAGGGCGCTACCTCACTGGGACGCCATGGCAGCGTGGCCAGCAGTTTAGTTCTGGCTACCTCTGGCAACCGAGCGTCGGCAAACACAGTAGCCACAGAGTAGCCAAGCCACGAATGTTGAGTGCCTAGTCAGTCAAGTCATTTGCGAATTCAGGGATGGACGTGGAAGAGATCGCTCTTATTTATTATGTGCGTCGCAGAAAGATTAAAAAGATGAAACAGAAGAAATTATGGATCCATCCTTTTATATCAGATCGAAGCCGAAGTGGTGTTTTCTCCAAACTATCTGAAGATATAAGGAAATAATTTTTTCGCACAATTCCCTATTTGTCTGTCTCGTTGCGAGTCATCCTCAGGATCTGCAGAGGCTGCAAGCGGGTCAGGTTCTCTTATTCTAACAACCTTCTGCAGAAACAAAAGTTATTTGAAATAAAGGTATTCACTTCTACGTGATCCACAACCAGACCCGGACTTCAAAGATTTTTGCCGGTTAAGTTCTCGAGTGAAACAACCTCAGATACTTTTGCACCTTTTCAGCAAACCATCAGCTGAAAATAATAAATACGTTTAGTTTAGTCTTCCACACTTAGATCAGTTGTTAAATTAATATGTTTAGTAATTTTCGCTTTTCTCCTAGGTAGCGTGCGTCAGGATGTACATTCATGGATCTTTATTACAACTACAGACTCTGTTATACAACAATTAGCACAATAGTTAGTGTGTGACATTATATGTCAACATCAAGAACAATTTATTGTTATGCCAAATACAGAGAATGATTGGGAACTTGCAAGTGGATTTGAAAAAAAACGCCAATTTCTCTCATTGCATTTGTGACATTGAAGACAAACATATGATAGTTATTCAACCTATTCATACCGGATCATTATACTTTAATTATAAACATTGTTTTTCAATTGTTTTACTGGCCAGTGTGATGCTAATTACAACTTCACTTACATAGACGTTGGAGCGTACGGGAAAAGCAGTGATTCAGCTACTTTTAAAGACAGTGATTTTTAAACGAAGGTCAATAACAAATCTCTAAATATTCCTCAGGCTAAGCTACTGGTTGAAAACGACGACAATATCCCATACATGATAGCAGGAGATGAAGCTTTTGGCTTATATGAAAACCTCATGTGACCGTACGGAGGACATAATCTCAATTACGAGAAACAAATATTCAATTACCGATTATCAAGAGCACGCCGCTACATCGAATGCACATTTGGTTTATTATCCAACAAGTGGAGGATATTTCACAGGCCAATGAATGTACATATAGGTCTATATAAAAAAAGATTGAACAGGTATTCAGAATTTTGCACAATTTCGTACGTTCCAGAGATGAATTTTCTTACGAAGATACTCTGACGGTAACGGGATTTAAACCCACTATATATCGGGATCTTGACAGATGAAGAACGGCACTCACAGTTCGAGACAAACTAGCAGAATATTTTGTGACAGAAAACCCACTTCCACGGCAAGACAAGTGTATATAAATAAATAAAAGTTAATAAATTTACGCTTACCTATTTTTGTTTTGTTTTTTCATTTGTCATTTCATCTTTTTCTTTGAATAAATTAACTATTTCATCCAAACATTTAATTTTTAAATTACGATCCGAATAACCTTTTGATGCACTATCCCATTAATGCGAACGGTTTTGAATTTCCACAATAAATCGTTCTGTATCAAAACTCATTTTTTATAATACAAATCACTGTTTTTACAAATAATACTGTGCGAAAACTGGTCGAGCGTCTATGTTGGCAGCTGGCTGGCCACTGAGTGAGTGAGGTGCCGCTTACGCCTGTATATTTTGTTGGCGACGTGGCCAGCGCCCCAGGGTAGCCAGGTACGGCACAGGGAGCCGTTTTTTGTGGCTACGCTTCCAATTCGGTGACGTGGCCGAACAGTCGCCAGGTGAGTTAGCTGCCATATGTTTCAATAGTAACTACTTGGATGCGTCGCTGGCCACGTCGCCATGGCGTCCCGGTGAGGTAGCGCCCTAAGAGACTGCTTATACCAGGAATCGTTCAGTCACCGGAGTCTCGTCCGTGCACCACATGAAGGACTGTTCGATATTTGGTTCTGCAACTTTTGTTAATTTCTTTAAAGAGTTTCTTTGCAAATTTTTTAAGAATATTTGACGTGGTTTAATGTCTTATTTTGTAGAGACCATTTCCAAAAATATTCATTTATGAAGAATAGTGTGTGTCAATTTCATTTCCTACACGATTATGTTTGTTGCGATCTTTGAAACTTGTAAATGATGTTTTTATCTGTATTGTCATTGGTTATCTTTGTGTGGATTGTGGGCGTTGGGTGGGTAGAAGGGTGGTATATTAAAAATTTGTGTTTTTAGTATTTTTTCATAACACTTCTTGTTTCACAATACAGTTTAAAATGACAGACAGTGCCACTAATTCCGGAAAGGCCAGTAACGTCCTGAATGAGTCGTCGGATACCTTGTCCGCTGTAAGTTTCTCCAGACTACATTTTCGGTAATGTATGAGTGAGTGTAGTCCTATAATATTCGTAGTGTTTTAAAATATAATCCTGTAACCTTTACTAGAAAAAAAAGGCCTGGCTTATAACATTTAATAACTATGCATCTCTTTTTGCTCATTGTTGCATATAGAATTAGAATGCTTTTGTTATTAACCATGTCACAGTTCCAGGGAACATTACTTCAGTTAATCTAAAACTTGCACATTTTGATATGTGATGTTCGCAGCTTTTTTGGTTCTGTGACTGGGAAAGGATTAGCCTAAAAAGAAATTGTCAAATCACGTAACCGGCGTTTCAATATTTTTTTCACTCCACTTAACAACAATAACGTTACATGCGTCGACCCTGAGCAATTTTGGTTAACAGTTTGCTATACTAGAAATATTCCGAAGCTGTGCATTAACAAATAAACTATAGGAAATTGTTACTTGGGACTTTTCTTAGTCTCATAGTGTTCTCTTAGTATAATTCACTTTAGAGATAAGTCAAATTACACTAATCAGTGTTAAATATAAAGTTTGTTATAGACACGCGATAGATTCTCAAAAAGTATATTTATTTACTTCCACAGCCCCCTACATGTAGTGCTATGATCATACTTTGCAGGGGCCTCAAATCAAATGAAAACATCTTCTCCAATGTTTGGTGTGCTTATTATTAGTATTTGATTTGTTATGTATTAAGCGTTATTAGTTTAAAACATACTTATGTGTGTTGGATTTTGTTACTTGTATAGGAAGGTGGTGGTCTGTAAGGAATACAGATTATAAAGGGAGGAGTAGGACCTATCATAATGTTTCAGTAACTGGCATGATCAAGATACAATTTTAAATGTGGTATGTTGAAATTTTCTCCACCATAGAGTTGTCTTGCAGTAACACCCATTTCTTGTCAATACATGACCTTCCACTATAGAAGCTCTGTGATTGTCTCAAGAAGCAGGGATCCACTTCTAGAGCAACATCATCTGTGTTGTCACATCCAGCACTCGTTTTATCACAGGAAGGAGAAGGGTTGTTTGATGTGATGTTGAGGAATAGCTTTTATCTGCCTCCCTCTCTGTTTGTTTATAACCTGCTTTGATGTAATTCCATTCTACATTTGACTGTAAATTAATAATGGAAACATTCATTAAAATAATGAACAGCAGTGGTCCCAGTGGACTATCATGTGACACATCAATTATAACTTCCTCTGATATTGCATTTGCTACCTGGGTCCTTTACTTCCTACCTTTTAAGAATTCCTCTACCAATTTTATGGTTAACTCTGTCAGATTTATAGGAAAGATCCAGTGACACACTATCAACTTGGTCTTCCTTTTCAATTTCATGTACTATGCTAACTGCGACTAACATGATTTTTTTTTTTTCTGTTATTGGTTTCTCAACTGGTTTTATGCTCTCTTCAATCTCTTCCTATTTTGATCTTCATGTCAACATATCCGTTACAACCTGTGTCATCATTATCTGCTTCATATATTCTAAAGTTTGTCTTCCTTGACAGGTTTTTACTTCATTTGTTCCTTCACTAACAAACTAATCAACCCCACAAATCTTGAAATGTAACCCACAGTCCTTTCTCTTCTTTCTGTAAGACTCTTCACCCATCATCTCAAAACACAGTTACTTTATCTGTCCATGTATTTCAGAATCCTTCTATAGCATCACATTTCAAATACTTCAATTTTTCTTTTTTCCAGCATTTCTAAAGTTCATGCTTCATTAACATAAAGTTCTATGCTCCATACATGGGCCTACATTTTTTTAAAATTTCTTTATGAGACTTAGATCAATATTTGACACAAAAAAATCATTTTTCAAGAAATCTTTATTTGCTAGTGCTATTTTGCTTTTACGGCATTCCTGCTGAGGGCATAGGTTGTAATTTTACTTGCTTACAAGTCCAGTGGGTGAGTGATAAGGCTTAGGCATGGCATCCAGATTTCAGTCTTCCATGGTTTCCTGGAATCACTTCAGATGAATACTGGGATGGTTCCTTGCAAAGACCATGGATGAATTCCTTTCCATTCCTTGCCCTCCAAGCTCTCTCTAATGACCTCAATGTCGACGTAACACTTCTTTTCCTCACAAATATTTCTAATGTGGTTTGCTATAATACTGTCCATATCCCTGCGTGATGATCTATTGGTCTTTTTCAAATCGTTTGTAACTTATACATCCTTATTCACAATTGTATAATATCCCCTTCCCCCTTATTTTTCTAACATAGCTCTAAAATGTCTACTTTCATGGCTCAGTGTTTCCTGTAGAGAGATGATATTCATAGAAGCAGCCTTTGCTTCCTTCTTTGCTGGTGCTAACTCCCTGTTTTGTCATTTCATATACTGTCGAACCTGGATAAGTGAGAGTTCAAGGGACCGCAATTATTATTATTATTTTTTCACTTATAGAGGTTTTTCACTAAACCAGGTTTTTTGCTTATACAGGTACAGGAGTGGCTTTTCTCAATTATAGAGGTTTAAAAATTACAGCAAATATGTAGTGGTAAATATGTATTGTATAGGTATTATTCATTAGAATTTGACATATTTGCTTACAAAAAGAAAATAAAAAATCTTACACTAACATTTACTTAAAGAAATCTGTTAATTTCTTCTGCGTTTCTATTTCTGCATTTTATACATGTTTTTCCAGTTCATAAATTTTATAAAATATTGTTTTCTCAACAACCGCCGAGTATTCAAAAAAATGGTGGAGCGTCTCCAGTGCATTCAAGGCCTCTTGCTTCTATGGAATGTTATTTACTTTTGTATCCAAATCTGTGATCAGTCAGTTTCATGTTCACTGTCATTTCTGTCAGTACGCGTGTTTAGACAATTCTTAACGATATCGTCGTCGGTGTGTTCTCCAGCAGTAACCATGTCGTCGGCAATCTGGACGAAGTCCTCGAAGGTTGGCATTAACATACTTGTTTCATGAAACACAAGCATGGTCCATTCGTCATAGGGAGGTCCAACTTCAACCTCATTTTCTTCTGGCTATAAGTCATGTTTATCTGTACTGATCTAAAACCCAGTTTTTTTGAAGTCATTTTTGACGGTAACGTCACTTACAGTGTACCTTGCATTCCTTGCAAATGTCATGGGTAGAAGTACGTTAATCTCAGGGCTATTGTTTTTTTTTTTTCGGGTACGTAAGAGTATGTTTAACGACTTATCTGCAATAAAAGCGTTTGAATGTGTGTATACCTTGATCTGATGGTTGAAGTTTACTAGTTGTATTGGCAGGCAAGTACATGACTCTTACGTTTGGAAGTGTTGGTAAGTCAATGTTGTCAATAAAAAGCACAATTTGTTTGTATTATCTTCATTTCCTTGTCAACTTTTGTCAATCAATTTCCAAATAATATCCTTGTCATCCAAGCCTTTGTATTACTGGCATAATCAACAGGTAGAGTCATGAAACCTTTAAAACATCTAGGTCACTTTGATTTCCCAATGATGAAAAGGGGGAGTCTGTCCGCACCAGTCATGTTTACACATTGAAGTATTGTTAGTCGTTCCTTGCTTTGTTTTCCTCCACGGCATTTTTCACCTTTAAATGTAAATGTTTTTTATCTGGAAGGCACTTGAAGAACAAAGCAGTTTCATCTGCGTTGTAAATATCGTTTGGATCATACCCTTCTAAATGACTTGGCAGATCTTCATTCCATTGGTTACACTCGCCTTGGTCCACAGATTTACTTTCCCCGGCTGTTTTTTTAAGCTATATCATGACGCATTTTAAAACCCTATAGCTAGCCATTACTAGCTGAAAAGTTCTGAATTCCCAGTTTTGTAGCGAATTCTTTAGATTTTTCTTTCAACAGAGGTCCATCAATGGGAACATTCTTATTGAGGGTTTGTTTTATCCATTCTAACAGGCACTTTTCAATGTTGGAAAATTCAGAAAGTCGACTCCTCTTAATATTTCCATGTCCCTCAGAGCACTGAGTCTTTATAGAATCTTTTGATTTTATAAGAGGTGGATTCTGGTACACCAAACACACTCTGTATTTCATTTTGCAATTTCCCGCTCTTGAACGTAGTCACTATTTTAAGTTTATCACCTAACGACAACACTTTGATTTTTCATTTTGAAATTTTGAGTCCGTGTCGAACTTTCCTTCGCAATTGATAGTTATCAACTGAAGTAATAATTGGCGATTCAAACAGAATATGATACAACAATGTAAGTTAGTTCCACGAAATTTAAGAACAGGTCATAAATAGCAATTGTTCAATACGCTCGACTGTCGCTTATAGAGGTAAAGAAAAGTAACAGTTTTAGTTACAGAGGTCTACGAGGGGAAAACGACTTCTCTTATAGAGGTTTCTGTTTCTCACTTATAGAGGGCTTAGAGGATAAAATGACAGGACCTGATAATTATTCTCACTTGTAGAGTTTTCTCATTTATCTGGTTCTCACTCAGCCAGGTTTGACTGTATCCTCTTTTGTCCCGATGCTTCTTTATTCTGCAATGTTTTCATCTCACTAGTCTTTTTGGCCTCCACAGATCCACATTACAGTATGTTGTTTTTGTGTACTTACTAATTTTTTTAACAACATTTCTTCCCCGGTATTTACTATATATTTGTACTGTTGCAATTTTCTCTCTATTGCACTAGTTCCTTCCTTTCAAATTTTGAACCTCTCTCTAAGATACTTCCTCAGTTCTGAGTTAAAATTATACTTAAATCTTCAGTCTTCCTCACGAATTTAATAAAGACCCTTTTGTCAATCACAGCTGCCTCATGATCACTTATTTCCTATATCACAAGAAAACTCACATCATTTTCATCAGGCTTTATTAAGGAAACATCTAACATATTGTGTCCCCTTGTGTTTTGTTCTACCACTTATGGAAAGCTTCCACTTCTGCTGAAGTTTATGATGTTGGTGGTACTGTTTGCTTATGCATGCATGCTGACAGGGGCAGTTCCAGGGGGGGGGGGACTAGAGGGCTCAAGCCCCCCCCAAAAGTATCTCGCTTTATCCCCAACATTGTTAATTCGAGACTTTTTAGCTCTACAGATTTGAGGCTGGAGGAGGCTATAAAGACTACCCCGTGGCCGACTCATGCCTCCCCCCCCCCCCCCAAAAAAAAACAAAATCCACTGATGGCAAGCCCTCCGAACCAAAATTCAATCAAGCCAAGCCCCCCCCCCCCAAAACCAAAGTCCGCTCAAGCCCCCCCCCCCCCAAAAAAACCAAAATCCTGGATCCGCCCCTGCATGCTGATGTAATAAGTATGAAAGATGAGTTGTTTTTCTAAGATTTTGTCTTCAAATTAAGTCAAATGAGAAGTTATATCACCGAAAACCTGCAGCATTTAAGTGAAAAGTGGATAGGTTGATATGTTCCGTGGACCATTAATATTCATACTATAAGAGTTTGGGTAGGAAAAATGCCATGTTTGTAGTGTCTTCTTGTCTACTGGCTTGGCTGTCATGTAGAATTACCGTACTGCATTATCTTTGTTCCAGAGCATTGGTGTGGAAGAAAGTAGTTTTGGTGGTATCGAATATTTCAGTATTATCATGCCTCCTTTCCTCACAAAAATGTTTGTAAATCTATATTTCCTTAAAACAAAATCCTCTCGGGTGTCCAGCAGGATGGTGTAAAAACAATGTTTCAACAGCTGGCTCTGCTGTCTTCATCAGGTATCTTGTAGCTGTCGCAAGCTGAATGTTAGTGCCTCGACTGGCTTGGCCACCCATCGACCTTCCTTTATACCTTCAGCTGGAAGGCCCACTCGCTCTGATTGGTCGAGAGTGCTGGATTAATACGTGGCCCACTGCGGCCACCGACTGGCGCCATTTGCGCCATCCCGCCCAGATGTGCTGATGGGTTCGCTCTGATTCGCCGTAAGTGCTGGCTTAGTGTTTTTACAACACCATCCGGCTGGACACCTGAGAGGATTTTGTTTCACCGATACACCGGGAAAGTCTCCACTCACACATATATTGCCTTATTTTATTGATTCTACTCCACTAGCAGTTAATACCCACCAGTGTGGCTCAGTCCATCAAGGCACCACACACTGGTTCAGGGAGGTTCAGCGGGATGGGATTGAGTCCTGTTTGTTGCATACCGGCCATTCTGATTGCATTTTTCTATAATCACCAAGACGAATGCTGGGAAAGTCTCCAATCTCCACCTCGTAAACTACACATTACGCAAACAAAAATAGAATTAGCACACACAGAACATAGTTACACATTTCACAGACATAAGGCAACACAACTTTCCTCCCCAGGAGGCATCAGGCTCTGTGACAAGCCAGCCAAATCCCAAGCTCCCAAGCATGTCACTTCCTAAGTTTTTTAAAAAAAAAAAAACCTGCTATATTGCAATAAGTGTGAGGAAGAAAAAGAGACTTCACTAGCGGTTAATACCTGGTATATTTAGATCCCCACCAATTATAATCACTTTATTCCCACCTCTGAATATGAAATCAGCTTCTCCCCAATGATATTTTGTCAATTCATTCTCTCTCACTTCAGTGAGTAGCAATGCCTCGTATCTTTTCCATTTTATCCTGCAAAACTCTAACCCCTGCAAGTTGAGTTCATCATCAGTGACAACATGGTGGATGAGTGTTAATACTCTGGCTTGATGTTCAGGAGGGTGCTGGTTCAAATACCTGTCTGTCCATCCAGTTATTTGTTTTTTCATGGTTTCCCAAAATCAGACCAGGCAAATGTCAGGATAGCTCTTACAGAAAGTGCATGATCAAATTCCTTGCTCCCAATCTTCTCCTGTCCCTAATGACCTCATTGTCAACTAGCCTTAAAGCCCAAGGCAAAAATAATAATAATTATACCAGTATAAATATCTCTTCACCAATTCTTCCCCTATCTCTATGGTACAAACTGTAACCCTCATGAAAACCTCATTTTTTAACCAAGATACAATTCCGATGACCACCTATGGTTTGTGGGTCTTCAATAAGGTATCCAAACTCTAAGATTTTATTCATTATACAAGTCACTAATAATAGTCTGATTTATAGTTTTCAAAATAAATTTACATTAACATCTAGTTTGCCCAGAAACATTTTTGTGTGTAATTTTTTTGTTGACCTGCCTATAACCAGATGCTAACATAAAAACTGGTCACTTTGCCTTATATTTTTGGAGTGTTCAGATGAAAAAATTTTATTTACCCTAACTAGAAGTCGACATTATTATTTTAGTCTAAACAATGTATGGCAGAGGAACCAATAATAACGGGCATCAGGTCATCGGGGATGGTGTCCTGTAATTTTTCTGCTATTTCAAGTGCTAATGTAACCTTTCACTTCACATTTAGAGTCAAGCCTTGCCTAGTAAAGCACCATTTCCTTATTGCACCAACTGTGACAGTATACAGAATAGGCTTTTGAGTCTGTCATCACCATTGCATCTCACAGCTGTATTTAACCTAAGCTGATTGTGGTATTGAAATACCTTTCCAAAACCCACATTTGTGTGCCTGGTTGATGTTCCTACCATCCCCAGGTTACTCTCCACAATGTATCGCTCATCTTTAGCCAGGCTATTTATTCTTTGCTCCATCAACTATAAAAAGAGACTTTCTTAAAGCCCCTTGAGTATGGCTTTTTACAACTTGGTTAAGTGTAACTCTTGGCTTGGATATTATTTTCACCTAGTATCCATCCCTCAATATTTGTCCTGTAACTGCTGGCCTACCCATCTACCATGACTACTACTTGGCAGTAAGACATTGTTTTTTGATCCAGACAATTTTTAACATTAATTATCTGCCGCTTGCCCCTATTTCCTATAACTATAGGAAGTCCTCCTCACCTAAATTTGGCAACAGGCTGTTTGGCTGGTTTTTATTGTGTAGCTATCCTCCCTCTGCAGTGAACTCACCTTTTCGCCTTTTGCCTATTATCTTCTTCCAACTCCTGACATATTCGTCAGAACTCTCAAAATCCATAGCTGAACATGGAATTAAAAGATTATGTAAAGCGTTATCAGAAGTTATTAAAATTTAAGGGATTCTGAAGGTTTTCATAAAACAAATTCACCATCACACTTGTAAAGATAAAATAAACTGACGAATGTGAAGTGTATTACACTATAAGTTTAACAGAGATAAAAATAATTTTTGTAAATAATACATGGAAGCCAATTTAGTAAATGAAATTAAAATGTCAGAGAGATATTGTAAAGGTCTGAATTTACTAGCTGGTCATTGCATTGGAGTGACATTACTGCCAATTAAACAAAAAAATAATTTACATCAGTGGGAAACCTGAGCTATTTAAATAGGTTGTTATGATTCCAGCACTATAGCTGTATGCAGATCTATTGGCGGGTGGCCTCACATGCGCCATTGCCAAACCATGCTCTTAACATTGCATTCACCTCTTTACTTGTAGTAATAGTTTGTACTATGTTTTAAATAATTTATAATCACTATTTTTCAATAAAATATCGATGTATGCCATTTCATTATGAAAGTTGTGCTAGTGCAGATACATTTAATATAATTGGAGGTATCAAAAGACATGTTATTTTTCTATTACCTTCGAAGAAGAAAAAAATCGAAAGATTAAAAAAATCAGAGACCTTCCCGGTAGACTAAGGAAATTTATTGAAATACATTTCTTCTTTTATTCGTGGCTAAAAATCTGCAAGCACATGTTAAATTATAATTTCAGTTTGCATATTTACAACTGAAATCAAAATTATATTTCGCTATGCTTTGCACAGAAAACTTGAATAACTGACAATAAAAATTGAGTATAGACATAAAATTACGTTATACCACAAACTTACATGCAGAAAAAAAATATGGCCAATGCAATTTTCAGTTTATAAAAACCAACCATTATACAAGTAAAAAAAAAATTTGTATCATAATCATGAATATTGTTAGAAACCCAAATCTTTTTAAACAAAATTAATAATATCCAAGAGTAATACAGTAACTTACTACCAACAATAGCTGAAGATATATATGAGTTTGGGGTTTTAAATAACAGTAACACAATGGATGTTTTTTTTTTAAAAAGCTATTAAGTACAAATTTTTTTTTGCTGTCTTCAGTCTTTCGGCTGGTTTGAAGCAATCCTCCATCCCTTCCTATCGTGTGCTAACCTCTTCATCTCTATGTACCCCTTACAACCCACGTCCTTCATTATCTGCTTCATATATTCTAATCTCCGTCTTCCTCTACAGTTCTTACCTTCGACTGTTCCCTCCACCAGCAAATTAACCAATCCCGCATGTCTCAAAATATAACCTACCAGCCTGTCTCTTCTTTCTGTAAGATTCTTCCACAAACTTCTTTCCTCACCCATCATTTCCAAAACTCGTTCATTTCTTACTTTGTCTGTCCACTTAATTTTCAGCATTCTTCTGTAGCACCACATTTCAAATGCTTCAATTTTCTTTCTTTCCGGTATTACTAAAGTCCATGTTTCACTACCACAAAGTACTGTGCTCATCACATAGAGTTTTAAAAACTTCATTCTAATTCCTAGATCAATATTTGAAACTAAAAGGTTTCTCTTTTTCATGAAGGCTCTTTTTGCTAGTGCTATTCTACTTTTAACATCATTCCTGCTTCGGCCATCGGTTTTAATTTTGCTTCCCAATTAGCAGAATTCACTTACTTCTCGTATTGCATCTGATCCTAGTTTTATATTTAATCTACTAGTATTGGTATCATTTCTGCTACATTTCATCACTTTTGTCTTGTTTTGATTTATATTCAGTCCAAAATCTTCCTTCAGTAATTTGTTCATGCCATTCAGTAACTTCTCAATATCCTCAGCCCTTTCTGCTAACAAGACATTGTCATCAGCAAATTGTAGCATATTAATTTTTTCTCCATGGACACTTATGCCACATGGAAATTTTTCTTTGACTTTCTTTATTGCTTCTTCTACATACAAGTTGAATATTAATGGGGGTAGACTACAACCTTGTCTCACACCCTTTTTAACTGATGCATGTCCTCGTGATTCACTACTTTTATTATAGCCACTTGATTCTTATATAGTTTATAGAGTATTCTTCTATCTCGATACTTTAGACTTGACTTCTTTAAAAATTTTAACATCTTGTCCCACCTAACATTATCAAAAGCTTTTTCTAAATCAACAAACGCCATAAGAGTATCTTTGTTTTTCTTGATCCGCCCTTCAAGTATTAATCTTAAGGACAGAATTGCTTCCCTTGTACCGCGATTTTTCCTAAACCCAAACTGAACTTCACCTAATACTATCTCTTCTACTACCCTTTCCATCCTTCTGTATATTATTCTAGTCAGTAATTTTGAAACATGTGTTGTTAGACTAATGGTGCGGTAATTCTCACATTTGTCGGCTTGTGCTTTCTTTGGAAGTGTGAAGATGATATTTTTATTAAAATCAGTTGGAATTTCTCCTGTTTCATAACTTTTTGATATCAGCTTGAATAATCTTTCGATTCCTTCTTCTCCTAGGGATTTAAGAAGTTCTGCAGGGATCTCATCCATTCCAACCGCCTTATTTGTTTTCAAGTCATTCAGAGCTTTATTAAATTCTGTCCACAAAACAGGATCCCCTAACTCATCAATGTCGACATCGCCTTCCTTTTCCATTATACTATTGTTCAAGTCGTCCCCAAAGTTTCACAATGTATTCCTTCCATCGGTTAGCTCTATCTTCTGAGCTTAAAAGAGATTTCCCATCATCAGCTTTAATGTTCACACCTCTTTTCTTCATTTCTCCAAAATTCTGTTTGATCTTCGTATATGCAACATCTGCTTTACCTATGACCATTTCCTTTTTTACTTCTTCACACTTTGCTTCTAGCCATTTTTCTATTGCATTTCCTATTTATTTGATTTCTAAATTGCCTGTATTGCTCTCTTCCTGCTTCATCCTGAGCATTTTTGTACCTTCTCCTCTGATCCATCAGCTCCAAAATTTCTTCTGTGATCCAAGGTTTTTGGGCAGCTTGTTCCCTAAAGCCCAATGTTTCTTTACCAGCTTTCATTATTTTGGTCTTTAATCCATTCCATTCGTCCTCAGTAGAGCTACTTTATGAATTACTTCTTAGACCTAAGTCTACCATTTCTGCAAATTTTTCTCTGGTGCTAGATTGTTTGAGTTTATTCACTTCCAGTCTGTTCTGTTTATACTGCTTCCTTAATCGCTTGGATTTCAGCCTGCACTTCATTACTATCAAATTATGGTCGGAGTCTATGTCTGCTCCTGGGTACGCTTTACATCTACATCTATACTCTGCAAATCACAAATACTGTGGGTGGCAGAAGGTGCTAAGCACCAATCCTAATTCTGTGCATTCCAATCCCGAACAGAACGAGGAAAGAAGGAATACATAAATGAATCAGTACGGCATCTTATTTCTCGAATCTTATCCCTCCTATCATTGCGACCTAAATAGGTTGGCGGAAGAAGTATTTCGTTGCACTCGTAACTTAAAGATTTTTGCATATTCTCCAGCAAATTCAAACGAAAATGACGTCGTCTGTCCGCCAAACAATCCCAGCCCAACCCACGAATCAGCTCTGTGACACTTATGTAAGGACTGTAACTATCAGTCACGAATTGAGCAGCTCTCCTCTGTACTTTCTCTAATGTGTCAATCAATCCCTTGCGATATGGATCCCAAATTCCACAACAGTATTCCAAATGCGGACGCACTAGTGTTTTGTACGCTATTTCCTTTGTATGAGCATTACAACTTCTCAAAATACGTCCTATGAATCATGGTTTGGAATTAGCTTTGCTTACAACTGAAGTTATGTGCAAGTCCCATTTCATAATGCTTTGTACTTGTGAGCAAACGGGGTATTTTTATTACTTATGTGCATTGCCTTGCACTTTTTGCAGTTAAGTGTAAGCTGCTATTCACGGCACCATTCCGAAATAACATCCAGATCGCGTTGAATTTCTAAGCAATCGTTGGAGCACCTCACTTCCCTTTAAATAAGTGCATCATCAGCAAAAAATCGCATTCTGCAATTAACGTTGTCACCGAGATCGTTTATAAAAATTAAGAAAAGAAGTGGTCCTATTACACTTCCTTGAGGAACGCCCGAAGTAACATCTAGTTTAGAAGAGGCTTCCCCGTCTACAACGACATACTGTGACCGATCAGTTAGAAAATCGCGTATCCATTCACAAATCTGATCAGATATACCGTACACTCGGATCTTTGCTAAAAGCCGGTTGTGTGGTACAGAGTCAAAATCTTTCTGAAAATCCAAGAAAATAGCATCATATTGTGATCCTGCATCAATAACTTTCATTACATCATGATAAAATAGAACAGTCTAGAACTTGATTCCTGAATCTCTGTTTGACCATGATATAATCTAGCTGATATCTGCCTCTATTCCCAGGATGTTTCCAGGTGTATATCCTTCTTGCATGGTTGTTAAACAATTTGTTTGTCACAACTAGCTTATATCTTTCACAATATTCTAACAACCTGCTTCCTCGTTCATTTCTTTCTCCTAGACCAAAACTTCCGACAGTATTCCCCTCTTTTCCTTCTTCCACTATCACATTCCAATCACCCATGATTATTAGATTTTCCTCCCCCTTCACATATGGGATTAATTCTTCAATTTCAGCGTATATTTTCTCTATTTCTTCATCATCTTCCTGTGACATTGGCATATACACTTGTACGGGCTTAGTTTCTAACCTCATCCAAATATCCTGTCACTAAACTGTTCATAATAATTCGCCCATTTCCCTACTTACTTAGTCATTACAAATCCTATACCAGTGACTCCATTGACTGCTTGTGTGCTAATTATCCTGTATTCCCCAGACCAGAAATCCTGTGCTTCCTTCCATTTAATCTCACTAATCCCAACAACATCTAACTTAAGTTGTTCCATCTCCCTTTTTAAGTTTACTAACCTACCTGCCCTATTCAGGCTTCTAACATTCCACGCTCCAACTCGTAGAATGTTTCTATCCATTCTGATGACTCCTCCCTGAGCAGTCCCCACCCGGAGGTCCGATTGGGGGACTATTTTACTTCCGGAATATTTTACCCAGGAAGAAGCCATTATGATATATGTAATTTGAGAGGATTACATGTCCTCGGGATACCCTTTGGGTCTTTAATGCAGTGGTTTCCCGTTGCCTTCTGCATCCCCATGCCGTTGATCATTTTGTATTCATCCGCCTTTAGGGGCCGTTTCCAACCCCAAGGGCAAGAGGGTGCCCTGGACCGCTCTTCCGCCCTCCTTTCGGAGGCCGTTGGCAGGCAGTGGGTGACTCCTTATACTGGGAATCTTTCAGTCGCCAGAGCCTTGTCCGTGCAAACAGGGTGCACCACATGAAGGAGAGGTTGACATTTGGTTGGAAAAGGCTAGTATAGTCTCTCCCAAACCCTTACACCCCAGTACAATATATTAAAGTTAAAATTGATTATAAGTGTATTGTATAATGTGTTAAATGTTAGTCAATATCTTACTTGTCATCACTTCAGTCATCTCCATCAACACTTTCTTCTTCTTCCACTTCTTTGCTGATCTCATCATCTGCGGCCATTGAATCTTCATTCAGGTTGATTGTGATAGCTCGATTGCATTGTAGTGATAAAACCTGCCTCAAATATACAAAAAAAAAAAAAAACAGCCAAGAAACCAGTCTTTAAACGTTGTTGTATTTATTTCTGAGTGATAATCTTATGATTTGTTGGTATTACGGCATTTGTGGACCAACTTGCTTTCCTGGGAAAAAGCCAGTATTTGCTTACCCCACATGCAAAACAATCATCCTGACAGGTTCCTTTAGACCTCCACTTTGGCTTGAATTCTGCCAGATAATTTTTAAAGAATGGTTCTGAGTTACCCAAGTTTCATCCAAGTAAAAACTGGGTTGCGTATCACCTAAGCTACACAGGGAGTTCATTTTACACAATAATTTGATTCTAGAAGCTGCTATGTTGTTTCGCTCGAGCAAAAATCACCTACCATCATTCTGATGTCTGTATTTAAATCCTATATTGCTACAATATATGTCTTACAGAACGTGCAGATCCTGTAAAATGTATCTTCTTTATTAATATTATTCTGAGGTAACTTACTCACCATTAGTCGTAAAATTCGTGTACTGTTCTCCTGGCAAAGTCCCTGTCAAAGTTGCTATGTTTCATTAGAAAGCTGTATTGTTTCACATTTTTCTTTGGAGAAAAAAAAAACGTAGGTGATTTTCCCTCACGACACATGTGCTGGGCAGTTCTCCAACTGACACCACAAGCTGCAGTGCAGATAGCCTGTACATTCCCTGAATTTTTTTGCACAATGTTGTTTTTTGCAGCAATAAATCACTCAGTTTTTTTTATATCATCACTATCAAGTACGTCCATATTTTTCAAGTCTTTCCTCACCAGTGTACATCTTGATGTCAAAATTTCACCATAATTGTCCATAAGGAGATTGGAATATTTATACACATTGTGAATGATAGATTTATTTTGCCAGCGAAACTTAGTTGTCTTCTTCAGCTGCAGTAGTTCTGTTGTCGATGACGTGCGTCTTGTTGGAGTCATTAGTCCCGAAACACCGGGAGCAGGAGAACAATACTTTTGATAAACTACCCTAGTTATAAATTACTGCACTTTTTGTTCGGCAAAAATAATATACACTAAATTGCTATAATTAATAAATAACTTAGATGACTCATTTAACATTGCATGTAAAAATCATACATCCCTGAAAATCATTACACTCTCTCTTGAGCATTCTCATCCTCACACTGACACACTTCCTAATTCCCATTCACAGCTTCGCACATTTTTTTGTGTGTTGAAAGGGAGGTGGAAGGTTTGGGTTGGATAGTGAGCTGTTGACGCTCGTGCTAGGCAACACAAGACGCTCAGTGTTGCAATTTTCAAGTGATAAAAAGAGAGCACAACGCGAGATTGTTCCCAAGTGCAGCAGCAGTGCACTAGCGGCCACCTGCTAATTCCTGTGGCCACAGCTATAGTGGTATACCTACAATAATGGGCGACTATTGGAATAAACCTTTGTTTGAAGTTTTTGATAACTAAGTTTGATTTCTATGTAGGATTATAGATTTCTTCTTTCTCTCCATCCTAGCAGTATTGTCTCTTCAAATATTACCAAAATTATCATCTATAATACTTTACAGGATAATAGGAAGGGATGTGCAGGAGGTGTTAGATGAAATTCAATTTAGGGTTAGGAAAATCTGGAACACATAAGAAACATTTCGTTATCATATAAACATTTACACTTTCGTGAGATATTTGGCACATCCTCTTCTTGAACATCACACCGAGCTACAGCAGCTGTCAAAATCAGCAATTGCTGAACACTGTCTAGATACACGGCATACTATTAAATATGAGGACACCCAAGTTCTGAAAAACACATCTCACTTTTGGGACAGTGTATACAAGGAAGCCATTGAGATCCGACTATGGAGTAACTTCATCAACAAAGATAACGGGTTCCAACTAAGCCAAGCTTGGAACCCAGCACTGAAGCGGCTCTGCAAACACCAGAGCCACGGCATAGTGCATGACGGAGGTGGCATACAGATTGATGGTCACTGCTCGACGCATTGGAGCATACCAACCCCACCTCAGCTATCGGAGCACTGCAGTGGGAGTGGAGGGTATTGGTCGGAGGGTATAAATACTAACCAGACCAGTCCGACCCAGCAGTCGCGTGCTGGACTGTGCTCCTCATGCCAGCCAGCAGATCCAACCTGAAGATTGATGACACGTTACGCCATCGAAAATTCGTTCATCCACGATCAATTGATCCGGCCGCATGCCCGAGAGATCTTCACACACTGAAGTCTGATATTGGATTTTGGGGGGGGGGGTTATGTTGTGATGTTAAACAGAAGGGTCATATTTCAGTTGAAGATGCCTATTTCTTGTATTTGTGAATTTTGCAAAATGGGTATTCTGTTTGTTGCCTGAGTATGTTATGTTTTTGTAGTTATTGCATCTTCTTCTTCATGTTTTCTGGAGTTGTTGGTACATTGGTATAAGCTTTTTTCGTTGAGAAAGCCCCTTAAGCAAAACTCTGGGTATGTAAGGTCAGGAGAGCGAGCTGTTGTGACTTCCTTCGATTAAAGCTTGTTGCTTAAATATCTGCCAAACTAAGATTAGATTGAAAAATGGTTGATATGAAATTTGTTTATTTGTGTACAAGGAATAAGAATAAACAATAAAAACTATAGGTTTCAATTTAAAAAAAAATTATTTTAATCTTGAAAACATGCTCAAAATGAAACTGAATAAGGACTTTTGCTCTTTCATTTAATTTCAATTAATTTTTACTTCAAACATTTTTTTTTATTAAATACTTCATTTTTGAGATATTTCTTTCAAAGTACCATCTATATTTGTATTATGTGGAGTATTCTTCTTTGCCATACTGTTTTATCAGCATTCTTTAAGAATACTACTTTTAGCATTGCAAAAATTTTGTTGCCCCTAGCATTTCAGGCTAGGTATTCTTGTTCATAGATTTCAAAATTTCAAATACTCATTTATATACCATCATTTTGCATTGTACTTGAAGTTTTGGATAATTTCACTGAAATATTTAGAGAGTACTAGTGTTTGTGTTTTGCTACTCAATGCATTTTCTTCTAAAGCAATTAAAGATCTCATTAAGATTAAAATGAATTATGGATATGCTCTTTTTATGCTTTAGTCTTGCTTGTACACAGTAATGTGCCATTTTAAAGCCATTAGCCTATCTGCTGCTTTATAATGATGAACTGGGTTCTAAAACTGACTGTTATACAAACATCAAGAGGATATTAACCTGAGGCTATAAATGTTTGCAGCACCAGACATCACAATAAAACTTGTTAATTTGAAAGGCCAGCTTGGATCAGAGATGAGGATTCTGTTAGCTCACTACAAATATAAATTTCATAAACATTTGGTGATCGTGAAACAAATACAAGTTTCCTACACTATTCTGTAAATATATTTATCATTGTAACATAGAATAATGTACAAATCAATGTATGGTTGACTCAGAACTTTTCAGATACCAAATTTCCATGTGATGTTTCTGCAGTTATCTTCAGAGATCGAAAGTTTTTAGACTTGTCTTTCTGCTTGCTATAAGGTATAGAGTACATAAAAGTGAAAGTGGTATTATCTTAGTCATATGTGATACCACAACATCACTGAATGGTACATAAAAAATTATAGTGTATAGGGTTGTGATGGAATGTATTTGTGATGAGAAGTAGTAAAATATCATAATAAATCATCCCTGCCCAAGCTCTCTAACACCCATCCCAAAAGCCCTGGCCCCACTGTCAGTTAACCTCAACAGTCTGTGATTAACATTTCCTCAACTCTCCTGTCAGAACCACAACAGTAAGTTTTTTCCCAAGCGACTACATTTTCTCCAGCTCCCAAGTTTGACTTTGGTCTCCTTTCAATGCATCAGACTTCATTGCAAAACTTGCGGACAGGAACTAGCTTACCAGCAACCATCGAGTCAAGTGCCACCATTTCTGTATATTTTATTTAAAGTGTTGTAGTTAGATTTTATCTTTGAATAACGTCTGTCATCACAGAGTAGCCGCTAGTTGAGTTCCAGCAACCATCGCATCAAGTGCCGCCATTTCTGTATATTTTATTTAAAGTGTTGTAGTTAGATTTTATCTTTGAATATCATCTGTCGTAGCAGAGTAGCTGCTAGTTGATCTCCAGCAACCATCAAGTCAAGTGCCGCCATTTCTGTGTATTTTATTTAAAGTGTTGTAGTTAGATTTTATCTTTGAATATCTTCTGTCGTCGCAGAGCAGTAGCTAGATGGTCCCCAGCAACCGTCGTGACGAGTGCCGCCATCTGTTTACTTAATTTAAAGTGTTGTGATAGTGTTTGCTTTATTTGTGTTAATTGAATTACAGCAGTGTGCTGTAATCGTGATCGCATTTAATTATTTGCTTTTTCTTTAGGAAAGTATATAGAGCTTATTCATTTTTTATTTAGTACAGTGGTTGGCTAACACTGTTTTTCAGTACGTCCTATTAACTACTTAGTTCGGTATACATTGTCTGGTCTAAATTTATATCCTCGGTAGGTTTTATTTAGGTCATACCTAGCAGTTGGTAGTAAGTTGTGAACAGTTTATTTGGATCACTCTGTTAGTTCAACTTTCATCCTCTCCGTAGTTCTTGTTTTCAAAGTAATATGTGTAGGGACTGTGACTGCTGTATACAGACGCGGGCTGAGGTGGCTGATCTTCTCACTCAGCTTGCAGCTTTGCTAACGAAAGTTACAAGGCTGGAAGCTGCTGTAGGTGACTGCAGCAGATGTGGAATGGGTGACCCTGACAAAGCTAGTGTTCTCACAGGTTCCCTACCAAACATCGTACCTGCAGTCCAGGCTGAGACTTCGGAGCCTGTGCGGCAGTCACCTGACGGTGTCTGGCGCGTGGTTTCCGGACGTCAACGCCGCATGCGGGGGCAGGCGTACAGGTCTGAATCCCAGGAGGGCAAGCCTGTACCACTGTCCAATAGGTTTGAACTGTTGTCTGGATCTGATTTAGTTCCACAATCGTCAATCTGCGAGTTGCCAGCCCCCCTGCCCGCTAGGTCTGAGCAATCACAGAAGGGAATTCTGGTGATAGGTAGCTCCAACGTTAGGCGTTTCATTGAGCCCCTTAGGGACATGGCGAATAGGTCTGGGATGAAGTCCAATGTCCATTCATTATGCATTCCGGGAGGTCTGATCCAAGATGTGGAACAGGCCATCCCAGATGCCATTGAGTGGACGTGGTGTAGCCAGCTGCAGATTGTAGCTCATGTCAGCACCAATGAGAGCTTGCCACCTTGTGTCGGAGGGTATCCTCTCTTCCTTCCGGCGGCTTGCTCATAGGGTGAGCTCTGTGTTTGATGACCGCAAGATTTCAGCTGAGTTAACCATCTGCAGCATTGTCGATAGAACCAACTGTGGACCTCTGGTTCAGAGCCGAGTCGAGGGTCTGAACCAGAGACTGCATCGTTTCTGCGATAATCATGGCTGCAGATTCCTAGATCTTCGCCCTGGGGTCGAGTCGTGTAGGGTTCCCTTGGATAGATCAGGTATGCACTACACACGTGAATCGGCAGCTATCTCTGGACACTGGGTAGTGTCCACAATGCAGGAATTCGTCTCGCCACAGGTGCCTACTGCACCAACCCAACACCCAGCATATGTGCTGAGTCAGGCGAACTTCTGCTTTCCATCCACTGGTGTCTCCTCATGGTGCAACACTATATACATATTGCCACAACTCCTGGCAGTCCCGCGTAAAATGTAGTTATTCATATGAACTTCGAACGGCTTTAACACCAAAAACCAAATTGTTCAGTTACACCGAGCGGGGCGGTGTAACGGTTAGCGTTCTTGCCTCGCATTCGGGAGGACGGCGGTTCGAATCCCCGTCCGGGCATCCAGATTTGGGTTTTCCATGGTTTCCCCAAATCACTCCAGGCAAATGCCGGGATGCTTCCTTCAAAAAGGCCATGGCCGAATTCCTTCCCATTCCTTGCCCCCATCCTTGCCCCCCATCCTTTCCCATCTCTAAAGACCTCGATGTTAAAAAGAGACGTAAAGCAGTTACCAAAAAAAAAAAAATGTTCAGCTACCGCACAAGGACTATTTTAGAAGATTTAGGGTTTGAGATGCCCTCTTTTTATCACCAAGGTTGGAGTAAATCTCCCTGGCTTTTAAAGAGGCCCAGAATGATTTTGGAACTGTCACGGTGTAACAAACTGTTTACCGCTGACAATGTTTTCATCAGCATTTTTAAACCACCATCACAATTTTATCCTGGTATATATGGATGGGTCTAAGCATGCTAACAGAGTTGGTTGCTCTGTAGTGTTCCCTCGAGCGAATTACACATACAAGCTTAATGGCATGTGCAGTGTATACACTCTGTTAAAGTTGCTCCAACATACGAAAGTAAGTCGTGGTATGAAATACCTCATATGCTGTGATACCTTCAGCTGCATTCAGGCTATAGGAAATATGTACCCAGCAGATCATCTTGCCCAGGATATACAGGACACCCTTTGATCCCTCCAATATTTAGAAAAGGAGATTTTATTTGCTGGGTTTCAGGCCATGTGGGAATCGGGGAATAAGGCAACTCATGAAGCTGCCAAGTTAGCCTGCGATCAAGTCAGAATTGACTTCGATCCCGTCCAAAAGTCAGATCTAACCTCGGTGGCAAAACGAATTGTTTATGAAGTTTGCAGAGGCACTGGCTGGAGTTAGAGCATAATAAGCTCCGGCTGATCAAACCAACCGCTAAGTCGTGGAGCAGCTCCTTCCAGTAAGTGAGGGAGGATGAGGTTGCTCACCTCTGCATATGGCACATTCCTCTGACACACAGTTCTCTTCTCCACCGGGAGGACCCACCGGAATATGATGCTTGTGGCTTACCTTTTTCCCATCATCCATATATTTCCTATACTTCACAAAGTGTTCTGATATCATCTCTACCCCATTATTTATTTGACCCAAGTTCTGGTAAAAATTCTGCATTTATTTGTTTACATCCCCCTCCCTTGCAAATTTGTCATTATGAAAAAAATCTTCATGAGTTTACTGCTGGGTTCTGATAAAGAAACATTAGATTTCAAGAGCAGCCAGTGTTTATCAGTGGTTGTAGTTGTCAAGTGAAAATATGTAGCAGATCAGCAGCAGTGAAAGTAATTAAATTTACTAAAAGTTACTTCACCGGAGAGCTTTTATTCTCCTTTCTATAGATTGTCAATTTAAATTAAATAAGGAAATTGTGTTGTTACAAATAACAGCTTAAAAAAAAAGATTGTTTAAGATGTTCTGGTTGAATGAAATTGAACTGGGAGATGTTAAGCTAAAAGCATAATCTTTGGAAATGGTTTTGATGACTTTGCTGCATAAATCATCTATTGTTTGTCTTTGAAAAGGGATTAAATTGACTAGTCTGGTAAAAATTCCTCTTTTTAGAAGCTAGCAAAACAGGGTAAAAGATTTAGTTTCTTCTACTTTCTTGGCTCTCTCACAGAGTTGTATTCGGTATGAAATTATAGAATTCTCAAAGAAATAATATTGCATCAGAGCTGCCACTTTGGATATCACAAAATTTTCTATCTGGTGCATTTCCTGGAGTATGTAGTATCATGTCAACCTGAAGTTTTACACTGATATTTTCGAATTGTAAATCAATTCCTTTTTTTTTCCAGGAACACCCTAGAAACTTGATTCCAGAACTTTGTCGCCATTTCTACACTCTGGGATGGGTGTCTGGAACAGGTGGTGGAATGAGTATTAAACACAAGTATGTAATAATTTGCACTATTTCTCAATATAAAATTTATGCTAGTAATTTATTTTCGGTTTTAATTATATTAGTTTCATGAGGACTGTTTGTAGGCAGTATGATCATCACATTTATTATTCCATTGGATCGATATAACCAGTATGTTCTTGTAGTATACTAGTTTTTGCCTGCAGAACACAAAACTGTGAACTGTAACAAATTTGTAATGCTTCAAAACCATCTTCAAAGCTTTAATCAAAGTGTAAAATATCGGAAACTTTTGTGCTGTAGCTTTAATTATTCGACAAATTCTCGCTAGATGGTGAATCTTATATCACCGTATTGTAATGCAGTCTAGCGGTATGTTTACAAACTTATTGTGCCTGTACTATGTTTGATACAATGGCCTACACACAAAACAAAAAATATCTTTTACATTGTCAAAACATAAATATTTAACGTCGATTAATGATGTATGAAAGCATAATCTTGAGATACAGAGACAGGGATTCGAGAGCGGAACTTCAACCACTCCACTGATTTCCCTGTGTTGTAACTAGTGCTACAAGAAAATCATGATGGGGTTGGTATACCTGCCATAGGCTCTACAAGATGTGCCTACTACAACCCCATAAGAGCTATACTCCGTAAAAGCCATGCCCCCAATCCTCTGCTACATGCAATGTAACAGTGTTCCAAAGGCGCAGCCTTAAAAATACTACCGATTCGAGAAACATTCTTTTATATCAACAGTTCTAAAAATATTGACTGACAATGTTTACACGTGTGTGGAAAATTCTCGAAATGCTTCCTGTTAATTTAAATTCTGTTTTACTCTATTTAAAAACATATTTTAATGTACCTTTTGTGGCATCTTCGCCTCAGAGCCTTTAACAACGAGCTGCTACTGCTTATGTATCAGATTAAGTGTTTTGTTTAAATAGTAGCAACCATTTCCATATCTGCATACATATAAATTTCGCCTTCTAGCCATCTTAAACTAAGGATTCTAGAAAATTTGTTTGATTATGCATATTAACCTTTGCTGGGGGTAGTGGTTTCTTGAAAACATCAGTACCTTGAGAGAAAGATGGGACATATTGATTGGCATCTTCAACATTTATTACATTATGGGACAATGAATTGAATTCTCAGAAAATCTGTGTATGGGCATGGCTATAAAATTCAGCTGAAGAAAGTAGAGCATTTGAAGCACCTAGAATTTGTTGGTAAACCAGGAAATTAACATTGATTTCTCTAAAAAATAATCTTTATTAATAATGCTCACATTCAAGATAAGAGACAGTAAATGAAGCTTTCCATAAAATTAATAAAAAAACTATTGCATCCATACTTAGACCCTGCTTAGTGTAGATATTTGTATGGCAGAGTGATTGGATAGTATCTTATGCAAATGAAGTTGGAAAGGCACTAACAGTGATTTGCAAATGTTACTGTTGCATTATAAGGAAATTTAAAAGCCGTATTTGGAAGGCATGGAATCAGAAGACTTGGTTTCAACAAGACTGCTCAACCTGCAAATGAAACAACTGGTTTTTTTGTGTGAAAAAAAAATTTCCTTCATATGTTGTGCAATGTCTAAAGTTAGTCACTAAAGATGATTAATAAAATTTTGTATTGTTTGTATAAACCACATGCCTAAATTTAGTTATAATTTTGTGGAACGATCATCAAACTTCATCAAACGAATGTGCTATCATTGTTTTGAGTACACTTATCTGACATATTGCACATTTAGCTTCAATAACTGCACTTTGTTTTATATTAATTACGTCTATGCAGAAGCATGACATAAGCTGTCGGGATCAGTTGTGTTTACTGCATTGAATAAATTATCAATCTGTGGATAAATTAGTACAAAGAGATGCTGATTAGAGATGTTTAGGTCCAGATGGATAGAGTTGGGCTAGCGATGGATGTACATCAGAGTGCAAGTCGGACCTGTATCTGGCTGTACCTGTATCCGCATGCCACAGGTCTTGTGTGGTCGGAACTGGAACCGCGGTGTATCTAGAACCAGGAGCAGGGCCTTGAACTGTTTGCACTTCTCGCTCATTTTTTCATTACAGTTCTGACTTGAAATTAGTGGTTTGAATGGTTTAATGTTAGTTACTGTGCAATTGGATTACAGCTACTTTTAAAGATAAGATTATTGCTGAAAATATGTCTTAATCACTAACTGCGTGTAGATTATTACAATAACTACTAAATGTATATGGGGTAGTTAGAACCCTGTAGTACTGTCTTATTGGTTTCATTCTGCTGTATTTTTTGGCCTGCTTTTAAGGTGTAGAGTGCTTTACGTGCTAAATAAGAATGTACTTATAATGTTACTCAGAATTTAAATATGTTGTAGTCTTATTAAACTTTTAACATTCAGTTGGATTATTATTCCCCTCTAGAGTTTTTCTGATGAAGGGTAGCCTTAAATGAAAAAGCAGTTGATGCAATTAACTTCTCTTTATTGAAGAAGCACATTTATAATGAAGATCAATCTCTTTTCCAAGTGTTTCCGAGCCACATTATATATATATAAATATGATTACGCAGCATTATTTCGAGTGACTCTGCTGCCCGCTTTTAGTACAATACTTTATAATCTGACATGAAAAAAATGCAAAAATGTTTCTAAAATGTCTAACTATTACACAAACAATTGGTTATTATTATATAAAGTTAAAACTTACTTAAAAATACTTGCAACCAAATGCAAATATTCTTAAATAGGTTACAAAAAATTTAAATTTTTTTCACATTGCACTGAATAAAATAAACGTTTTTCAAGGCACTGATAAAAGCACTTTATGGTAGCTGTCACAACATAACATGATAATGTCATTGATTAAATTGCCTGGTATCACACTCAATTTAGCACACACAACATTTTATACACTCATTCAGAACAGTCTCACATAATATACAGAACAAAATACCAGTCTCGCGTAATTTCTCACTCGCAATTTAAAATAATGAAGTTATACATGCAATTTTGTTTTTTGTCCTTTTTTAATAATCTGACTCTTAAGCTGGTAGGTTATGGATTGCTAATAATAATTACAAAATGTTATCTCTTTAAAAGTTTAATTTTTAGTAAAAAACTACTAAGAAGTGATTTAGTTTTCTTCTTATAGGAGGACACAGAATTTTAATCATTATCAAGTCTGATTATGCTGTGATTTTATATTATTACCTACAGTTGTGAGTTTCAGATAAAAATAAAACAATTTTCAAATTAACATAACAGTATAACTCGTATTGCAGACCTCCTCAGTTGGATTTATATCCATCATACGCTCCGTCCGCCTGATTGTAGGTTCAGACCCATACAGGTCTGCCAGCCACGTATCTACGACGGCGGTCCGATAAGTACTTGGCATACAAAAGAAAAAACAATTTTTTTTGGAAAAGGGGCGATTTATTTCTCAACATAGACCCCTTTTAGCTCGAAACACTTGACCCTGCGATGCTCCAACTTCTTTAAACCGTCTGAAATACGTTTTCTGGAGATCTGCAAAGTAGGCCCCCGTGGCGGCGATAACCTCCTCATTTGACTCAAATTTCTACCTGGCGAGTGTCTTATTCAAGTTTGGAACAAAAAGAAGTCACATGGGGCCAAAACTGGAGAATATGGTGGATGGGGCAGCAGTTCGTAGCCCAATTCGAACAATTTGGCCGTGGCGGCAATGGAGGTGTGAGCCGTTGCTTTATCATGGTGGGAGAGCACTTTTTTCTTCGCCAAATGGAGCCGTTTTTTCTGCAATTCGGCGTTGAATCGGCCCAATAATTCTGCATAGTAAAACCCTGTGATCGTTTTGCCCTTCTCCAGGTAGTTGGTGTAGATCACACCTTGTGAATCCCCGAAAACGGTGGCCATCATCTTTCCGGCCGTTGGGACAGTCTTCGCCTTTTTTCGGA
Source organism: Vandiemenella viatica (assembly GCA_031002005.1). Taxonomy (NCBI): domain Eukaryota; kingdom Metazoa; phylum Arthropoda; class Insecta; order Orthoptera; family Morabidae; genus Vandiemenella; species Vandiemenella viatica. Next base: position 131,793,765 of record CM061921.1, on the reverse strand, counting down.
GCACGTTCGCCGGGTAAAGTCCACTATTTTGACTGTGACTTGGTCTCTTGTGTGTACCAGTGGATCCATGTTTCGTCGATGGTCACATAACGATGTAGAAACTCCTTCGGATTGTGCTTAAAACAGCGTCAAACACTGTTGTGAAGTGGTCTCACGGTTGCACTTGTTGTCCAGAGTGAGCAAATGCGGCACCCATCGCGCCAACAGCTTTCTCATGCCTAAAATTTCATGCAAGATATGACACATGCGGTCTTTTGAGATGCCTACCATCCCAGCAATCTCGCTCACCTTCAATCGGCGGTCTGCCAATACGAGATTTTGCTGCACGATTTTCCTTTCAAAAACAAGAATTGAATCACTGACCAATATTGCTCTTTTTCAATTTTTCTAAAATCCGCGGACACACCCAATTTCACACGCGATCAAAACAAAACTATGAGTACGATTTGGCTGAAATTTTAACAATAGCCATTTAAGATAATTTACTACACGATAATAAATTTCTCTGGCGACAGTGGCCCATCGGGAAGAGAGGCTAAGTACTTATCGGACCTACCTCGTAGATATAGGTCCACACACATTCAGTTCCATCATACATTCTGCTCGTCCAATTGTAAAGGTCTGCGAGACATGGAACCTGGATGTACATCAGGACCTGGCTCCTTTAAAATATCAGACCTTCCCATCTCTATTATTATTATTATTACTCCGCGATTCACTAAAAGTGTATTGCTGATGTTGTGGAATTTGTATTCACATTATTTGTGTTTAAATTTAGTTTTATTATGTTTATACACACTTCATTGTATAGTGTTCATTGCCTAACAATTTTTAGTAGTATTTTGAATTTCTGTTAAATATTTGTTTTGTTTTTTCAGTGGAAAAATCTATATAGCCCCTTCTGGTGTTCAAAAGGAGCGTATCAAATCCGATGATTTATTTGTGATTGACATTGATGGTAAAGATGTTGAGTTGCCACCACCAGAAAAGAAATTGAAAAAAAGCCAGTGCACACCTCTTTTCTTGTGTGCATACACAGGTACAACTCTTCAGAATTATAAATAATTCTACATCAAAAATTTTTTCCTCTTTCTATTAAAAATAATGTCTTTCTAGCTCGTAATGCTGGAGCTGTGATCCACACTCACTCCAAAGCAGCTGTGATGGCTACTATGCTGTATCCTGAATACGAATTCCGCTGCACTCATCTCGAGATGATCAAGGTATGTGATATTTTATTCCTCATGGGAACTCAATCGGAGATGTGCAAAAAATACTGTGATTGAAACAAACATTTCTAATAACCAGGCTGTCAGCTCCTGTCTGTGGGACTGTTTGACTTTTAGGGGATAAAATGGTTGCTGAAACTGAAGTCAAGATTGACAAATGTTGCTATTTATACCTTGCATTAGAACTTTTTATTATTATTAATGACATGGTAATTTTTGATTTGGTGGAATGAGCACAAGCGGCTCCCAACATCTTTTGCTTTTTGTTTAGATTACAACACCAGAAATGATTAAATGAATCGTTAGACGTTAATACATTTCAGGAGATTAAATGTGCAAGATTTGGAGTTTGATGATCAGTTGCTAGGCTATTAATGCAGATCTAAAAAATATTGTTTTGCTTTTGTAAGTTCAAATAATCATGACAATAGACACTATATGAATAAAATAGTCTATAGGATGTCACATAATTGACAAAATGATGAATAAACGCTTCTAAGCTCAATTGGGAACTGCTTCAACAGAATTCAGATTAATTTCTGTTTTTCTGTGTAACATTAAATGAAACTGAGTTCTCCCGAAAGAAAAGAATACAGTATAAATGCCAGTTTACAATTTTAAAAGGTTTTTCAGGTCAGTATTCTTACTAGGAGAAATAATGGTGGTCAGTATTTTGTTGTGGAATGCTCGCACAGCAATCCTAATTGACTTTCAAAGGGGGATTCCTCCCCACCCCCCGAAAGGCAAATATTACACTTCTTATACCACGTTTAATCTGTCGCGCGAGCATACACAAGTCAATGTGAGATAGCATGAACATGAGATTGTAAATGGTGTGCTCGTGTAGTCTTATCTTGCAAGTGCCACTCACGTCAGTGGCAGTTTTTTTGGTGCGAGTACATTGTTTACACTTTCGTATTGATTCATCATTTGAAACAGCTTTGAACAACAGATCGCAAAACTTATTAATCCTGCCTAATTAAACCTATGATTAAATGTTTATATGCCCTTATGTTTTATTTTGTTATTTAGTTAATTTGTCTTATATCATTAATACAAATAATATTATTAATAAATGTAAGAAAATGTATTTAGTTGAATACTAAAAACACAAGCGACTATCTACTAGTAAACTAAATAAGTATAATAATACCAACAAAAAATTTGGTTCATTTAAGTATAGCATATTTTCATTTCCCTTCTTTATTTCATCCTTACGAATAGTTTTACAAACTTCATATACAATTATTGATATAGCTGCATTTGAATTCTAGGGAGAGAGCAGTTCGTACTAGTGCTCGTGCATGAACATTTTGATGAGACGAGAATGTAAATGTGGCATTAAAAACAACAGTTTTACACTGGTATAAAGGAAGAAACATTTGGGAAGAGTGGTGGAAGTTCATTTTGTTTTAAGATAACACACCATCTGATGTTTGTGCAATTGTAACAACAAAATTAATGGACTTATGATAAAAGGATTATTTTGTTCTGATCCCATAATACTCTTAAGATTTCATACCACTTTTTGACACTGTTTAAAAAGGCACTAAAGTGATTGGATCAGAAAATAGAACACATTTGGCACAGTGAACTAAAGTAAAGATTTACTAATTTGTGACTTAAACACTTTTTAGATAGGAAAGTCAGATTGTTTTTACAGACTGATCAGGTGGTCCTTGTAATGTGGTTTCCAAAATTAAAGCAGTATACACACTGAAAGAATGTAGGCTTTCTCAGTGAATCAGATGAATAAAATCTTCTGAACCTATGATTGTCACATATGTGAATGCAGTTTTTGACAATCATTAGAGGTGACTCGCATTCTGCAGTTAGGATGCCAGTTTGACCAAGTACAATGTTCATATTAATCATAGCGGGGTTAGTTCTCAGTTACTGCCATAAACATTATAACATGACAAAACACTACTACTGGTCCAAATTTTGACACCAAAACATTCATAGTTGACATTTCATCTTATGCGAAGTCATTAATCAATAAATTATGCTGCAAAAGAATTTTTATTTACATTCCAAACAAAGAAAACATGCAAAAATATGGCTAAAGCTTGCACAACAGGACGCAGCATATTTATCTGCAAAACCTTCAGTTTTTTTGTGGAAAAGTCTTTGATGTATGTTTCTGCTTTATAAGGCACATAGCTTAACTTTTTCTGTATTAAACTTAAGTTTCTATTGGTAAATAAATTATGACTTCAGAAGTTTGGTTCAACTTACAAGGAAACCACCATTTGTTGTGAACACAGATTTTCTCACGTTTGTATCAGTAATACTGTGAAACAGTTCTAAGGTGTGCCTCTCAAGTGTTTTCAGGCTATGTTATGATAAAATAGTAACAAAGCACAGTTGTCACAGTGGAGCGATGGGCTAGTATCTGAGCGATTGGACTCAAATTTGTGAATGGAGATTTTCCTGGTGTTTAAATACAACACAGTCTTCCCAGGTTTGCAGCCAAGATAGATGGTGTTATAAAAAATGACAACATTTCATCAACAACCACTGTTGTCTGCATTAGGTTTCTTGCTATCCTCAAACAGGAGTGCAGAAAATTTAAGGCTGACTGTGGTAATGAAGCTAACACGAGCAGAGCTGCACATCACAAGGTAGCAGATTGTGTACAGAGCCATGATGCCCATTGGCTAGCTGCTGGCGTATGACTCTATATTTTCCATGGTTTCTCCAAATCACTCCAGGCAAATGCTGGGAATGGTTCCTTCAAAAAGGCAATGGCCAAATTCCTTCCCATTTCTTGCCTCCAGTCTTTTCCAGCCTCTGATGATCTTGACATCAACAAGGCATAGAGCCAGCAGCAAAATAAATAAAGATGTGCTAAACTCTATTGGAAGAAATGGCGACCGAATCCTGGATGTGATGACTGATTTATTTATGACAATCCCTTGATTTGGAGACTGTGATGATACAAGAGCATGGCTAAAAAGTGATAGTGATGCTTTAGGATTTTCAATCTTGGATGATGGTGCAATTTTGAATTCTGTTTTAGAAACTTGTGCTCCTCAAAATGGCACCAATGAAAACAATGACATAGATGATGTCAGCACTGAACCAGTGGATGCTGCAGCATTCACTGCACTAAAGATTGCCATGGCATGGTATGAGCAGCAACCTGAAAGCAGCCCAACCCAACTTCTGTTGTCGAGAGTGAAAGACTTAGCAGCAAAGAAGAAGAAAGTCAAAATAATGTTTAATACAGTACTGGTTCAAACACACGAAACTGCACAGTAGTATACAGGAGGGGTCAAAAAAGGAGTTTACAACTTTGGAATGATATAGAAATTTATTGAGATAACTTACAGAATTGGTAAATATGTTATTTTATAACAAACAACCTCAAGTTTCACATAAAAGTGTCAAGTGTCATTTTGGTTCTATGTGACTACCTTTTGTCATGCGGCAAACATCCCACTGGTAATCAATATCTTCCCACATTCGTTGCAACAAATCGGGCATAACTTGTGCAACGGCAGTGTGGATTTGATTTTTCAGGTTGGCCAAATTATTAGGAACCTACACACAATCTTTAATGAAACCCCAGAGAAAGAAATCCAGTGGTTTCAAGTCTGCGGTGTGAGGTGGCCATGTGATTGGCCCTTCACGGCCAATCCACTGACTGGGAAGCAATTAGCAGGGCAACCTTGAACTTTTGTGAGGAAATGAGGTGGTGCACCATCTTGCTGGTAGTAAGCCATCCCATCTCGGTCATCTTGATCGATCTGTGGAATTAAAAAGTTTTCAAGCATATCCATATACACAATACCAGTCACAGTTTTCTCCATGAAGAAGAAAGGACTGTTCTCTTTCAATTTGCTACGGGCACAAAATACAACTTTTGAGCTATCACGAACGTGTTCCAGGGTTGCATTTGGATCTTCGCTGCCCTATATAATGCAATTGTGTTTACCATACCACTGATACGAAATGTTGATTCATCGCTAAAGATTGCTTCGTACTAGTGAAAGTAGCCATTTTAACTGTGCATTACTGTGTTGGTGGGATGGTGTACTGGTGCACATAGTGCATCAAACTTGAGGATGTTTGCTACAAAATGACACATCTGCCGATTCTGTAAGTTATCTCAACAAATTTCTATATCATTCCAAATTTATAAAGCCGTTTTTGACTCATCCTGTATTTTGTCTCGAAACAAATGGAAAATCTGATCCGGCATCCAGTCGCAATTAGTTTGGCTTATCAATGTTCTACTGCACTATATGTGTTTCTTCTGAGATACTAAAGTTATGGGTAAAACATGTGAGAACTAGGAGAAAAAATCCACAAGGAATGAAATATTTTATCCCAATATTGTTGGGAACAGCTACCTGTGTAAATGTCATGATTGGACTTCCTCAGTTATTAAAAAAAAAAAATATAATAATTTTAAAAAATTGTACTTATAATAAAGGCACAAGAAAACAAATTTTCATAACATTATTAGCAGTGAATGAAAGATTTTTCTGCTACAAGTGCATGATTTCTTTTCAGTCTCTGTGACTGGAGACATAGGTAATTTATATCTCAGAGAAGTTAGAAGCGAAAGAGTATTTTTTAACAGTTCTGAAAAAAATATAATGGGTGAAGGAAGAAAGTGGTAAACTGTGGAATGAATTTTTATCATATCATCTCTTGACACAAATTTGCATTTATTTCTATCAAAAAGTATTGCAACTACAAAACTAAATGTTCTGTGATGAAAACTAAACAATCAAACATCCTCAAGGAAACATAGATTTTCACAAAACGCTAATTACAAAAGAACAATAATTATGTTTACAGGCAATTTAACTCTTGACGTGTAGCAGCACATTTGTATTTTTATATTTTTATTTTATTCAAAACAATTTACTTATAACTCTCATTGAATAAATGAAGTTGACCGCCAGTGTGACTGTGCACATACTATAGAAGAGAATAAGAAAGGAAAATGATCCTTTACAACTAAACCTGTGTATGTTAGATCATTAAAATTGGTGCAACATATGTTTCTGTAAGGTGTGAAACATTTTATCATATTGCTAATTGTTATTTTTTTAAAATACCATAACTATAATGTACTTTTCTAAAATTGTTCCAGGGTATTTATAATCAGAGACTGAATCGTTATTGCCATTATGATGAAGAACTTGTGGTTCCAATAATTGAAAATACACCTCGGGAAGAGGATCTTCATTTTAGAATGAAGCAAGTCATGGAAGAGTATCCAGAAACTTCAGCGGTTTTGGTACGGCGCCATGGTGTTTATGTCTGGGGGAAAACATGGCAAGAAACCAAAGCTATGTGAGTCCTAAGTAATATTTCATGGTCCACATTCATATTTTACATGAAATATATGTCATGTTCAAATGTGTAGGAATGATTTTTTTGGTATATTAAAAATCTGTGCTTAATAAAGTAGGGTAGATACAGTTTTAATTTGTACTTAAAATTTGTCAGAGCATAGGATACTAAAGGAAATCTTTTTTGTTCATTAGGTGTGAATGTTATGATTACTTATTTGAACTGGCAGTTCAAATGAAACTTGCTGGCTTGGATCCTCAGCATACTCCTGTAGATTATGAACTTCGGATCCAGAAGGAAAAACATGAAGAGCGTCTTAATATGAAGACAGCTTAAATTGCTGTTTGTGTCCATTTTACAAAAGTGGGTTGTGACATCGTTAGATGTGATCAGGCAGTGTTGTGTATACTTACATTTTTGTGGCAGCTTTTTTTAAAAATTTGTAAAAATCTTTTGTTTGGTCTTGTTTGTATATCAATGGTGCTGACTAATGTTGGCAGTGATCTGCATTTTTTATTGTTCCTGGAATACTTAATTTTTTAAGGTTTTTAAATGTGCCAAATATTAGAACTGAAATAAAGATTTTAGTGTGTACTATTTATACAATATGTGCTGTGAGAGTGACTTGTACAGAGTGTGGCGGAATGTACTGGTATATATATGATTGTCTCTTCCTTATTTCTGTACTTTCTTCATAATCTGTAAACATTTTTTCTGATTGTATTCTTGTATTTTGTAATAAATGTGTGTAATTTCTTTGCCCATTTTTTTCTCTCAGATTTTAACCCTGCTGGTAAATAATTTTCATCTCAGTCATGCCGATTTGAGCTGAGAAAAAGTAGAGTTTGAGTTTAGGGAGATATTATTTAATGGACTAACTCACATAAAAGGCAATTTATGTGACTTCTGAAGCCACATACAAACAGATTCTTGTATAAATACATCCTGATACTCTTAGGAGATCTGTCACTAGAAGGTTGAGCTACATTGGTGTTACTTTAATTAAAATCCATGTCTTAGTTTCCACATTTTAGATTAATTAAAGTGTTTGTTTACAAAGCTACAGTTTAATCTCTGTTAGTAAAATGAGAAGGAAAGTCCTTAAATATTCTAAAACAATATTCTTACATGTTGAACATAAGCAAATATTTTTTTCATAAATATTATTACTGTGCACTTAATCTTATAAACCAAATTAACTATTACAACCAGAATGTTTAATTTCTTGTGGAAAACCTGCATTATAAGATATCTTCATCAAACTGTGTCATATTCATCTGCCTGAGAAGGTTTAAGGAAATGTGTAAATGAACTGATTGATAAATTAAGAAATTTGTGGTTTTACTGTAAATCTAAAGTAATGTTGATGTCCTGAAATCACTGTGTTTTTGCTATTTTTTAACTTTAGAAGGAATCTGGATTTAGGGAGACAACCGTACCTGATATAATCAGTCTTTAGATAGAAATTCTTTTATCTCTGGACCTTACATTGTGTTATTTATTCAAAAGCATTTATTAATTTTAAAGAAAACGCTGAAATTTATGATAAGCAGTGATGTTGACAAACGTTGTAAATGTCTGCTTTTGGTTCATTAATTGCAAAGGGGAAGATGTTAAAGTGTGTGTACAACTTGTTTAATCAGAAACCTACTGAACTAATCTCTTCCTGAAATAGGAAAAGAAATAAAAAGTATTATTTCCAGTTCCCAAGTTGTTAAATATGCCACTTAATTACTGTATATTCAAGACTAAACGGAGGATGGTCTCTTTTGCTTCTAGAAACCATGCTTGGTCTGATAAAACAATCACAAATGTTTAGATCATTAACTCTTGCAGCTCAATGAGTAAATTTCTAAACATGTCTGATATCCTGATTTGATGGGGTAATCCCTTTTATAATTGTAGTATTCATGAACTTGAGCTCAAATATACCTTGCACATCTCTTAGTTGGGCTAGAGATGGTTTTATCCTGACCATTATACTCTACAGATAACATTAAATAATGAGCCTTTGTTTTCATTATTGTACCCCAGCAGATCAGAAATGATCTTTTGTTCTTACAAATTGACAGTGAGATCATCAATAATACAAGATTGTTCAAAAATATGCCATCATCATTGTTTACAGTACAGTAGAAGTCTGACCTGTCTTGCAGCCATGGTCACTAAGGCAAATTAACTATGCCAAACACTCAAGATTATGTTAACTGGTCCTAGCACTTCTACTTTGGGGCCATAAAAGTAGCAGATGTGGTGGTGCAAAATTCCTAATCGCCTAAGTAAGGGTTTGGGTTAAATCCTATTTGACATGGTTGATTCATCTCTTACTTGGGAACCATCAGACCTGTTCAGAACGGATTTCGATCCCCCGAGTATATGTTGAAGGGAATTTACTCCATATGTCTGTGTTACAATTATTTCTTCAAAATAAGCCCTGGGTATCGAGAAATTAACGCGGAAACATATGTGAATACATTTTAAATATTATAATTTTAGAATATTATTTAAAAGCTTCAGTGTGGTGTATGCGGAGACAGTTCGCTGCTAGCGGCTTCCGTGTGCGGACAGTGGTCGAGAGCGCGTCGAGTGAGCAGGTTGCAAACACTTCCGCCTGTTGCCACAGAACCGCGTGTGTCAACTTTCCTCAGTGTGGTGTTAGCTCTGGTTGGTGTCACATCGGCCGCGTATAGTAGTCTTCGTTGTTGACTTCACTTGGCGGCGGTGTCTTCTGCCCGCGCCATGAAGTCTGTCGAGTCCTTCAAGTCTATTCCTCGTCGGGGTACGGTTCGTTTCAATTTTGACAAGAATACCCGTCGTGCTCAGCCCAGCTCTGTAGAAATTCATGATTGGTTGGTTGATGTGATTCATGTTACACCGGATCAGGTAGATACTGCTTACTTTGATTCTGACCTGTATGCATTTTTTGTGAAGTTCTATGATCCCTTCCAAGCAGAACGGCTTCTATCTCGAATTAGTTCAAATGTGATGTTTACACATCGTGACGGTTCCACTTCTCAGGTTGTTATTGAAAATGCGTCACTCGAGTATATACCGGTTAGAGTATATAATCTTCCTCCTGAGGTAGACGATTCCTTTCTTAAAGCAGCGTTGCTTCCGTTTGGAATTATACGAAACATCCGGTGGGAACGCTGGTCACCACAACATCGCTTCCAATGTTATAATGGTATTCGGACTGTGTTTATGAGTGTCAAAAAGAGTATTCCGTCACACTTGACAGTCTGTGGTTACCGAATCCATGTTACATATGAGGGGCAAGAGGGAACATGTTTTTACTGTAACGAAAGCGGTCATCTCAGATCGAATTGTCCGCGTCGTGTTACGATTTTAAAGTCGGCTTATCAAAAACGACATCAATTGACGTTAGCAGAATTAATGTCATTGCCTTCTGCTGATACTCAGTCTCCCGATTCAGGTGATGTAGGGGGCACATTGCCCCCAAAGCCTCACGAATTTCCGCCATTACCAGAGCGTACAGGTGCGATCTCTGCCCCCGCGGGGGCACTGGATTCAGTGTCACAAGTCAAACGCCGGCGGACTCATGACGATACGGACCTTGAAGACGCCCCTCCTCAGTCTCGTCCAAAAGAGGCAGCGTTGACTGAGGGTTCGTCTTCTTGCATTAATGAGATATCAAGTGATGTCAATTGTAATTCTAACATTATGAATGATCCCCCTTCTGCTTCTGTTGATGTTGATATGAGTGTGGTGCCCATGTCCTCCACTTCCGATGTTGATACAACTGTTACTGTGGGATCTGATGTCTCCTCGGAGACATCGAATACTGATCGGAAATTACAGTGTTCTGCTGTATTACCCTTACTCCACCACGTCGAAATGGAGACGCAACAGGATACTTCGGGTACTTTGCTTACTGGTCAGGTATTAAAGCCCACCACTAGCGGTTCTTTATCTGCCTACACTGCAAATGACGACGGAAAACATTGTCCCGCGATATGTTCCCCGATTCCAACTGATAGGGGTGGAGAAGACCTTCCCTTTGAAGTTGAGTTAGACAAGCCTCCTACTCTTCCGAATCAAGAAGTCATGATGACAAGGAGTGGTATGAAACAACGTATTCAACCTGCACGTGCAGCCTCGCGTAAAAAGAAAAAAAAGTGAAGATTCTGCAACTTCAGGGGGGGGGGGGGGAAGATTAACAAGTTTTGCCTTCTCCATCGCGCAATAGCGTAGAAGAGATGAGGAGATGATGTATAGATGCATTCAATGTGTCGAAAAAATTGTCTCACACTAGTTAGCTGAATGCAGGCATATAAATTTCTTACACTCAATGTTAATAGGATTACTTCCCCATTACGGCTTGCAGAATTGCGTCAATTCATTTATGATTCTCAGGCTGATATAGTGTGTTTACAAGAAGTGTTATTTGATGTGTTAAATCTTCCTGGATATTCCATGTTTTTTTAATATTGCCACTGAACTAACAACCGGTACGGCCTTGATCTATCGAGAAGGAATTCCGCTGTTGAACTTCGAAACCTTAGATGACGGTCGAGGTATAGGATGTACCTTTTACGATCTTGCCTTAATCTTTCTTTATGCTCCTTCTGGATCAGGTCATTCATCCGACCGCGCGCGGTTTTATAAGGAAGATGTTGTGTATTTACTTCGACGGAATCCGCGGAAGATTTTGCTGGGAGGCGATTTCAACTGCGTCTTACGTCCTGTAGATCAGACTCCCAATTATAATTACTGTCGTGAACTAAATGATATGGTGACGTCGTTGCATTTGCGGGACGTATGGATTTGCAGATATCCAACACAGGTGCGATTTACGTATTTTACAGCAACTTCCAGTAGCCGTTTGGATCGCTTTTATCTATCTGCCCCAATATGTGACCAGCTCCTCTCAATTGATGTTATTCCTGCCAGCTTCACAGATCACTGTGCAGTCTCAATGACTTTTAACCACGTTCCCCAGCATGTTTATCTTTCACGCCCCCTATGGAAGCTTAACGTTTCACACCTCAACGACCCCTCTCTGGAAGACGTTATTGCTCACGTGTGGACGCAGGCGATTCGTTCACAAGCGCAGTATCCCACTCTTCTTGAATGGTGGGTTACCATTGCAAAACCAAGGCTTCGATCTGCGCTCAGGCGTTTTAGTGTTGAAAAGGCAGCTGAAATACGGCGGACTAGAGAATTTTATTATGCTGTCCTTCGTGATCTATATGATAGTGCTCGGACAGCACCTTTGAGGGTAATTGATGTACACCGTGTGAAGGCTAAACTCTTACAATTAAAACGAAGGGAACTGGATGGCGTTCGGTTGCGCGCCCAGCCTCGTTCAATCCTCCAGGATGAGTTAGCCTCTATGTACCACCTTATTCGGCTTCACAAGCGATCTCAGAAGAAGTGCCTTACTGCAATTTATTCTCTTGACGGGAATGAGAGGTCTTCTCAATGTGATATCATGCGTGAAATTTATCACTACTTCTCCGAGCTTTACACTGCAGTTGATTCCGATGGCCTATCGTCTGCTGATTTTACTTCTCTCCTTAATAATATTGTTACACCTGCTCACCAAGAGGAGTTTCTTTCAATATTTCATCGTGAAGATATATTTAACATTGTGAATCATTCACCCTCCCACAAGTCGCCTGGCGTCGATGGTATCCCAAAAGAATTTTATATTCGCTTCTGGCCTCTGATAGGGGATACGATAACTTCTATAGTGAATGAAGTAATGCATGGGTGTCAAATTCCGCTTTCCTTTAAAGTTGCTAAGATTGTGTTAATTCCCAAAAAAAGCGGGACGTTTGCGTGTTGATCAGGTTCGCCCTATATCACTCCTAAACTATGATTATAAAATAGTAGCGCGAGCGGTAAATAGTCGACTAGCGGCCTTGCTGCCTGACATCATTGCGAGTCATCAAAGTTGTATTCCGGGTCGTACTCTCTTGACTACTGTTGTTGAATGCCGCGATCTAATCTCGATTGCTTCCACCGTCCAAATGACAGGTGCCTTGCTTTTTATTGATCTTCATCAGGCGTTCGATCGCGTTAATCATGAGTTTTTAATGAAAGTGTTAACGGCTGTTGGTTTTAACGATGATGTACGTCGGATAATTACTTCCTTAATTACTGGTATTCAGGTGTCTATTGATGTAAATGGTCGTCTTACTTCCCCTATAGAGGTTTGTCAGGGTGTTCTGCAAGGGAGTCCCTTATCGATGTCGTTATTTGTTCTTTTTCTGGAATCGTTATTGCGATGTATAGCTTCTCGTCTGAGTGGCTGGTCGCTGCTTGGAGAAAATATTACAGTCCGCGCGTATGCGGACGATGTCATGGTGCTTCTTCGCACTCCTGACGAAATACCGGTGCTTAAAGAAGTGTTGGATGCCTTCTGTTGTCTTACGGGTACACATATTAATGAACAAAAATGTTTCTTACTGAAATTGCGAGGATTTGAGGCGGTTGAGATTCCATGGGCCTCGACAGTATCTCGTCACCGATCGTTAGGCATTATAATCGACAAGTGTCCGTTGAAGATGGCCGCAATCAATTGGAAATCCGTTACGGATAAGATTCAGGGAACAATCAATGAACACGAATCCCGTTCTCTCTCCCTCCTTCACAAAGTCCGTGTCCTGGAAACCTATGTGTTGAGTGTAGCACAAATTTTTCCCCTTCCTGCGATGATGTTCCACAAGCTGAAAAGTTTATCTGGCAGATTTATCTGGCGACACGCCATATATAGAGTCCGTTATGAAGTTATGGCGCGCCCCCGACTGTTGGGAGGTTTGGGTCTTCCTGACATTCGGATCAAGGCTGCTGCGTTATATATTCGTCGCACTATTCTAACTTGTTTACGTGCTCCTCGATCACTAACAGCACTCCTTTTCGACTGTCTCATGCCAGCAAGCTTAATACCTCCTGCAATATATTGGTAGGATTCATTAATCATTATAAATTAAGGCATGTTAGGATATTTTTTCTTGAAGTTAGCTATATAGGAAGGGACATCCTTTCCGAAAGGCACCTTTCCGTTAAGATGTTGATACGTCGCTGGCAGTTTCTGCATTGTGTTTCTTCTGTGGAATCCTTATCGCCAACAACAGATTGGAAGGTTGTCTGGTCAAACGTTAGTCTTCCTGTATTTCCGATGGAAGTGGCGTCCTCATGGTACCAGGTGGTTCATGATCTTATTCCTACAAATGTTCGACTTTTTCGTATTGGCCTTCATGAGACAGACCGCTGCAATCGTTGCCATGAATTGGATACGTTATACCATAGATTGACCCTCTGTAGTCATGGACATTGGAGCTGGCTTCGTCGGCAATTAGCTTTTCTCCTTCGTACGACGGAGGCTACAATTTCCGGTGAGATTCTCTTGCGTCCCGACTGTACATACTTTCCCAGGACGAAGAATAATACCATTATGTGGTTAGCAGGACATTATATTCATTATATGATAATAAGCGGGTTTGACGCTGATCCTCGTGCCTTCTCTCACTATATGGCAACGGCGCATTGGAAATGGCGTAGAATGCCACATTATCGTGAGCTGTTTGCAAATATGCTACATCTTGTTTTTAATCGACAAGGAGTTGGATGATTTGGTGAACTAAAATTTGTGTTGCAGCTTACTCCTGTTCTGTAAGCCAGTTGTCACGTATTATTAAAACATGATTCCAATATTATAAAAACATTTAGTGTTGTGTCGCTGGCACAACTGGAATTCAGCAAATGTAATTATATAATATATAAAAAAAGGGGTGGTGACGGCTCAACTGCGTAGTCACATTGATAAATAAAGTCTACATTTTAGTTCAGCGTGTTGGCTAAATCTAATGGTACTATTATTGTAAAACTGTTAACATTACTCTGTAAAAGGATAATGGAAAATTGTACTAATGATATCATGTTTAAATTACTGATGTTATTCTGTAAATGGAAATATATTAATTGTAAGTACTTATATGTTATAAATTATGAATTGGAAGAAACAAATTGTATTTATAACTTTGTAAAAAAAAAAAAAAAAAAAAAAAAAAAAAAAAAAAATGCGGTGAGGTGCCAACTTCCCATTTTGCGAACCCGGGTTCAAATCCCCATATTGCCAAATATTTTTATTTCTTTTTTTATATGCAGTAATCATTGAGCATTGATTTTATTTCATTTAAAATTCATTTACGAATTTTTATCATGCGAAATAACAGACATTATGTTAGTTTCAAACATTTACACCACCACTGACCGGAAATAAGTATAACTGTGGTAGGGTGGAAAAAACCCCGACCTTATGGCTGTAATATATTTACTTTACGATATTAATTGTAGAGATACAAGTATAGAAACGATGAACATGAAATATACCTGTTTCATTAAAAAAAAACACACACACATAAACAATAAACAATGAAATAATGATTTTCTAAAAAAAAAAGTTGGGACTGTATATTCTGTAATATTTTGTTTTAAAAGTTATTTTGCACAATAAAAATTCGTAAATGAATTTTAAATGAAATAAAATCAATTATTTCTGCATATAAAAAAAAAGAAATAAAAATATTTGGTAGTATGGGGATTTGAACCCGGGTTCGCAAAATGGGAAGCTAGCGCCTTATCACATACACCACACTGAAACTTTTAAGATATGTACTAAAATTATAATATTTAAAATATATTTACATATGTTTCTGCGTTAATTTCTCGATACCCAGGGCTCATTTTGAATAAATAATTGTAACACAGACATCTGGAGTAATTACCCTTCAACATATACTCGGGGGACCGAAATCTGTTCTGAACAGGTCTGATGGTCTCCAAGTTAGATGGGAACATTAAACTTTGGCTCCTTACCCCCACCCTTCCTACCTCCTTGTCATCCTTCAGAAGGGCAGACACCAGGTTTCACCCTCTTCCTGACCAAGCATGGTGGGTGAGCGATAACGCTTTGACCTCACATTTGGGAGGACAGGGGTTCGAATCCCCGTCCAGGCATTCGGATTTCCCATGATTTCCCCAAATAACTCCAGGTGATTGCAGGGATGCTTCCTTTAAAAGGCCATGGCCTATTTCCTTCCCGTTTCCTGTCCTCCATCCTTTAGCACCTCTAATGACCTTGAAACCTACAAGGTGTAAAACCATAAGAAAAAAACACACCTTTTCCTATCTTTATGTTCAACACACTGCACTTAAACATAAGTAACAGTCATATACACACGGAATAGTAGTTGACCTCACTGGGAAAGGCAACAAAAAGCCATCTCGGTGTCAAAATTTTCTCAGGAGGTTTCTTTGGAAGGGTAATATCCTCCATAGTAATCACTACTGTCAGAGAAAGTGACCATGGCACTCACCTTAAGTTTTTGCAGTAACTCTGGTATAAAAGCCGTTATATGCTGAACTGTTAAAAATATCAGTTTGTATTATACTGTTAAAACTGATATGTAAGGACTGTCCCAAAAGTATCCAACCTTTCTTCATATCTTTGCTCCTTACAATTTTAGCGCCATATGCCAGGTATGAGCATTAACAGTAAAGCTTCATGAACTCCCTAGGTGCCGTAGTTGTTACCGGTACCGGTACTCCTTAGTTCACGTGAATCGTGCATTTGTTTACAAAGTGTTTTGTACATTAATCACATTTTGATAAAAAAAAATACGAAAAGTTCGAAGCAATGAATTTGCATTAAATTTCGCTTTGAACTCAAAAAGAATTGTGCGGAAACCATCGAAATGATGAAAACAGCATTTGGGGATGAGTTTATCAGCAAAACACAAGTAAAAGAGTAGTATAAGTGGTTCAAAGATGGCCACTCACCTGTTGATAGAAACCCATGTTCTGGGCGGCCTTCGATGGCAAAAACACCAGATAATATCGAACATGTGCGACTTTCGATCAATGAAGATTGTCGGTTGACTGTGCGAGAACTAGAATGATCTTGGAATACTGAAAACTAGTGTTTGGAAGATTTTATCTGAAAATTTGCAAATGGCTTGCGTGTGTGTGAAATTAATTCCAAAATTGCTAATGGGTGGAGCAGAAAAATGTTCGTCTTGAAATCGCTCAGAACAGTTTGGAAATGGTCAATAATGATGAAAATCTGCTTAAAAACATTATAACTGGTGAATAGTGGGTTTATGGTTATGATCCCGAAACAAAACGACAGTCTTTGCAGTGGAAGGCGTCATCGGAACCACGACAAAAATAGCGCCCCAATGTCGGAACAATGTCAATTCGTTGCTTATTGTTTTTGAGCTGTTGTGCACCACGAATATGCTCCTCAAGGTTAGACGATCAACAAAGAATATTATCTTGAAGTTACGAAAAGATTTTGTGACACAATTAGAAGAAAACGGCATCTGCTTTGGTCAACCGATGACTGACTTCTTCATCATGATAACACACCAGCACATGCATCAAACCTTGTGCAGCAGTATTCGACGAAGCACAAAGGCGTACAGCTACGTCAGCCTCCGTACAGTCCTGACGTAGCTCCCTGGGACTTTTGGCTGTTCCCAAGATTAAAAATGATGCTCAAAGGACGCCGATTCAACGAGAAAGAAACACTAAAAACTAATTCAACCAACACTAACAAGTTCCAGGACTGCTTCCAAAAGTGGAAAGGCCATTGGGAGCATATTCTGCAATCAAATGGGGACTACTTCAATGGATGCCACCAGCCTGATGACAGAATAACACCAGTGTGGAAATATAAAGGAAGGATGAATACTTTTGGGACAAACCTGGTTACTTTAGCTTTTTCAGTGTGTGTGTGTGTGTGTTTTTTTTATTTTTTTTTTATTAAAGCTGTAGGTTGTGAATGAGCTGAAAGTATGTTTGATAGGAGTGCAAAATGATGAAAAAACTGTTCCACTGTAAATTATTCTAAAAGGTGTGAAAATTAAGAAACATGTTCCTTTTGTTAACAATCAAAGTACTGATTATTTTAATCATGATGTTTACCTGTGAAAATACCTTGGACATATTGTTTAGAGCATTCATTGTTCACAACAGTTTTTACAACTCAAAACAGAAAACTCAAATTTCCATGAGGATTTATCTAATTATCATATGAATTTTGCTTCCTTGAGATTTTAAAGTGTATAACTGTCGACATTGGTTCACTGTTCTGGCTAAAAACCATCTCCAGTACTGGACTGAGTGACAGGTTGCAAATTAGTTGTTTCGCTATCTTCTTGATAATTGTCTCTTTAAAATGTCAAGTAGTAGTTCAGCAATAAGAACTGCAAGGGATAGCAGTATGCTAATTGATAAAAAGGCAAACAAAGGAGCAGTATCACACATCTGCACAGCCCTGGTTGTTTGTGGTGATGGAGATAAAACTGTATTCCATGCTCTCTCTCGTAACATGCTCAACACTCCAGTCTGCTGCATTTTCAGCAACCTGCAAGGAAACATTATATAGTGGTAACCGAGAAAATTTTGTTACCTTTTTTCTAAGATTAGTTTGTTTTAGTGAATTGGAAGTTTTAAGCCAAAGAAAGAATATGCAACACCTGCAGAGCAGGGAACTGTGATCTCTTTTGTGTCAATTCCACTGTGAACGTCTGTCTGTCCTGTAGGGCACCCATATGTGGAAGAGTTCAGTTTTGGACACAAGAGTGCTTAACTGTCACTATGGCCAACCTGGCACCCAGACCAATGCTTGTTTGATTAAACATATGTCATAGTTCACATTCTAAAATGTAGCATTAGTTGTTGCAGATCTAATGTAAAAGACAAACACCTCATGGTGTGTGAGACTGAGTTTAAATGTATATTTATGAATGTTTCTCAGGAAACCAACTGAGTAAGACTATTATTTAAACACAATATTTTGGTGACACAAAGCTCCATTGCCATCTTCAGGTGTAATCGTAAAAGTTGAAGTTTGCAGTTTGCCTAGAGCAGTTTGACAAACTGGCATGGCAACAGTAGGCGTTGCTACATTGCCTAGCAGCATCTCATACTTCATTAGATGCTCACGTGTTTTGTGCTTCATGGGTGTCTCTTTCTGAAATAATCAGAGATGTGTGTTATCCTCTGCTGAAATCTCACCTGGCTCAAACCGGGTCCTTTTCAGTGGCATTTCCACTGGTTACTGGTGATAATAATGATCAGGAAGTGAACTAGCTAGTTTTACACAGTTCAACAAGGCATGAACCCTTTGACACAAACTGCTGAAGGTAATTCATCAATCAAACAGGACCTGTGGCCTCTTTGATGCCGTTAAGTATAGAGCAGACCTCAAGTACTGAATCGAGTTCCATCCTCTCCTTCCTTTGATTCTCATACACAGCATACATGCATAGCAGTCATCTACCATATAGAGAAACACTACACATAACATAGGAATGCAATCCTTGAGATACACATCATGATTTTTTGGACATTCAAATACACACTGCACTTCTGGGCTCAACCTGTGACCTTTTCCATGAGCAAGTGATATGCAATCTCATCTAATGTCATTCAATAAGTCATTAGAAAAAGGGGGAAAAGGTAGGATTTTTTAAGTTCTGCAAAATAGTCATCTGTTTGCTTGATGACCACCTCGTTAAACATGAATCATTGTCCGCTGTGCCATTTTTTTAAATTTGGAAGTAAAAAAAAGTCATTGGGTCGAAATCTTGTGGATATGGTAAAAATGTGAACTTTAATTCCATAATTTTGGCCACTGAAACTGCACGGGTGTGCACCCATGCATTGTCCTGACAGAAGAGGATTTTTTCAAATGAGAACATTTTTATCGATTTCTTTGCTTAACTGGTGCAATAATGATGCATAGTTAGCAGAACCAACTACACAATTGTGCTTATTCTCCACTGAGAGCAAACATGGCACTCATCTTGCCGAAATTTTATTCACATCTAATTTTTTGTGTAAGCTTAAATACACTGTACCTCATGGAGAAAGTAAATGGTGCTCAGATGGGACTGTGTTGAAAAAAACACTGCAATTTTTTATGTGCATCAGTGTCAAGCTAGTCACTTATGAAAAGACCCTCATAATATTCTTTTAAATAACAGTGAAAGGTGAACACAGAATATTAGTTATTGAAAGTTTGAGTGTTATCATTCTACAGCAGATATGATATTAGTTGTCAGGATGAACTGGACACCTATAAAGATAGGTAATTCAGTATGTCGGCTGTCTTGCATGGCTACCATATGCTGCAGACTGGTGTAAAACCAGTTGGCAAGGAGATGGCACAAGGTACAGAGATATCAGACTTCTATAAGGGTGTTATTGTGGGCTGTAATTTCAGTGGGCTTTCTATTTGGGCAAGTGCAGTGAAAGTTAACAGCCTCAAATCAACATTTGCATTCATGCTGTGTAATTGGAAGAGTGCTGTGAATTGTTTCAATGTTGCATGTTCTTGGTGACTTTCAATTTTGATCGACAGATGTTGCAGTGCACTGAAACATAAAATAGGGCACAACTCATGGCTACAATCAGTTTTATGCTGCAACAGGAGTATCAGTTTCCATTGGAACATCATACAGAGGCCCTCCAACATTAATATTTGGGAAGAGCAGCTGCACGTAAGTTCCACATCATGACAAGCTCTGCTACTCAGATGGTGTTTGGACCGTCATCACTGGAACACTGGAAATCAGTTATGTGGAGTCATGAGTTGAGGTTTACATTGTTCTGATCCTATGGATGTGAATGGTTGTGGCATCTACCTGTGAAGGACTTTTGTTGGCGTGTATAGTGCCTACTAAGAAAATTGGTGGTGAAGGAGTAGCGCTGTTTCACGGCCTTCGGCATAGAACTCGTGGAATGTGACCATGTTTCTTCTATGATGGCAATGCTGGGTGCCATGTTTCAAGAGCTACTGTACAGTGGTACACTGACAACAATGATCGCCAATTGGACTGACCCATCTAGAGCTCCAGCCTCAAAACTATAGAACATCTTTAGGACGAATTGGATCCCTGGGTGAGGGCTCATCATGACTGATAAAATTCATTGCTCAACTTATGGAATGGTTGCAAGAACAATGGTGGGGAAGTCCTGGAAATACTCATAGAGAGCAGGACAGATAGGTTAGCTGCTGTTACAGCTGCAAGAGGTGGCCCTACGAGATTCTAACAGTCTGACAACCACCAAGCAAATATTTTTTGGGAGATAGTGTACATTGTCAAGAAGCAGATGTTTATTGCATTTTGGATGTTGTCTTTGGTGTGATGTGTCCTCCAGAATACTTTGAATGTTATTATTCTTATTGGTAGTGTATTTTAAAGTTAAATCATTCTTAATTTCATAAGACTGTGAAATTTTCCTGGATAAATATTGAAGGATCCCAAGTTGTTGCTTCTAAGTTTTGTAATATTTAGTTATAATACAAAAATATAGTCCTATATTTAGTCACCCCTTGTACACTTGGATCTTCTCTGAACTTGCAAAAATAAAATGATTTGTAGATGTTATGTATTATACTATTATTTTATTGGCGGATTCACATGGTGGTTGCTGGTGTGGTCTCAATTTGTGTGTATGTGTGCTTTTAAGGTGTGAGTCAAAACCAATAACACTTAACACTGCTCTTAGAAGTAACAAAACAAGTATCAAATGCCTGGTTCCATATTTCATGAGTATTTGTTGATAAATCAAAATTAATAATTATTTTTTGTCACATGATAGCATGCCCACTGATATACTTTAGAACTACGAAGTGTTAGACACTTGCATCTGGTACATCATCTTTCTAACCTTTCCACCTCTAACTGAAATACTGTACTTCTCAGAATGTGCAGTGTTAGACACTGACTGGCTAATAATAATTGTTTAATTAAGGATCAAATTTTATGAACGATTTTTTGTTGCACATATTAATTTTTTTTTAGAACTGCAGTTAATTGAAGAAAATAACTATCCTTTTATATTCTGTAATGATTATACTACTAGACTACAAGTAATAGGAGGTGAGTGGCCTGGTGGCTCAGTGGTTAAGGCTTCTGACTGGAAATTGGAAGGTCCCTTGTTCGAATCCCAGTCTTTGCACAGCTTGCTGTGTAATGTGAAGTGTGCAAGAAGGTGGCTACGACAGGGGTGGATTGTGCAGTCAGTAAAAACCCTGTCATCAGGTCATTATGATCACATCTTTATTAACAGAATTCTCTCTGTCTTGGTGTTTAATAGTATCTATAACACAATTCCTCACTGTTACTGTTTGGATGAAGTAAAGCTTAGTTATTGCAACACATACTCATAAAGCTTTAAGTTCTTAAGAGAAGTACTTCACAGTTTTCATTTATATTTAATATTGTAATAATTCCATAATCATCATGGTCTAAAAGGCAGTAGTGACTTGAAACAGTCAAGTGCTTTTATATTATCATATCTACCAACATAACAAAGGATAGTGAAAATAACCCATCACTCACCAAAGCTGAAGGCTGCGATGAGTGAAATACATATGAGATGAACAAAAACATATACAATATTTTGGTTTAAAACTTTATTCACGTGATAGGGAATGAGCCATTTGGTTCTGGAGGTATGCACATGCCGAAGTTTACCCAACGACTGGCTAGGCAGCAGAAGAAAGGGTAGGGGTGAACTGTTAAGAAGTGAACTACTAATAAGCCAGGAAAGACTAAGATGGTGTATATATATTGCAGGTGATGGTAAAATGAATATATATAACAAAAGGGTACAGTGTGTTAAAGCAAAGAATAAATAAGTTTGCAAGAAATTTGTTAAAATTGTTACTAGTTAAATGATAATAGTGATGTACTAATAAAAATAATGAGCTATGGGTCAAATGGGAGGGTTTTATTGGTGGTTGAGGCCGGAGGGAGGATATATGGTATCCAGGATATTTTGGTATGCAAGTTCCTATCTCCGAAGTTCTGATGCGGCAGTAGTTTCAGGGAAAATAGATTACTCTCACAGCGAAGCAATCATTGAGGCTGTTAGAATAAAGAAATGGTGAAATTATCATCTACTTCCCTCCCTTTCCTATCAGTCCTAAGCTTAGAACAGCAAATGAAAGTATAAAAATAGGCTACCAGATAAGATTTATATATTGGTATACAAGCAAACTTACTTGTTATTTATCACACCACGGTAAGGATTGTCTTTGGAGAATGCATTTGCCATTGTTGCTCTGTGGAAAACTGTTGGTAAAGCAGCAATAGAACAAGTAACATTCTTGAAGTAAATTGCTGAAACCTCATAAGGCATTATAAACCCATAGTTTTCTTTGCTGCATATGCGCTTAAAGCCCTGGATGTAGCTTGGTGGAATATTCCCAACATCAGACTCTACTAGAGCAGTATACATTTCTTTTAGATAGTTATCTGATTTCTGGAAAATAATTAAAACATCAAATTCAATTCTTTTTACTGCTTAGTATACATGAAATGGAACATTCAGTTCTGCCATGATTTGAAAATATGATAAAACTTTAAATTGTCTCTCTATTGCCTGTATTATTTAAGATCACTCAGGTTTCTTTAATAAGATTATTAGCTGCAAAGTAAACTGTTTGCACCTGGAAAGTAAAGTGAGTACCTGGAAAATGTTGAACAATGC
This sequence comes from Vandiemenella viatica, assembly GCA_031002005.1. NCBI lineage: Eukaryota > Metazoa > Arthropoda > Insecta > Orthoptera > Morabidae > Vandiemenella > Vandiemenella viatica. The sequence continues at coordinate 131,770,687 of CM061921.1, read as the reverse complement.
TGATCCATTCACAAATCCAAATCTGTAATAACCACTGTTTGCCATTTCTTCCAGCGAACTGAAAGGTATCTGATTTGTGCGGGTAGCTAAAGCAGACACCAAAGCACCCGAGAAAGCTGCTAATAGTACCACCTGTTGAAGAGAGATTGTAAATAGAAGCAGCCGTAATGGACTCAGTGGTTTCTCTCTCTTTTCACCTGTAACATATTTAATGTATGATTGGATACTAGCTTATTAAATATTTTACTGTAACAATACATAACATTGTAATATCTTTGTGATTCACCCAAGAGGACCAGACACACTCAATCTTTTTTCCCTCAGCTTGTAATGAAATATTATCATTAATATACAAGAGTTTGTATAAAAAGTATTATGAATCAACACAAGGGGCGAAATCGAGAAACAAGTGTTTAAGTCTATAATGTAAGTAATATACATACATCATTAATCATCATTGAAAATTTCTGCTTTTTTTGTGGTTCGTCCATCGCTTCCTCTTTCCGATTCTGTGCTTATTTGAAAGAGGTTCCATCTACTACCAGCTTGCTGGGCCTGTCATTGCTTTGATGGAGGAGCAGACATGTTACCATCTGTTCATGAAACATGCGAGTTTTGTTCTGTGTGATTAGTGTACTTTTGTTTGTGAAATGTGTAGTTTATGAGGCAGAGATTGGTGACCTTCCCAGAATTTGCCTAGGTGACTGCTGAAAACTTCAATCAGTGTGGCTAGTATGTGAAGCCCAGGGTTTGAACCTATTCCTATTGTACATCCCCGATTGAGTGTAGTGGCATCATAATGTGTGCAGCCACACTGAGGTCAAGTTAGATACATTCAAATGTTGTGAATTAAATTTGTTTATGTGGCATCAAAATATAACTAGCATAAACTACCACTAATGTGATATTAGCATTTACTATATGCAGTTTCATTGAAATGAGTTGTTGGTGCTCAAATGTACGAAAATTCCAAAATTTTGTTTTTGCCTCTGTCTCGTCAGGAAGTATGGTAGTAATTGGGATAAAAGGTAGCCTGTATTTTAGCTGATGATATAAGCTTACTCTATTTGCAGTTTCACTGAAATTTGCTCATTATCTTTAGTGTGATACACTTTACAGACAGACAAAGATTCCAAAACATGCATTTTTGGCCTCTATATTACTGTGAACTGTGTTATTAATCTGGATAAAAAAAAATATCCTGTGTGTTAAATGGTGACATGAGCTATCACTATGTGCAGTTTTGTTACAAGCCATTATTTTTTTGTGCAGACAGACAATAAAAAATTTATGGTTTTGGGCCATTTATCAGTAGGATACATTGAAATAATTCTTTTTGAAATAAATTTCATGTAAAAACATAAATTTTCTACAGTTTTATATAGTAGAGCTCTCAAACATGTTAAATAAATTGTCTTGCTTAGAAAATACTGTCTTGTGTTGTATTGGCCAACTGTGTAGTTTGCATTTAACGTCGCCAAATGGATTCATGCATTTGAAATAATCACACACTGTAAGCATTATTGAAAATTGAAAAAAGAAAAAAAAAATCACAATTAAAAGTTGATTATCTTCAGAAAAGGGACACAGTAAGCCTACTCTTTTTTCAATTTAGATTAATCTATGCTGGGATTCAAACAAGCACATCTTCAGTCTTTGTGGGAGGATAATTATAGGCCAATGTAACATCTTTCTGATATTACTTTCCAAAATACAAGTATGAAATTAATGTAGGTTTCTAATTTGATTACATACCACTTAAATGTTCTTCATAAGTAGAAATTTTGTAATTACTCTTTGAAACAATCTTTTGTCCATAATGCATTTTTGTGTTAATTTTTTTCACACATTTTACGGTAATTATTACTGCTGCACCAATCATTACATAGGAAAGAAATATAACTTTCCACAGTGCATAATTAAATGGAATTAAATAGGATCTCCATTTTATGTTCTTTTTTGTATGTTCCTGAATGAGAACACGATAGCTGGAAAAATATATTAAATCAATTTATCAGATACATTTATAAAAACGCTCAAATTTATCATTCAACGAAGACAAAAAAGTGCTGTAATTTGTCAGGAGATGTATCATATTACACAGACTATTTGATGGTTATTTGTAAAGAAAAAACAGACAGTACTTTCGAAGTTTGACATTGATCCCAAATTGTATTAGTGTTTAAAACTGACTGAACCGTTTATGACAATTTTTCTATTATGCTGGTAATTAGTTTTTTATCACCTTGCACCTTATACTGTTACAGCACTCCCTAATTGGCATGCTAGATGGAATCCATAGTTGCAATGCTTCTAAATATTCAGTTATAATCTGTATTTAAAACTTTAGTAGACAAAATTCACCTATAAAAATCAAGTGGCTGTCCTTTTGCTAGCATTTTACATCATCGTCACAAGAGCTTTACTATTTAGTGGCTCATGCCGAGAAATGCTAGCCAAAACATTAATGATACACTGATGTCTTGGTTGTACTACCCCCTCTACACACCCTATCTCTCAGGGCACATCCAACATTTCCCTTTGTGTCTAGTACTTAGAGACCATATCCCACTCATTTGCAATGTGAACCGAGACAAAATAATAAAATTTCATGTGAAATACACTACAATGGACAATTTCATACACATTTAAGATCATTAAAAATAAATTTTGAAAAATTGTTATACTTTAAAAGTGAAAATGTTAAAGTACATGGCAAAAAAGTGGATGTAGAACCAGCAGAATTGAAGCAATCAGGAAATGCAGGTTGGTGTTGGCTCTACCAACTGAGGGAGAAAGTCGTGGATGATCAAGACCTAAGTTGACTCAGTGGTGCAGGAGAGGGAGTTATGGCAAGAGAACTGCCTCTGATGGACGTGGCCTGCTTAAGGGATGTAATAATACCACAGCAAAAAGCCTGGGCTTTTTCATTTCTTTAAAGCTCCTCAGAAACGTGTGTTGCAACAGTTAAGTACTGACCAGTAGTTTCTCTTGTGTACCTAAATAAAATGTTTAATAGTTAAGTACTCAGCAGTAGTTTCTTTTTGTACTTCAATAAAATGTTAAATTATAAACAATATTTGTTGTTTCACTGACTATATGGGTGAAGAAAGACATATTCACATTAACACTTGCAACAGTAGCTCTGACCCCCAATTTATTGTGCCATCTTGAAATTACATCAAAGTAACATTGTATTTCTGAACGATCACCAGAACATTTTGGATATATGACAAAAGTGCACAGTGACGAAAACACACAACCCAAGCTCGGTGGGTGGTTATAACTACTCTCGCCTACCTGCAGTTGAGAATTCCAAGAGAAATTCTTCTCTGAGTATCCAGCACAGCATCTGTTTAGGCTCATTACTTTCGTGTTATTCACACAGTGATATTTATTGACAGCAGTGCCACATATGCTATACGGTTCTATTGTGAATGTATTTTTAGTGTGTCATCATGGAAGTGCTATCAATTAATAAGGGTAAACCTGCCATTCATTATAACGATTATTCTTATCATAATACAGAAGGAAACAAGATGGGCTAACGCTATGGAGGTGTCAGAAGGAAAGGTCAAAAAGATGTTATGGAATACTCAGAATGAAAAATTGGGATGTTTTATGTGCCACTGAACATTAGTACAAAGCAGCAGGCACAGTTCACTTGGAAGTTGCAAAAAGAATAAATCATGTGAAGAAGAGGGCCCACAAAAAACACATGTCTGTTTCTAAAATTTACACGGAGAACTGGAAGACTTACACAGTAAAGGCTACGAATATGTAGCCAACATATCCTACCAGGTGACTGTCAAGAGGACCTTATTTTGACAGAGAAGCAAAGCTGGTGGAAAGTGAAAGGAACCGAAGAGTTGAGACGAAGTAGTCTTAGATAGTGAAATGCTTCAGATGAAAGTTGGTACAAGTCCCCTTCTGAAAGATGACAGCTCAGGGGAGCAAATAATAATTCTTTGTGGGCAGAAAGGAAAAGAATGTCTGAAGAGACCACAAGATTTCTTCATGGATGGTACATTTAAAAGTTGTAGTAAACAATTTGCCCAAATTTACAGTACCCATGCAGATTATGCAAGCTCCAAGGAAGAACCTAATGTGTATCCAGTACTATTTGCCCTGTTACCAAACAAAAAGAAAGCAACGTATATTTGATTATTTCGACATATTCAAAATAAATTTCCAGAATGGAAACCAAGAAAAATTAACATTGATTTTGAGGGAAGTGTAATATTCGCACTTGGAGAAGTTTTTCCAACCGTTGAAATTAATAGCTGTTACTTCCAAAAGAAAAAAATGTTTGTGGAGGTAATTGGGTCAACCCGTGAGTATTGGGAAAATGAAGAAATTAGACTGCATATTAGGATGTGTGCTGTGCTAGCATTCTTCAAAACTGAAGACATCTTAAATGGCTTGCTCGAGATATATTCGGAGGCTCCAAAAAATCAGAAATTGTCCCAGGTTTTTTATTATTTCATCGAACAGTGGATGGAGAATGAAGAAATTCCTCCTAAACTGTGGACTTGTTATGGTAGGCAACACCACACTACGAACGTTGTGGAAGGCTGGAACAACAAAACCAACAATCTTCTCGGGCGACCAAATCCCAGGATCAAAGAAGTGATAATGTGTTTAAAGCATGAAGCTGACAATACCGCTTGAATGTACATAAGAACGGAGATCAGTCTTGCTGGGAAAAAGAGAAAAATTTCCCATATTAAATTAGATGAATGTTTGGAAAGAACTGTAAAAAAGTATGAGGAAAATCATAATATTAGGTCTTTTTTTTTTAAGCAATATCATACTTATAAAAGCTGGGTTAGGCCTGCTTTATTAAAACACACAAAATAGAAACAAAATGCAAATAATATAAATAAAGAGACTGTGTAAATATGTAAATAAATAAATATTGGCGAAGCTTAATTCAAGCTGATTTTAAACACGCCTTAATCGATTTTATGCTTCGTGCATTTCAATCACTAAGCCAGTCCAAAACCTGGAAAAAATGTGATGGAAATTGGTTATTAAAATGAGTTATTAAATATTAGAAATTTACTGAATTATATCCGGAAAAAGTATCACTTCAAGAACTCTTTAGGCCAGGTGCACTCTAGTGATTTTCTGTCGCTGCGATAGAAAAATAGGTCGTAGAAAATTGTTAGAGTGCATACACTTGTGACTAATTACTCACAACAGATGATGCCAGAATGCATTTTGTCGAGATATGAATTGTTGCTCTGTAGTTATACTGGGCATATCTTCTTACATGTTAAAGGAAAATTTCAAGATGTTCCAGATAAGAAATTATCATTTATTTTAGCAAACAGTACTGTTATAAATGTATAATATTGTTGAATATAAAAATTAACATAGAACATTTATTTTTTTGAATTGACAAATCGCATCAGTATGGATGTTATAGCTGTGGCCAAATCTATTGGCGGGTGGTGTCAAATGCGCCATTGCCAAACTGTGCATGTAACAGTTGTATTCACCTCTTTACTTGTAGTAATAGTTTGTACCTTGTTTTAAGTAATTTATAATCACTGTTCTGTGATAAAATATTGATGCATGTCATTTCGTTAAGAAAGTTAGGTCATTGCAGATGATTTAATATAATTGGAGGTTTCAAAAGACCTGTTATTTATTATTCTATTACCTGTGCAGAAGAAAAAAGACTTTCTCGACAGACTAAGGAAACTTATTGAAATACTCTTTTTCTTTTATTTGTGGCTAAAAATCCACGTGTTAAATTTTATTTTCAGTTTGTATATTTATAACTAAATTCAAAATTTTATTTTGTTATCCTCTGCACTGAAAAACTTGCATAATTAACGACAAAATTATTTGTTTATAAATTACCACTCATCACTGTCATAAAATTTGTATACTGTCCTCCTGAAATGTCCCTGTCAAAGTCACTAAGTTTTGTTAGAGTATTGTATTGTTTCATATTTTTCTTTCGAGAACCAAACGTAGGTTATTTTTCCTCACAACACACGCGCTGGACAGTTCTAAAACCATCATCAGAAGCTGTAGCACAAATAGCCTATCCATTCCCTAAATTTTTTCGCAATATGGTTGTTTTTTTGAGGTAACAAACCACTACAGTTTTTTATTTCATTACTATCAGGTATGTCCATATTTTCTCACCAGCATACATGTAAATGACAAAATTTCACCATCATTGTCCACAAGAAGTTTGAAATATTTGTACACATTGTGAATGATAGATTTAATTTGCCGGCAAAACTCTGTTGTCTTCTCAGCCGCGGTGGTTCTACTGTCAATGACTTGCCTCTTGTTGGAGTCATTAGTCCCGAAACACCTTGAGTAGGAGAATAAGTATCTTCCTGAGTATCCATTTTTAGTAGCACAATTCTCTTGCTAAATTATCCCAATTATAAAATACTACACTTTTTTGTTTGGTAAAATTATTACAGTAAATTACTATAATTAATAAATAACTAAAACAAATTAATATCACGCGTAAAAAATGCACATCACTAAAAATCAAAATATCCTCTCTTGAGCATGCTCACCCTCACACTGACATACTTTCTAATTCCCATTCACAGGTTCACACATTATCGCCCGTCTATAAATCCCATGTGATCACTTAGCCTTAGAGACCATCAGGGCTTTACTGTGCATTTTTTCTGGCGACACCGTCTTTCCAAGAAGTTAGAGGATTATAGACCCTCCTTCCAGGAAGGGGACCCTTGTGCACTTTGTCACCTGTGCACTTTGTCACCTGTGCACTTTTAGTCAGTCACTGAACATTTTACTTCCCTAACAGATAAGTGGATCATTAGTAAACACACTTAAATTGTTTATAGTCTCCATGATTGTTTAGAAAAAGTTTGTCGGCTTAGGAGAAGCAATTCATGTGAATCACAGTTAGTGCAGTGTATGGAAGATAGTTTATATTGACAAGGAAGGTGAAATGAATAGTGTTGAACTGAATAGCCCCAAGGCACTTGACTGTGTGAGCCATAGAATAGTTATAAATAAAGTTAAAACCACTGGGGTTAATCAGGGCATGTCTTGCTTGGTGGTGGAATTGTGGATTCTTAAGAAGTAGGAATCAAAGGATCAGGGCAGGAAACACAGTATCAAATTAGGTAAACGTGAAAAGAGGAGTGTCACAGAATAGTATGCTGGGACCAATGCTGTTCATTGTTCCAATGAATGATTCTGTTGTTGATTTACAGTTAGGTTGCTTGCAGATGATATTATGTTATACAATAGGATTAAAATGAAAAGGAAGGATGAACAGATACTGGGAGATTGATGCATGATTTTTTTACTTTGCTTATGGCTTTACACCTGTCAAAGTCATTAGAGGTGGGGAAAGAACTGAAGACAAGGAACGGGAAGGAATTTGGCCATGTCCTATTGAAGGATGCAGCCGGGCATTCATCTAGAATGATTGTGGGATACCACGGAAAACCCAAATCTGGATGCCCAGACAGGGATTTGAACCTGCGTCCTCCCAAATGTGAGGCCAGAGCATTACAGCTCACCCTCCATGCTCAGTAAGATATTTAGTATTGTAGGAAAATAAAAAATGAAGATGAATACTGAAAAGAGTACATATTATCTTAAACAAAGATAAGAAAATAAAGTTTTTATGATTATATAGTGGATTCGAAATTTCAGGTGGATGGCATAAGATGTTAATATATGTAGATATTTCGTAATGAGCTCAGTTGGGTAGGACCTCCATAATTAGCTGCAAAAAATTTCAAAAGTTCGAGGAGAGGATAATGTGGTACTGACAGAGCAAGTAAAGGAACTAGGATATGAAATCTTGGCATTCCCTTTTCCCTTGAATAATAAGGCATCTTGGTGTCATCTTTGTAAATGATGGTTCCATACTCGGTCCTTATTTTCATTTTGGTTTGCCAACTGGCACCTTTTGTTTATATAAAAACCTCAGAAAAGGTTCTGATAGTTGATAGCGTTCAGCTATCAGTTAATATTTTGAGGGTGGCAGGGGAATTATGTTAATTTCATCCCTTGGATGATCAATTAATGGAAATGTATTTCCAAATCCATTATTAAATATTTCTATTCCGGATATTCTTTATTTTCCAGAGATTGTATGTGATCCAATAATTTGAACTCTTTGACTTTGCACAGTTCTCTTTCCTTCTACAGAGTCCTTTATAAACGCCAGACTGTTCTGCAGTTACTTTATCATCAATTGATAGTAATGTTAAATCTTTTTTAGTTAACTAATAAATCACCATCGGAAATGAGACTAGAAGTAAATAATATAGAATGTATTGTATTTAAGTTAGTAATGAATAAATATAATTCCTTTTATATGTAACTAGTGATTATTTGAATTATTTTATTAATAAACTACACAACATAAAAAAAAATTTACTGAAAAATATGCACCACATCATTGGTTCCTCATGATCAGAGTCAACTAATGTAGGTCTATTTTCCTTTGTTTTTAAAGCATTTTTTGACACCTGTAGAATACTACAAATTATTTTTACTAGCAACCAGATTTTAACAAATGAAGCTCCTTATCAGATTTACTTGAGGGTTAGGATTGGAATTGAAAAATCAATAACAGCTGCTCGATCAGAGGACATCATAGCACCAAATGCTAAATCTGCCTCACTTCTCAGGACCATTCCAATCATTCCATTCCATGAGTTGTTAATGCTTTGCCCAAAGGTGTTGTCATATGGTTTTATGTACTCAGTTCTGTAAAATAAAAAAAATGTTATTATATAAGATAAATAACAAATACACTATAAAAGAGCGGGTTCTTTTTTTTAGATAAAGGTCAATGGGTTTAGGCGGGAAGTGGTAGCAGATTGTTTAGAAAACAGAGTTAAGAAGGTACATGTGTAATGGGTTAAAAGGCTTAAGGCTCCATATAACAACAAGGGAATTATGAAATTAGTGACAATTCTATTCCTTTCTGCCAACTTGTATAAATTTTATATCCTAGAAGATTGTTTAAGTATGCTAAATTGCTGGACCTCGATAGATAACATGGACATGGGTTAAAATCTCAGGTCGTACCCACTTTCTACATCAAAATTTCACATTATGAAAAGAGAATAGCACAAAATCCTTATACGCAAGGCTTAAGTAGTTCAGAAACAGCAGCACTCACTCTCCCATTTCTTGCTTTAGATTGTTTTTAATGATGTTGGTAATAAAGAGGCAAACGTTCTTATAGCTATAATAGTCTGAATATTTATTTATTTAATTCACTTATTTTTGTGTATATTTTAACAAATATCACTTACATGAAATCAATTACAATTTGCTGTGTATATGTGACTGTTTATTGTCAACTGTTTACTGTGATTTTTTAATTTACGCAGATACTGAATCTTAGATGAACAGCAATTCTTTAAATAATTAAAAAAAAGTTATCAGAAAATTTTATGTATTTTAAGCTGGAATTATTAGTCCATTTCAGTAAAACTATTTACTGTACACAACAGACTATTAACTACAAATGTGACTCATCTGACTCTTTCACAAATAATTTTTTTTTAATGAAAAAACTTGTGAATTGTATTCTGGTCACTATGCAGTGTTCCACAGAAAGAATGAGCAACTAAACGGTACTTATTCATTTACTAGACGAAGTGGCCTTCCTGTCAGTCACATTGAATTGGAACTGTGGAACTTGTAGAACATACGACACAGTGACAATATGACAGACCAGAAAACATGAGACTTCAAAATGCTTGAAGAATTATAGTAGTAGGCCTGCAGATGTTTTTCATATATTACATTCAGAAATTAGAAGCTCTTGCTGACACATTCCACAAGCAGAATTTTCTACATGTTTACTAAATGTGGGCTCATAATCAAAACAATTCACCCCCTCCCCCTTTTCCCCCTGCTGAGACTGCCATAGCAAGGGAGGATATTTTCAGCACCCATCACTGAACTGTTGAGAGTCCACACACTGCAATTTAGTTATATCATTAGCAGCAGTTCACTATTAATGCATGGGAAAAAGTTAGTTAACAACTTACCCCACAGGTGTTACTCAGATACCTGACAGATCAATATTATTTTCTGTGAGAACAATTACATGAGCTTCTTGAAGACACCCATATTGATCTTATATAGAATACACGGTTTGGGTGCAAAGTCATGCTGCCACATTTCTTTATCTTGGCCAGATGATATGTGAATGATATTCCTTGGAGCATTGTGTGAAGAATCAATTGCCTGGCCTGCATTCTATATATCAGCCTGCTGGGTTACTTTCAGGTATATCAAGGAAATGATTTATGTGGCATGAATTACAGATAATGCGAGGGAAATTAGGTTCCCAAAAAATGTGTAACACACGTGGTGTGTCTGAATATGTCAGTCTATGGCTCAAGTTGTGCTAGCATCTATTCACAGGCACCAACTGCAATGGTGGCTCACAATTACGAGTTCAAACATACAAATGGGTTAAAAAAGTTTTTAAAAAACATACAAAGATTTTTTCCACGCATTAAAAATGATCAGTTCAAGCCAAATCAGAACTTTTGACAGTGTAAGATAACATAAAATATTCAGAGAAACTACCTTTATTTCTGCAAGTAATACACTATTGACCCAATACATTATCCCAGAATTTGTCTTAAGGTATAAATAATGATTTATCATTATACTGGAGACTGCCTGCTTCCTTAGTAAGATAAACACATAAAAATCATTTGATATGAAGTCAAAATTGCTAGAGTGATATGGAAATTCCACCTATGTGTGTCATTTCACCTCTGTACTGCAGTGAAATCAAAGCGGTAAAGCTCTCAGATTCACCACCTCATAGAAAAGGGAGGCACTGCGTTGACACACACAGTATTTTATGTGTATCCTGTAATGTGAAAATGATTTGGAGAGGAATATTTTTTTTTCCCTGATAAAATTGGTAATATCTAGTAGAATTTCACAATAGTATTCACACTCTATGTTGATACCATGTGGTTGAAATACACATGAATAGTGGTCCTTTTGTCACATAAAATACTGTCTGTACTGTGTGTGTCAACGCAGTGCCTCCCTTTTTTAGGAGTTGGTGAATCTGAGAGCTTTCACCGCTTTGATTTCACTGCAGTACAGAGGTGAAATGACACCCTTAGGTGACAATATGTGAATGGAAAATGATTTATAGATCTTTCTTCGCACATATTTTGTCAAGGTTAAGATTGCTAGTTTTGGGCAAGTGTTTCAGGAAACTGTGTGAAGTCAAACAAAACCCTGAGCCATTTGAAGTGGATAGTTCTAGGTCAAGTATAAATTGCAAATGGAATTTTGCTCTCCATATACAGATACTATGGGTTTCAACTGGCCAAATTACAATTGCATATACGGAGCATGGTAGACCTTGCATTCAAGTGAACACAGGTTCAAATCCTCACTCAGGCATCCAGATTTTGATTTTCCATGGTTTCCCTCAAATCCATCCATTAAATATTCCTGCTATCATTCCTGCAAATAATTTCATACATACAATAGATCCTACAACCATCTGTGAATTCCATGGGTACGACTGCTTAAAATCATTAACAAAAGTTGTCTAAACTGTGTAATTCCCACCTCACAACTCGTCTGTGTCTTCCTTGCCAGTGACCTGGTCACCAACCTAAATTGAAACGTCCCCATATTTGCCCAACTCCCCAGAATACATCAACCTCCCCCTTTTAAACTCACTCCTTATTCTCTCAGCCTAAAGCCATCTCTGAAGCCCAAACTATCGGTTATGAATCTATTATCTTCCCCTCTATCAGTGGCTCAACATTCTCCTCTCTCAAAACATCTCACTTTTCCCCTGATGCCAAAATTCCACCATGCCACATTAATATATACCTTTCTGTCACTCTGCCTCCATTGGTGGTTCACTTTGCCTCTCATGGAAGTAAGTCAGATCATTCAAGTGACCTGGAATCTAGTCTCAAGAAATTCCAGCTATAATCCATACCCAGAAACATCTACTTCAGTGTTTTAAGATTTTCTTATCCACCAATTTGGCTCGCACAGTTTCCTGAAATGCTTGCCCAATATTAGCAATCCTAACCCCGTCAAAAATGATCTATCAACTAATCCAAACCTGATCACCTATACAGCAGACTCAGTCACAGTAATGACTATGTGGCTGAAGCCCTTCACTAAAGCTAGTATACATTTCTGTATAGCGGTATGTAGATAAAAAAGACAGCTAACGGTGGTTGGTCCCAGAAAACTTGCTGGATACTGAATTCTTGGGAAGGCAACACAGCGTCGCCACTTTGATGTCAAGGTTGGTTCAGTCATTGGCATGTCCTCCACATGTGGCAAGGACTGGAGTGAAAATGAGTAGAAATGCAGCATCAGAAAGACTTCTAAGTCTACAACAAGATAGGCGTCAGCAAACAGTGATAGACATGCCGCAAAGAAACTATGAAAGAGGAATGTACGAGTATGCAAAGGAAACAAAAAAGCTTTTAGTGGAGGTTTGCACAAATGGCCAGATCCTGGAGAGTCACTTCAAGGCACATTTCAAAGAAATGTGTGGTTTTTCAGAACATGAAAGAGACGTAAAAGCACGCGAGACTCCTTTTGCCAGTCACCATATAGCATTGATTTACAGTCACTAAATGTTAATATTTTTGTTACATGTGAATGAACGAGGAAGTGAAGAGACACTGCACTATTGAAGGATTGGAGAATCTCAACTCTTCCTCTGCACATCAGTGAAAGCTGTGTTGACATAGAAGGTGAGAAGCGATGCTTTGAGACAGAATGTCCTCATCAGCAGAACTGAGCACTATACCGTCCACAGTGATTACACACCATCTTCTGCTGGAAGAACTATGTCTTCATCCACCGACCAATTCACATTGGGCAGTACGAGGCATCAGGAGTGGCCAGCTGATGACATGCAGTTCCAGATCCAAGATCACTCATGAGAATGGTTTCTTAGCCATTCAAAGTCTGCTACCATCTGATCCACCTTATTCTACACAGCATGGAACCATCCACTGGTCACTGTTATACAGGGTGTCCACAAATGAATATCGGGGTTTTAATGCTTTATAAGATTTATTACATTATCCTTACAGTTATAAATGATATGTCAAATGAAAGAGCAACTCAAACAGTTTTGTTCGTTGGCACTAGTGCGCATGTGCGTGAAATGTTTCCACTGCGATCCGCTAGAATGCGGTAGTAGCAAAGATGGCGACTAGTGAAGAGAAAGCGTTTTGTGTTTTACAGTTTGCAAAGACTGAATTTGGAGTGACTGTGCAGCGTGCGTTCCGCATTAAGTTCGGGCGTGATCCTCCAAGTGACAATAACATCCGTAGATGGTATCATCAGTTTGAAGATACAGGCTGCCTTTGTAAAGGGAAGAGCGCGGGACGACCAAGAGTTAGCGAAGAGACTGTTGAGCGAGAGAGAGAGTCGTTCACTCGTAGCCCAAAGAAATCTGTTCGGAAGGCTAGTCGCGAATTAGAAATTTCTAAGTCGACTGTTTGGAAAGTTTTAAGGAAACGCTTGCAACTACGTCCTTACCGTTTACAGTTGTTACAGGCTCTAAAGCCTGCAGACCATGGTTTATGTGCCAAATTCGCTAACAAAATGTTGTTACATGACGATGAAGATTTTCTACATCATGTTGTCTTCAGTGATGAATCGACCTTTCACCTCAGTGGACATGTTAACACTCATAATGTGCGGATCTGGGGCTCAGAAAATCCTCAAGAGACGTACAAGTGCAACGAGACTCCCCTAAAATCAATGTTTTTTGTGCTGTATCCCGGCGGAAAGTTTACGTACCTTTCTTTTTTGATGAACCGACTGTAACTGGTACTTCTTACCTTGATACACTAGAGCAATGGCTCTTCCCTCAGTTGGAACAATATGAACCAGAGAACTTCATTTTCCAGCAAGATGGTGCGCCACCTCACTGGCATAACGAAGTACGCGGTTGGTTGAACGTAACTGTACCCGACCGCTGGATTGGCCGCAAGGGGCCCAATGAGAGAGCTTGCTATGCATGGCCTCCACGTTCACCTGACCTAACGCCATGCAATTTCTACCTTTGGGGTTTCATCAAGGATCGTGTGTATGTGCCTCCGTTACCAGCCGACCTCCTTGAATTACGACAGAGGATTGAAGCAGCTGTTGCAACTGTTACTGAAGACACACTGCTCAACGTTTGGGAAGAACTCGGTTACAGACTTGATGTGTGCCGTGTGACAAATGGTGCCCACATAGAACACTTGTAAGCTTGTATATAAAACTGTTTGAGTTGCTCTTTCATTTGACATATCATTTATAACTGTAAGGATAATGTAATAAATCTTATAAAGCATTAAAACCCCGATATTCATTTGTGGACACCCTGTACATCACGCCATTACCATTTGCTACAAATTGCTATATTGCAACATACTATTCTTGTCCACAACAACGATCAATCACCTTGTTTAAATTTACTGCAAGAGATTACTTTTTCTGCTGACATCAATCTCTCGCCTGCTTTGATGCAATATCCATCCCTTCCTGTCTTGAGCCAACCTCCTCATCTCAACATACCCCTTAGAACCCACATCCTCAATTACCTGCTTCATAAATTCGAATATCTATCTTCCTCTTCAGTTCTTATCTTCAACTCTTCCCCTACAGCTCTTACCTTCGACTGTTCCCTCCACTAACAAATTAACCAATCCAGAATGTCTCAAAATATGACCTACCAGCCTGTTTCTTCTTTCTGTAAGCTTCTTCCACAAACTTCTTTCCTCACCCATCGATTCCAAAACACATTCATTTCATACTTTATCTTTCCACTTAATTTTCAGCATCCTTCTATAGCACCACATTTTGAGTGCTTCAATTTTCCTTCTTTCTTGTGTTCCTAAAGTCCATGCTTTGCTACCATAAAGTGCTGTGCTCCACACATAGAGTTTTGAAAAGTTCTTGCTAAGTACTAGATCAATATATGAAACTCAGATGTTTTTCTTTTTCATGAAGGCTCTTTTTGCTATTGCTATTCTGCTTTTAATATCATTCCTGCTTCAGCCCTCAGTTGTAATTTTACATCCCAAGTAGCAGAATTCACTTGCTTCTCCTGTCGCATCCGATCCTATTTTGATATTTAATCTACTGTTATTCTAATTTGCTATATTTCATCATGGTTAACACTCTAGCCTCGCATGCGGGAGGACACAGATTCGAATCCCCATCTGGTCATCCAGATTTGGGATTTCCATCGTTTCCCCAAATCACTGAATGCTTCCTTTAAAAAGGCCATGGCTGGATTCCTTCCCATTCCTTGTCCTCAGTCCTTTCCAGCCTCTGATGTCCTCAACGTCAACAAAGCAAAAAAAAAAACCTTTTGTTTAGCTTTGGTTTATATTTTGTTTGTGACATTCATTAAATGCTTAATATCCTCAGCCTGTTCTGCTAACAAACTAGTCATCAGCAAATTGTAGCATACTGATTTTTTCTCCTTGAACTAGAGATTACATGCTAAACATAAATTCGATTTTGTAACATACTAATTTTTATTTGCATTTGAAGTCAAATACATCATTTGTTTCTTTCAAGCAAAGAATTCTGGATAAAATTTCTGAGGTACGTCTTATTAATTTGTGTCATTAATTACATATACCCAGTCAATCATCCATATTACTTGATTATGAAAAATGTCTGCCATCCTAATTATTTCATTTAACTTTCACATTTGTATTAACATTAAATTAAATATCTTCAGAATGTGGTGACTTTGCAATATATATACCTTGCAAGCAAACCCTCGTCATCTTTTGCGAAAGTGTTGCAATAAAATTGCTGGCACTCCCAAACCCTATAAGCAACAAGACGGTGTTAAATTTCGCGTGGCATAACAATAGGGTGGCAGGACGGCCAAAATTCCACGGGTCCCCAGCCAGAGGAGGCCCCCGGCCTAAAAGGGCCTGCCATTATTTCAAACAGCCCCTATCCTTTTGTCTTTTGCTACGGGCCTCAACAGTAGAGTTACACCACTGAACATTTCATCACTTTCGAACGTTTATTGTCCAGAGTCTCTGTAACTTTCAACAAGTTACGCCATATTCTACAAAATCTCTAACAACTCACTTTTATAAAGCTCTTGTGATGTTACACTATTCGATACCACACTCATTGGAAAACGTTAAAAAAATCATTCCACTGTTAGAGGCAAGGGAATGTAACACATAAAATGAGTATTTATGTGTAGATATGTTTTCCCATCAATTTCATGGTGAATACTGACTGCAGGGCATAACTCCAAACTTTCATTCAAAATCGTGTAGGAGCATGAATAGGTAGTATATTTGGGAAATTTAATTGTACAGTTTGTGGTATGGCAGCGCCATCCCCCAATGAATATATGAATATATTCAAATTATTATTCAGATTTCTTATATTTATTTTATTCAAATATGTAAATTGTTTAGGGCTAATCAATTCATAGGTAGTTATGTGTATTAAGCCCGGGCGGCCAAATTTATTGTTGTATAATTTTAGTTTTTTGCAAGAGTACTGTTAAAAAAATAATTGAACAGTGAAATTGCTAGCACTCAGTGGCAGTTTAGAACATTCAAACAGCAGACAAAGCCTGCCTGGCGACAGACTGTCGTGGGGAGGACAATAGCAGGTCCAGTAGAGAACGAAAAATTCCCATTAGCCGAGCAAGGGTCAACGTACCCCAGCTAGGACGCCGAGGATGCGGGGTGACAGGAACTGCGAAAAAAAAACGAACGACGAATGGTAGCAACGCCGCGACACACGTGATTGTGGAATACGCCGATTCACCAATCGTGTATAGCCACGGGGTCTACATTTGTTGATGCAAAGCTTCTTTTCCAAGTGCTGGGAGAGGAGAGCTGATTTCTTCATGGCGGCAGAAAAGACGCTATCACAAGGGTAGAGATGGGTCGTTCGTGAGTGAATCAGCTCTTTAGAACAGTTCTTTTGAAAGAGCGAGTGAGCAGTCGCTCACTAAAAGTTAGCGGTAGTTCTTCTTGGAAGCCGTAATGACGGTGGTGTGTCGGCGTCGATTGAACTTCAGTCGAGTGGGCGCAGACAATATCGGTTTCTGCTTTGCCATTCTTGCCCGACCCTTGTTTGTTCTCTGTTCCACGCCGTTCATTGTTTATCCACTCCGCTATGAAGAATAAGAAACGCCGAAGATCGAGAAGAGCTAGTTCGTTCGCAACGTTCGATTCAATCGCTCAGCACAGCTCGGAGCAGTGAGCAGTGCCACTGGAGAGCTGGTTCGTTCGCGACGTTCGATTCAATCGCTCAGCACAGCTCGGAGCAGTGAGCAGTGCCACTGGAGAGCTGGTTCGTTCGCGACGTTCGATTCAATCGCTCAGCACAGCTCGGAGCAGTGAGCAGTGTCACTGGAGAGCTGGTTCGTTCGCGACGTTCGATTCAATCGCTCAGCACAGCTCGGAGCAGTGAGCAGTGCCACTGGAGAGCTGGTTTGTTCGCGACGTTCGATTCAATCGCTCAGCACAGCTCGGAGCAGTGAGCAGTGCCACTGGAGGGCTGGTTCGTTCGCGACGTTCGATTCAATCGCTCAGCACAGCTCGGAGCAGTGCCACTGGAGAGCTAGTTCTTTACCGCTCCGCTAACCACTTCTCTTTCTCTCTCTCCCTGGTAAGCGTTATGCTATATGTTATTTTAAGTTTTTAATCTAAACTACGATCCAAGTGTATTTAAATGACCACTATAAACGTTTAAACATAATCGTAACACCAAATATTTATCGATACGTTTTTCATAGATTTGCGTGTTTATTTCAAGTTTCCCCTTGTCTGTAACAGGTCAAGAAAATGAGCAGACTTACCAGTGATGTTTGGTATCATTTCGAAAAGAACGAGAAGGACAAGAAAGGGAAATGCAACTATTGCAAGGCGATTTTATCTATATCGTCAGGATCGACGACCAATTTGAAGAGACACCTTAAGACTTTGCACCGGTCGATACCATTAAAACGCGAGGGATATGTGCAGCGATCACGTTCGCCTTCAGTGGATGAC
The DNA here is from genome assembly GCA_031002005.1 of Vandiemenella viatica. Taxonomy (NCBI): domain Eukaryota; kingdom Metazoa; phylum Arthropoda; class Insecta; order Orthoptera; family Morabidae; genus Vandiemenella; species Vandiemenella viatica. The sequence goes on along the minus strand of CM061921.1, from coordinate 131,752,640 downwards.
TCCGGGGATAGAACTTCTCATCGAAGTGACTCTAATCCACTCCCAAAAGCAAGTAGTTCTAATGCCAGTGCCTCCACGTTTTCTCTGGAATGGTGCAGCTTGGACGACACCATGGCTCGGAGACCGTCACCGTTATCGACGCCGCGGTTTGCTCAGACATCGATGAATACATTCGTTGATGTAAATCAACCAATCTCAATTACTAGGAAACGGGCTTTAGATATTCAGTTACTAAAAGTGATGTGCAAAGAATAACACCCCTTCTCTCTTGTCGAGGATGAGGAATTTCAGAAATTCGTAAGAATTAGAGATGGAGGAGACGCTCACTTAAAGTGAACGGTAGTTCTTCTAAGCTAAAAAAAGGTCTACTATTTGTATTGAAGTCGACATAAGGGGGTATTTTCAACGGAAAGTGGGGGTATAACCGGATTGTGAGGGGTGAGACCTAAAAAAAAAAGGTCTCAAATAAAACTGAGCTACTGAGCAAGTGAACCATTCAAAAGAACTAGTTCTTTTCATTGAGTGCTCAAATGAACAACCGCTCTTTTTAGTGAATCACTTTGCCCATCTCTACACGAGGGGTCTTGCTGTTCAGACAAGGTCGAGTACAGACGTACTGATCGGGTGTGACCCGACACACACGACTGGCTGTTCGTCAATGGTCCAAGATAGACGCTTTCTGCCTAAGACGTTGCCGGAGGCATAGCGTACTATCTCGCAGAGGCGATCACCATTGATGCGCTCACACAGATGTCTGACCACGGCACAGAGTGTCGCAATCTCCAAGCAGTTGCAACAACGGTAATGTACCGACGCCAGGTCATGGTTCCATGGGTTTTTGACGAGGCTTACAGACCCGTAATCGATCCCTGTGAATAGATTCTCTGCTCTGATTCTGGAAATATCGCTGAGCTAGCTAACATTCCATTTTCACCAATATTGAACTTTTAAGCATCTTGCTCATCATAACATAATTCAAATGATGCTGTTTTCACTCTAATTGGCGCCCCTGGGAATTTTTTGTAAAACGTTTAACTTTTATCTGTTTGCCTGCGATGCCACACTATTTTACATCAATTTTGCAAATCTCTGAAATACTTAAATCTTTTAATGTTTGCATTTATCCAGCAAATTGTAAGGTCTGGGTATTGCTTGCTTGTTTTGAATATCTTGTGGTTAACATTAAAATTAAATATACCCAGCAGTTTATAAGCCATAAGATCAAATAAATTCATTATTTTATTTACCTGTAATTCTTGCAGCATTCAAGATTCTGGTTCACCAGATTAACCTGTTTAGCAAATTAATATTAATCTTCTCGATAAAATTTCAAGGTAATGGTCTCCCCCCCCCACCCTCTTTACGGAAAGGTACATTACAAGTTGAAGTATATAATTCAATATTTAGTTATCCACCATCCCATACGGGCAAAATACAATACAATATAATGCAATACAATACAAGATATAATACATTTGCATAAGTGTAACAAAAGTAATAGAGATATAAATATGAGTAAATAGGAAGGGTACTGCAAATCATTTGTTATGAAAGATTTTGTCTTGAATATAAACTGACTGTTGATCTTGATTGTTGTATGACATAATTATGAATGCTTATCTAGGTACCTACTTAGTTTTTGAACAAATACTCCAAGTTTCTTACAAAATATTGTCCAATATCATTCAAGTACTGTATCCATCTTATGTGTTGGGAAATTCCAATGTACCCATCTGGTTGGCCACATGTATTAAAGTGCCTCCACACTGGTAGGTACAACAGGCTCAGGCTTAAATCCCGCATAGCAGCAATCCTGACTGCGGTTTTTATGCAGATTCCTGCTAATACCTAGTTGAATGCTGAGATGGTCACCAATCTCCACCTCATTAACTACACATTTCACAAACAAAAATACATTTATCACACAGAACACAAGTTACACATTTCTCAAACAGATGGCAACACTTGGCTCTCCCCACCAATCTGTCATCAAAGCAGGTGTGGTGGTTAAAAAAAGAACGAGTTTTCCACCCTTAAGAGTTCATGAGATTTACACTACTCTAAAGAGGCCACATCATTTGAAATTGAAATTTACTAAGGAAAAAATATCAAATGTGGTGCTTTATGTTAATATTGAAGCATCAACACAATCACAGTGTAAGAGCTAGGAACGCTATGATCTGCATGCCTGACACGCACTTGACCTTTTTAATATAGGTCTGGTTGAAATTATACTGCCTTAGGAAAAGCTAATTAATTTCTGTCTAAATAATTATATATGGGGAATAGTTAAAGTTATTAACAATTTTCTTATTAATATTTTGATTACAAATATGTTTATTACAAACCTGAAATGTAGATACTGTTCTAATATTTTCCATACATCACTGAAATAGCCATGCACATCTAGCTTGCGCCCTCGATATGAAATGACAGTTACAGGAGGATTCTGAAAATGAATGTCCTTAACATTAATTTCCTGGCTGTATATAATCTTTTTTCTTAAAAATAATAACAATAATAAAAAACATGCCTGAAACTGGGGTTACTTTGGTACACTTTTGTACTTTTTTTTTTAGTTATATCTGCCCTTCCTCTTTTGAGTAATGGTACTTCAATCCAAATTATGGCTATTTTTCACGCATAAGTTTTCCTTTGCTTATGTACCAAAGTTCTCCCACGGAGTTGGTGAAACTTTGGAACAACTCATTTTTCTGGTTAAAATCAGTTGAGAAGTGGTTGGTATGAAAGTTAGAGTAGAATCATTTTGTTTGGTCTCATATTACAAGCATTTTTGGGTATTGTGTTTCTTTCTACCCATGAACTATAAAGGCTTTGGCAGAAATATTTTGACACCCTCTTCTACCTATCCCTTTGATAAACTTATGTGACTTCAGTGAACTTCTGGATGATATGTTCCATTAAGGATTTATCAGTGAATATTCTAAAGTGTGTATTTAACTTGATCCACAAAGTATTGTATTTTGTATTCTCAAATTTAAATAATTATTTTCAGTAAGATTTTTTTATTACTTTGTAATGTTGTTAGAAGTATTAGCTATGTAATTTCAGCACCTTAGTGACCTATCAGATTTAATAAGTATTTAGTTCGAATCAAATTTTGAACTGTTTCCACCGAGAGTGGTGGTGTAACGGTTAGCATTCTGGCCTCGCATTCGGGAGGACGGCGGTTTGAATCCCCGTCCGGGTATCCAGATTTGGGTTTTCCATGGTTTCCCAAATCATTCCAGGCAAATGCCGGGATGCTTCCTTCAAAAGGCCATGGCCGAATTCCTTCCCATTCCTTGCCCCCCATTCTTTCCCGTCTCTATTTTTTTTAACTGCTTTACGCCTCGTCGACGGCTAAGGTCTTTAGAGGCGGGATGGGAATGAGAACAAGGAACGGGAATGAATTTGGCCATGGCCTTTTTAAAGGAAGCCTCCCGGAATTCGCGTGGAATGATTTGGGGAAACCATGGAAAACCCAAATCTGGGTGCCCGGACCCGAATTCGACCCGGCGTCCTCCCGAATGCGAGGCCAGAGTGTTAACCACTCACCCATCATGCTCGGTTCCCGTCTCTAAAGACCTCGCTGTTAAGAGACGTTAAGCAGTTTTAAAAAAATAAAAAACGAACTGTTTCCAGTTTAATTCTTGATTGATATTCTAATTTGATCAAATCAAAAACAGAGAGGGGCTGTGAGGGAACAACTCCATTATATATGCCTCAATTAAACTTGGTTCTGAAAACTGTACTCTTCAACTTGCTTATGAAACACCATTTAGAGTAAATATAATGTGCCTCATAAGTTATCGGTAAACTATCAGTTCAGTTAATTTGATACTGTCCCCGCAGGAGTCTCAACATTATAAAACATTACCAAAATTTATAGATATTATAGGTTATATTTTTTTGTGTTGTCGAAAACTGTAGCTAAGGCATGTATTCTTTGTTGTAACTACTTATTTTTATTTATTTTTTTTACCTCGACTTCTAGTATTTCTTTCCTATATGAAAGTTTGCAGAACAACAGAGCACTTTGAAAATCGTCTCCAAAATAAAAGTGCCTGCCTTTCATGAAAGTTGGCGAAAAACTGCTGATTTATAGCAGCAAAAAATAAAACTTTGAATAACTATAATAAAGAAATAATAAATACTTCGCAACTGGCGGCTGCAGGAGATTTAAAACTCTTGAAAAACGTAGGTGTTCCAAAATTACCCCTGCTGACCAGTGACGTAGCTAGGTCAACAAGGGCCCCGGTGCAAAAAATTTATTTTGGGCCCTCAGGCCAGATGGGCGATCTTTTTAATGCTCTGTGTCGCTTGTAGAGGCCCCCTGAGCTGTGCTTGGGGACCCCTGAGCAGTGGTTGGGGGCCCCCTGAGTAGTGAGGGGGCTCCCTTAGACGACGGTAGAGCTAAAAAAAGACAGTTTGCCGTGAAGGCCCGTGGGCCCTCTGAACTGCGCTTTGGGGCCCCCTGAAGTATGCTTAGGGCCCTCTGAAGTAGGTTTGGGGGCCCCCTGAGCGTAGGGGCCCCGGTGCACTGCACCGCCTAGCCCCATAGTAGCTACGCCCCTGCTGCTGACCCAACTTAGCCCCGGTTTACCGTAGTTGAAATAATATCAAAACGATGGAATGTTAAGGAAACCTGTAACAGTAAATGCATACACATTTGTGATTCATTTTAACTATTTAAAGAATATAGAGGATGAAGTCATTCATCACTACATTATACCGTACAGTCGAACAGAAGTGAAACATAACACGCGTCCTCTGTTAGTTCACATGGCCGAGAGATGAAGTTGAACGCCCCGTTTCTAGTTTGTGCCGACAAAGCTATATATCAACAACGTTCAGAAAACCAGCAACACCCAGTTTTAGGCCTACTCGTCAATCCGGACTAGTCCACGTGTTCGAAGTTCGTCTCGTCTGTCGGTGTTGAACAGTTGTACTTGTACAGCGTGAGCTTACCATAGTCGGAATTGCGTATCTTACTAGCGAAATCGTAACGTCGGGAAGTTCTTCGCCTTTCAGTTGCGTAAGCAGGGCCGGCATTAGGGAGGGGTAAGCAGGGCAAAAGTACCCCGGGCCCGAACCCCCAGGAGGGGATCCACCGACCAGGGTACCTAGCTAAATGGCAATCAAACGCAAGTTTTAAAACCTGCACCAATGATTTTGAACGTTCTTGCAATTTTTTTTGTAACTTTATACATTGAAACAAATTTTAAAGTAAAAAAATTCGTCAGGGGGTGGGGGGGGGGGCTTCAAACGTTTACCTAGCCTGAGAATCCTAGCGCTGGCCCTGTGCGTAAGTTTTTTTTTTTTTTTACTCAACTATGCAAATGTGATCCAGATGAAGTAAATAAGCGTATGATTTCGTAGTTTAAGCTAGAAGAATGTTTTTAGTATGGATAGCCTCTGTGTCGAATATAGGTACCTAAATTCTGGAATGTTCCTTAACTCAACAGAGGTGTCGAATTTAGGTTGCACTAAAAATTGAACTTCAAGCAAATACTAAACTAATCCTGCATGTCGTTCATAAGGGAGCGTTCGTAGACAATTGGTTCAATGTAGGGGGGAGGGGGGGAGGGCTAGCTACACTGGGTTACGCGGGTGAGCTAGAGACAAAAGCCTCGTCGGACTATGTTAGGGGATCGGGGGGGGGGGGGGGGGGGGGTTCACAGGAGGCCAAAATGGAGCTACATGGTTTATGGACGCTCCCTAACATTAAGTTTTTTTAGGTGATATCTATTTATAGGGCGCTAAAGACTCTGCTGTCGACGCAGCCTCAATAATAAATAATAATAATAACAACAACAATAAAAATATAAATGCTTACGGGATTATCACTGCGTTGCTATATTCTTAATTCTTCTTTTCCCGACGTTTCAACCTAGTCTTAGATCTTCTTCAGGGGTCTTGTGCCGAATCTGCTACAAACCATCAAATATTTTTCACCGTGCAAGTTCAGCTTTACTTCGAGAAAGGATCCAGTTCATACGTCGAACTTTGAATGATGTGGAAAAATCTATATATGAAGCTAGGCTAAAATTATCAAATAAAATTGTACCAGTCGTTTGGAATAAGTTTGACATGACATGGAGAAAGCCCACGACACGTGGTGGAAGGCTACAAATTACCAAAAACGTAAATTTGAAAAGTTGGATAAATGCAACGGCACGTGTTGGGAACAGAAGAGTGTTGTAAAAAATTTATCTTCAGGACACTTGGACGAACATCAACCCTCAATTTTAAGAAAAGGCTTCAATTTTGCAATTGCACCTCGTTTTATACCTAAAGAAGAGATTATAGTTCGTGTGGAGTGTGCCCTCCAAGGAATACCTAAGCTCACGGCTGAGAGCATCAGGACAAGATGTAGCTGTTATATTAAAGAAAGCTAAACTCCAAGATCCAACAACACAGGAAAAGAAAGAGTTGCACTACGACAGTTAAGAGAAAACTGGGACTTTATAATTCTACCAGCCGATATGGGAAACTGCACTGTCATCATGGATTCGTCAGACTACAAAGAAAAAATCCAACAACTATTGGCAGACAACGCGTACAAAAAACTGGATAAAGGCCCCACAGCAAAAATTATAAGACAGACTACAGAACATGTTAGCCGTTTGAACTTTGAATGGACAGTGAAACGAATATACTAAGTGGAACTCCGGTTTCCCTCTCTTTTACGGCCTGCATAAAATCCACAAAGCCGAGGTGCCTCTACGACCTATTTTGAGTACCATAAATTCACCTACATATGGGTTAACAAAATTCCTAGCCAAAAAATTAGAAACCGCTGGTGGGATGCACAGAGACGTATATAAGAAATTCATTGCAATTTGTCACAAAAAATTAAGAAGATTTATTATCTGACAACGACTTGTTAATAAGTTTTGACATTACGTCATTGTTCACAAACATACCACTGAACGACGTGATGGAAATCATAGATAAAGAATTCACTGTGGAATGGAGGTCGGTCTTCAGACATTGTCTTACCTCTACCTACTTTCAGTGGAACAATGAGTTTACGAACAACAAGAAGGAGTGCCAATGGGCAGCCCTCTGTCACCCATCATAGCGGATTTGTTTATGGAAAAATTTGAAAAGAAAGCCATTGAGACTGCAACCAAGAAACCATCAGTTTGGCTAAGATATGTAGACGATACGTTTGTGATATGGCCTCATGGAGAAGAAGATTTGAAACAGTTCTTCGATCCAGGGCCGGATTAAGACAGCGCGGGGCCCGTAGCAAATATGAAGAAGAGGCCCTTGATTTTTGTCGTCTGGGGGAAAAATGTAGAAAAAAAAGAAAAGATCGCCCATTTAGCCCAGGTGCGGGGCCCCCCTAGGAGGGTGAGACCCCCTAGAAGGCGCGAGGCCCCCCAAAAGGCGCGAGGCCCGTAGCATTTGCTACCTCCTGCTACGTGGTTAATCCGGTACTGCTTCGATCACATTAATAGTATCCATCCAAAGATCAAGTTTACAATGGAGCGCGAAGAGAACGGTCAGCTGGCTTTCCTAGATGTTTTAGTGAAAAAGCAGTCAGGAGGCAGGCTTGGACACACGGTATTCAGAAAAACCAACACATACAGGACCAGGTACCGTCCACGCTTTATCACACCATCACCCATCCAAAAACGAGCCTTGATTAAAACGCTGTTCTGCAGGGCTGAAAGAATCGCGGACGAGGAACATTTAATAAACGAACAAGAACATCTTAAACGGACACTGAGACATAATGACTATGGGTTTAATATGATATTAATGTCAACTAAGCAAATAAAAAGTCTTGATGAAGACCAGAAACAGAAAGCCGTGATGCCATACGTGAAAGGTGTCTCGGAAAAAATTGGGAGAATTTTAACAAAATCTAATATTCTTCCTATATTCAGAAGTGGAAACAAAGTGAAAAAAACCTGCGAACGGCCAAAGATCGAAGGTCTCCCTTACAAAGCAGTGGAATTTATGAAGTACCCTGTAATTGTGGGAAGGTATATATAGGCGAAACCGAAAGAGCTGTAGCCGTGAGGATACTTGAACATAAGAGTCACACCCGTCTGAGGCAGCCCACGAAATCAGCTATTGCCGAACACCAGATGGAGGAAGATTATGAAATATTGTGGGACAATACAAGAGAACTAGCTAAAACCGAAGGTTATCTCCAAAGAAAAGTGAGGGAGGCTATTGAAATATTCAAACATCCAAACAACCTCAATAAAGATGGTGGTTACGGTCTGAGCCAGAGTAGGAAATGTGTGCGATAAATAATTAACTCTGGACCCACAGATATTACATCGTAAACAACATCTCATTATAGTCAGACAATCGACAGTACAAATAAACAACTAGCCACGCCGGTCTCCAGAAGATCACAATCTGTAGCAGATTCGGCACACGACCCCTGAAGAAGACCTAAGACTAGGTTGAAACTTCGGGAAAAAAAGAATTAAGAATATAGCAACGCAGCGATAATCCCGTAAGAATTTATATTTTTATTAATATGACGCCTGCGAGAACAACAAAATCCTTTAACAACAACGTCCATTAATTACGTTGGGTGTTTTTTTTTCTTAAATTTTGACCCCCTCCCTTCCCCTTTGTGAAATGTCATAAGATCCTGCTCCCGTGGGACTTACCATATAATTTTAATTTTTAAATTTATTTGATATTTTCCTGTATTTTGCTTCATGCCACAAAATTCCTATTGATGTCTTCTGCAAAAAAAAAAAAAAATTCCTATTAAACAAGAGGAAAAAACTGATATAAAAAGTTGAAAAGAGATTTTTATTGAACTCCTTCCCTGTAAATGAGATCTTGTGAGATTTTGTCTGACCCCCCCCCCCCTATTTTGAGCTCACGCAATTAATGGTTGTCCTCTTACACGCGCTCGGAATCTAGATCAACATCTGGTTCATTGGATGTAATATTTAGTAGCCTGTAGTTACGTATATCAGCAGATAGTGCAGTTGTACAGTGAGGTGACAAAAGTCATGAGATACCCTGCTCATAGCGTGTCGGTCCTTCGTTTGCCCGGCGAACTGCAGCAACACGACGTGGCATGGACTCCACGAGTCGTTGGAAGTCCTCTGGAGAAATATTGAGCCATGCAGCCTCTATAGACGTCCATAATTCCGAAAGTGTTGCCGGTGGAGGATTTTGTGCACGAACTGATCTCTCGATTATGTCCCATAAATGTTCGATAGGATTCATGTCACCATTATGGAGCCACCACCAGCTTGCACAGTGCCTTGTTGACAACTTGGGTCCATGGCTTCATGGGGTCTGTGCCACACTCGTACCCTTCCATCAGCTCTTACCGATTGAAATCGTGACTCATCTGACCAAGCCACTTTTTTCCAGTCGTCTACGGTCCAACTGATATGGTCACGAGCCCAGGAGCGCCGCTGTTGGCGATGTCGTGCTGTTAGTAATGGCACCCGAGTCGGTCTTCTGCTGCCATTGCCAATTAAAGCCAAATTTCGCCGAACTGTCCTAACGGACACGCCTGTCGGACGTCCCACATTCATTCCTGAGGTTAGTTCACGCAGTGTTGCTTGTCTGTTCACACTGACAAGTCTACGCAGATGTCGCTGGTCGCGCTCATTTAGTGCCGGCGGTCGACCATTGCGTTGTCAATGATGGGAGGTTATGTCTGAATTTAGCTATTCTCGGCACACTTTTGACACTGTGGATCTCGGAATGTTGAATTCCGTAACGATTTCCGAAATGGAATGTCCCATGCGTCTAGCTGCAACTAGCATAGCGCGTTCGAAATCCGTTAATTCTTGTCGTGTGGCCATAATCACATAATCAACATTCTCACACGAAGCATTTGACCACAAATGAAAGTCCTGCCCAGGCACTGACCATTTATACAATTTGTAAGCGACACTACTGCCATCTATATATTTGCATATTGCTATCCCATGACTTTTGTCACCTCAGTGTGTATTGTTTCACTATCGGACGCCGTTTATTTTGGGGAGGGGGGTGGGTAGGGTTATCTTTTATATGAGGTTACTTTTTTATGAGTTATTTCTCTGAGATTGAATTGCTTCTGTGAGTATACAGTATCTCCCAGGGGTTCACGACTTGTGGGACCTGGGTTGGCACCCATAGTATCACTTCTAGGTCTAGTATTGCTTCCACTGGATCAGGACCTTTCTGTCTACTTCCCTCTGTCAACTATTCTTCTTTTCTTGATGGTATTTTAGGGTTATGGAAACAGAGTCAATTACAAGTACAAAATGTGTCAACTGTAGGGGCCTGTCTAATTCAGGGTGTTCACTATAAAGAGTAAAATTTTAAATATACTGCACTTACAATTTACCAGCAATTGTTATATATTATAGAGATATTCAGGATGCGAAAAAGACTTCAGAATGCATATTTATTAAACGGTCAAATGCTTCAAAAAACGGAAAAATAAATTAGCCTGACGACAATTGGTGTGCTTACCTTACTACATACTGGGAACTGACATTTAAGACATGCCCCAATCTCAGCACTTGCTGGTTTAGTCGAAATGCTTTGAAGTATTGCTTCGTTAAGAGGATCGTATACCTGAGACCAAGCAGTGCATCATTGCATGGACTTTACTTGTGCACTTGTCGTTAGATATTTTAATTTTTTTTTACCAGTTTTACAAGTAACAGATACAAATCTAGTTTTATCTAGCTCTCATCAGGTGGTAGAGAAAATCTAAGTAGTGCTCCATGAAATTATAATTTTATTTTCCTTTGGCATGTTATTACAACATATCGTCATTGCTTGGTCTCACGCCTCCGTTATTTTTGTTATATTCATTAATTCAACCTACTACTGCACATCACTTGTAATGTAAAATATAATTCATAGGATCCAAGAAAAGTGGCATGCAGGTTTTTTTTTTAATTTTTAAATTTTTTTTACTAGAATAAGAAGACTGCATCACATGAAATGGACAGGGAAGATATTGTAACATATTATAATTATTATTATTACTCCGCAATTTACTAAAAGTAGGTGTCGTAGAGTGCGTTGCACCTATAGTGGTATATATTATCATTAGGTAAACACTTTGTACTTACATCTATAACTGCTGCCTTGAGTCGCAGGCGATCCAGATTGTTTCTTTTTACATTTGCATTTATGATCGGTTCATTTAATTCAAGTTTTTTCTTCCAATGACCAATTTTCTTTATTACTGCTGGTGTACTCCTATTCACGTGGTATATTTCAAACAAATGTACAGCATCCTCTGAATATCGTGCCATCATGAAATTGCAACTTATTGGAATGTAAAATAAAGTGTGAAGATTTTCTGCACCTTCGAGTCAGTCCACAGAAGCCAGTTGAATCGGACCAAAACCTCCTGCTAACAAAAGTTCTTAGTTAGCAAAGAAAAGCTGATGTCCTTATTTTTCTTTAATACGTCAATCACTGGTGACAGTTATAAGCTACCATGCTCAACACTTAGTGGAATTGGGGAATACATACGGGCGCTACGTTAAACCTGTCTCCAGGCGGATGCTAGACAAGTTCTCTTTTGTATCTGAAAAATATACGAGCATATAACAACAGTAATCTAAGTATAACAGCACTACATTCACAACAGGCTTCGCAGTTCGCAGACATAGCGAAACTATCATTTCCTCCTTATTATGCAAGCCGGACTGTTGGGAGTTAATGGTAAAATTCCTCTAAGGGAGCGTCCATAAACCACGTAGCTCCGTTTTGCCTCCTGTGAATCCCCGCTCCCCCCCAGTAGCCTGACGTGACGTGGTTTTTGCCTCTACCCCCCCCCCCCCGCCCCCTCCCGCCCCTGGTTAGATGACTAGGGAAATTGCCACTGGAGCATACGCTCCATCGCAATTAATCATTAATTCAATTCAATATATTAATAATTCAAATACTAGGTACATTATACTGAACCGAGGGAACTGAATAGAAACCTGAAATCTCCAAAGGGACTTCTGGACAAGATAACTGGCAAGATACCGAAGGTAATTTGGGACATGGCGTCAATTCACCTTCTTCGAAACTTTGAGCATCAGTGCATTAAATCCGCAAAGCTCCAACCCATCCGTTCAACTACCAACAACTGGATTCTACACTACCCAGACTAGGCGCAAACAAATGGATCATAGCATATCTGACAAACAGTTTCTTGAAATCGAGAGAGCAAAATTACAATTATTAGCAGTGCCGCTTAGGGAGATAGTAATATTCAGTTTTTTTTCAGTGTACTCCCAGTTCTGAAGAACGTTCCTCTTCATAGGGAATAAGCTACAGCAAGTTTTCACTGATCAGGACGCACCTCCAACATCTCCACACGCACCTTTTCCATATTCATCACCCTGGTACGCTCAATGAAACACTCCAGTTCCATCTCTGACGCCTTGAACAACAGATTAATAACCACCTGAACCCGACGACGCTGTTCACTCCAACCACAGTAAAAAAAAAATTTGTAAACCTTTGAAACGTGCCACAAAATACACGGTGTTGGTCGAGTATTTGGTAAAGAATGTAAAAGTTTTGATTCTATTTTAGTTTAGCTGGTAAAAAAGCTTAAGAAATTATTATTATTTTATGCAAATAGACCTATAAAGATCACGAAGAACGAAATTATTATTATTATATTTGTTCTGGCTTTTCGCCTCGTCGACATCGAGGTTATTAGAGGTGGGAAGCGACTGGGGGTAAGGAACGGGGAGGAATCCGGCCATGGCCTTTTGAAGGAACCATCTCGGCATTCGCCTGGAGTGATATGGATGGCCGGACGAGGATTTGTAGGTGGAATTTTCCTAATGAATTCCGTTTTTCTAACAGAATTAATCCAACACGAACGATTTCTACGATGCGTCTTCAGGCAGGAACTTTCCAAAAAATAAATGATCTCTCCATCCATTTTGCAAAATTTTGAAACTCTTAAGATATTCCCCCCAAATTACTGGTGCAACTGTTAGCGGCGAGAGACGCGGTCGAGAACTGCTGCAACAATCACACTCGCGCGACTCTGTGGGCTATAGTGGACGCCCTCAGTCGCTCCCAATCACCCCACTCAAAGTCGGCTATAGTTGCTTGAGTTCAGGGCCGGCGTTAGGGGCGGTTAAGCGGGGCAAAAGTACCCGGGGCCCGGGCCGCCAAAGGGGGGCCCCGCAGCCTGGGTGCCTAAATAAATAGAAATCAAACACAAATTTTAAAATCTGCACCAATAATTTTGAAAATTTTTATATTAAAATGTTCTGAATTTATCCAAAAAAAGTGTGAAGTAAAAATATCTTCGGGGGGAAGGGGGTAGAGGGTCTAAGATCACTTACCCGGGGCCCGAGAATCCTAACGCCGGCCCTGCTTGAGTTGTTAGTCGCTCAAATACGCTTGCAGTGGGCGACCAGCCTAAAGCTGAATAAAGATAGTTACTGAACCGAGACATATGTCAAATCAAAGAGAAAATTAAAAGGCTCCCGGTGATGTAAGCTCTTTTGCGAAGGATTAAATGGTTTTAAAGGGATGGAGACATAACTAAAAATATTCATCCCTTAAATTTCAGAAATTAATAATGGCTAAACAAAGAGGTTTATGAGAAAATTTATCACAGTCAAAAGTATTCAGAATAATCAGTCATACATAATTGCCAAGTTTAAGAAAAATTAGTCTAAAATAAGCTGGAAAAATAGAAATACATCCCGGTCGCGAGGATAACATTGGTTGATCAAGGAAGCCGGTTCGCATCACTTCGCCTCGTTTTGTGGAAACAACCAACACTTAGAAATTTCTCATCATGTAATATTTTGGAACTTGGAAAATTTTTCACTTAGAAGCAATTTCGTAGATAGAATTATTTTGGCGTAACAACTTTCAACGATGTAGGCCGAACTTGTGCCGCGTGGCATAACAAAGTCTTGGACATGAAATGATGTTCGCTGATAGAAACTTTTGACAACTAAATGGAACTCAAGAAAATTTTCAAAGTGTCGAATAGTTCTTCCAAGCTCGCTCTAATAGGTTTGCAATTCAGTTTAATATTGCAAGCGTGAATGCTTCATATCAGTGTATGTTTGTTCAATGAATAACCTGCAATATTCTGTACGATTTCTAAGTCTGCCTTAACGTATTACAAAGTGCTATTGTTATTTGATACCAGTTTAAATTCAATAATTTTATAGAATATATTGAGTGATCTTTAGAAGTGACTTTTGTTCTTATGAAGAACCTTAAACCGTTATCTCTTGCGGTGTAATAAGCATATTGACGACCGATTTAAGAAACCATTCATAAACTTTAATAGGTATTAGGTTATCACATTGTATCCACGATGCCGGATGCTTCCTTCAAAAGGCCATGGACAAATTCCTTCCCATTACTTGGCCCCCATCCTTTCTCCGTCTATAAAGACCTCGCTGTTAAGAGACATTAAGCAGTTAAAAAAAAATGCATCCACGGTTACAGCTATTGAGAGAACTAACACGAACCCAAAGCAACATTTGATAATTACAGCTTGTCTCTATAAGCTAACCGGAGTTCTACCAGATGTACGTGTTAACGGTATGAAGGGAATAGAGAACACTTACTTATCATAAGAACACCAAATTATCTATCTATTCAGTCGAAGTTTGGGCCTATTTCAAAACACTGGTCTCAGTAGTTCGGAAGTTAAGAAAACGTTAACGCCAATGTCAAGTCTGATTAATTATCGCCAAATCCGTCCTACACACTGCACAATACATGCCACACAGTCAAGAATAGTTTACGGTTCCCATTTTTGCCAGCTACCTCCACCATGCAGCCCGGCAGTTATGGAGCATCGATAAACTACGTGGCACGGTCTAAGGGGGAGGAGTTAGGTAGAAAGGTATGCTGGGATACGTGGAGGGGAAGGGGGGGAGGGAGAGACCGAGTCAAGCCACGTAGCTTTTCATTCATATTATTTCACTGTTAAAATAAGGTACAGAACACACAACAGTATTTGAACATTTATTTCCGACGTTTGATTATCTCCGTATGTAATTGCTATGTCAGGCTTGAGGGGAGGGGGTTCATAGGAGACCTAAATGGAGCAACGTAAATTATGGATGCTTCCTTACCCATTTCACAGATGGTGCGCCGATGCACGGTGCACTTGTTTCTCTGACCCTCTTGTAACGAGCACTGCAGCTGTCCCATTCGTTAGCTCATGTCAGCACCAACAGACGTCGTCCTATGGAGGTTATCTCATCTATCTTTATATATAAAGATGAATGTCTGTTTGTTTGTTAGTTTGTTTGTTCTTCATACAAATCCACAGTTTTCATCCGATCTCGATGAAACTTTGCACACTTATCCTTTGAAACAAGGAGAAAAATACTGTCTACATTTAGGTTGAAAAATTATCTGTATAAATAACACATGTTGTCTCATAACTTCGAAATACGGCGATAGACAGACACGTTGGATATGGACGTCTCCGTACCGTGTTTCCGTGTAGTGGTCTGGCAGCTCAGTGGTTAAAGCGCTTGCTTACGAACGTCGTGGTCTCCGGTTCAAATCTCCGTGGAGGCTAAGATTTTTAAAAATTGTTTTTCATCGTAAGAGTCAGGCCTGGGCCGTAGGTTATTCGGATTGAATGTTAAACTGTAGATATTAGAAAGTTAGGGGTGCAATGCGAGGCAAATCGTAGGTAGTCTTGCAATGTTGTAGGTGTACACTTTTTTACGTTATAATGATCCCTCAGGTGTTGTTCGCAGTCAGTGTGTGAGTGTGAACCACAGTAATATTATTATAAATACGGAAGTAAGTCTCCTGTCTTTTTGTTACGTTTTGACGACTAAATGGCTATATCGTTGTGATGGAATTTTATAAGTAAATCTGTATGAAGGGCACTAGGATATTTTTTCCAGTATGATTAACAGTTGTAGTCACGAAATTTTGAGACCTTATCGAATGGTGACAGAAATATGTTGGAAATTGATTCTCTTCAAGAGACAGGTTCGACGGTACAATGATATAGTGTTAGCTTTCCTGTCATATTATTCCGACTCGATATTGTTTGGGACCAATCCTTCGTTACCAACAAATTCTTAAAAAATTCTTAATCCACGCGCCGAAGTCGCGGGTACGATTATAAATCTGTTAGTGGGTTGCGTCTGTCAACCCTTTTGTCCAGGCATCGCGCAAAAGCTTCAAAACTAATTTAGATGAAAGCTTATGGTTTAGCTTAAACTCTGCGGTTTATCTTATGACTACGTGAGCGAGAACAGACAGGCGCCACAGATCACGCACCAGAGATCGCGCTACAATACCGATAAACACTCCACTCTTTGGAGATGTATATATATATATATATATATAACATAACTTTTGTTACTTATTTATATAGTTTTCTGAAATATAATACGTTAGATTACGAAAACATTGATAAAGCCGCTACATCAAGTAATAACACACAAATAAGAGTAACGAAATTGTGGAACTTGGGGTAACAGTTACAAAGCTACTACATTACAAACGTTTATGCTTTGCAACTAGAAGGAAAACAAAAAGCCACACTAATTGCTACGCCAATCTCTCTAATTTGAAATGTTTTTGGTTTTTTTGCCATTGGCTCGTTTTTTTTTGGTGGTAGCAGATCAAATTTTGTGCGAAATCCAGTATGCCCCTGCGAGATTGGGTTTTTTTTCGTCGCCGTATCCCACTGTGTCGGCTACTATAGAGCCACATGGTTTTTCCTAAGGTTGGCTCTCGCTCGAAGTTTAGCGAGGTAAATTTTTGAATATTCAAGGTATACTAGCTGTTACCCGCGACTTCGTACGCGTGGATTAAGAATTTCTTTACCAGAATTGAATATAGAAAGTTGTTGGTAACGAAGGATTGGTCCCAAACAACACCGGGTCGGCATAATATGACAGGAAAGCTATCACTATATCATTCTACCGTCGAACCTCTCTCTTGAAGAGAATCAATTTCCAACATATTTCTGTCATTATTCGATAAGTTCTCAAAATTTCGTGACTACTACTGTTAATCATAACGGAAAAAATGCCCTGTGCCCTTCCTACAGATTTTCTTGTCAAATTCCATCAATATCGGAATAGCCAAAACGTAAAAAACGTAAAAAAGACAGAGACTTACTTCCACATTTATAGTATTATTACTGCAGATCACACACACATTGACTGCGAAAAACCCCTGAGAGATTATTATAACGTAAAAAAGTGTACACCTACAGCATTGCAAGACTACCTACGATTTGCCTCGCATTGAACCCCTAAATTTGTGACATCTACAGTTTAACATTCAATCCGAATAACCGACGGTCCTGGCGTGACTCTTACGATCAAAAACAATTTTTTAAATATGCCACACCATCCGTCTGTTCATAGAAATCTCCTCCGTAGGTAAAGTAAGTGGATGTAAGGACCAGCTCAAAAAGATCAACAAGGCAGGATACTAAGTCGTCATGGTATTAAGAGCATATTCTTCCTCCTGCCAAAAACGTGACCTGTTACGTTCTGTGAAGGATGACTTGGGGCTGAAGACGCCGGGGGTGTATAGTATACAGTGTGAATGTGGGAAATCTTACATTGGACAGACCCTACGCACAATCAAGGCCCGTGTGGCGGAACATCAACGCTACATCCGGCCTTTTCAGGTGGAGAAATCTGCTGTTGCCCAACATGTAATTGAAAATGGCCACAGAATGAACTTTGATAACGTGAAGGTGCTGACAAAATGTTCGTTCTTTTGGTAGTCGGTGGTTAAAGAAGCAATAGAAATACGGTTACATGACAACCTGATTAACCGTGACATGGGTTATTTGCTGAGCAACGCTTGGAAACCAGGGTTATCTATACTGTGCGGGCCACCTTCCCTGCTTGACGGCGATCCGGTGGAGTGTGGACAGACAAGTGAGGGGTAGCAAATCGAGCAATCACAGCGCGTTCTCGACTACTTAGGCTCCGGCAGTTAAGCAACGCGGAGCGTGGTTAGCACTTGGATGGGTAACCGCCGCCTACCCCGTAGAGGTGGGTCGCCGTGAGTAAAACAGTTTCTTTTGAACAGTTCTTTTGAAAGAGCAAGTGAGCAGTCGCTCACTAAAAACGAACGGTAGTTCTTCTTGGAAGCGGTAATGACGGTGGTGTGTCGGTCTCGATTGAACTTAACTTCAATTTAGTGTGCGCCGACAATAAGTCTGTTTCGGCTTTGCCACTCTCGCCCGACCCTTGTTTATTCTTAATTCCACGCCGTTAATTGATTATCCAATCCGCTCTGAAAATATAAGAAATCCCGAAGATCGAGAAGATCTCATGTGCTTTGTCATAGATCATTTTTAACCTGTTTACTTCTAATTCACAGGTACACAATTTCAATACAAGAAACAGAAATAACTTGCACAATATACAAACATCTCTGTCATTAGTACAAAGAGGAGTTAATTATTCTGGTATACATCTGTTTAATAAACTTCTCAAGAGTTATAAAACAGTCTGCAGATAATAAAGATATATTTAAAGAAAAACTGAGAGATTATCTTATTGCCAACTCCTTCTACTCCATTCAAGAATTTGAACAAATTAATTGTATTCAATATGACTTTTGCAAAATTCAGTTTTAAAAATTAATGTTTATTGTTATTCTCTTTATTTGTCTTTGGAACGTATAATTGTTTTTACAATGATTTTGATTCAAATTGTATATATGTATATTAACCATGACATGTTTCACATCCCAGAGTCCTTCCTCAACAGGGATCCATGAAACAAGATTGATAAATAAATAAATAAGCTAGTTCGTTCTCGACGTTCTCCGATTCTCAGCGCGGAGCAGTGCCACTGGGAGCTAGTTCTTTCGAATCTGACGTCCCGCTCCGCTTCTCTTTCTGCTTCTCTTTGTGTATAACGACTAAAAGGGTGCCTTGTGAAAGATTATTCTCAAATGCTCGACAAATTCGTATTGAAAAATGAAGTAGGCTGCTGAATGGCCAAATAAGTAAAATTTTATTGGTGAACAGTAACCTTCAATTCATTTAAAGCAAAAGTTCTTTAAAATTGATTGTACTTTGTGTCTGTAAATAAATTAATGTAAAACTAACTATCCTCAAACTATCTCTCAAATATTCGCAGCAATCCGAACAATATTTCATTGACGCATTGAAAGGGCTTTTCTTCGTGAAAGTAATCCTGTAGTATTTAAGAAACAAAATGTTTCAAAATAAATACAAAAATAAATGAAAATAACCGATGTGAGATAACCTAAGAAATCAGTCTAAATGTAAATAAAACGAACAGATACTACTTTCAAAATGGATATAACTGCTCTTTTTGTTTAAACTGAGCTAGTGAACTGGTGAACCGTTGAAAAGAACTAGTTCTTTTCATAGAGTGATCAAATGAGCGCCGCTCTTTTTAGGGAGTCACTTTGCCCACCTCGACTACCCCGTCTACAGGGGCTTGCAGGAGCGACCGACCACATGTAGGCTCCAACAGTTAAGTGCCGCGGAGCGTGGTTAGCACTTCGATGGGAGACCGCAGCCTACGACCAATCACAGTGAAGCGAATCTGCGAGCGTCGTGAGGTTGCTGAGCGACACCAGTGAACGCCTGGTATTCGTAAGATCACCGGTACATAATTGACCTGATGATGGCTGATGAGCTAGTTGCCGAAAGCTTGTCATTTTTTAATAAAATCCGGCTGCAAACCCGAAAAGATTTGTTGTAATTTTTTTAAATCTTTGCCTCCACGGAGATTTGAACCGAAGACCGCGATCCAAACAGCAGTAAGCCAGCGCTTTAACCACTGAGTTACCAGAGCGCTATATGGAAAGACAGTACAGAGACTTACGCATCCTACGCGTCTGTCTATCATCGTTCAGTAATTTTTCGAAATTATAAGATAATATGTATCATTCATCTTTATATATATAGATTACTTTCCCATTTTAATCATTGGCCCCATCAATTGTGCGTTTTTTTTAATCTAATTTTAGACTGAAAATAATATTTTCACCTCCCATCCATGATTTAATAGTTTTTTACTGCCGCATTATTAATATTAAGGGAGTGTCCATAAACCTCGTAGCTCCATTTTGGCCACCTATGAACTCCCCCCCCCCCCCCCCCACGTAGTCCGACATGGCTTTTGCCCCTACCCCCATGTAGCACGTAGCTTTTTTTCCCATTTGATTCCAAAAGACACTTTGCAATATTTTCTCTTGACTATTGTAAATTACATACGGAGATAATTAAATGAAGGAAATAAATATTCACATGCTGTTGTGTGTTCTGCACCTCATTTAAACTGTGAAAAATAATATGAATTGAAAGCTACATGGTCTGGCTCGGAACCCTCCTCCCCGTCCCCCCACGTAGCACAGCGTAACCTTCTAGCCAACCCCTGCTCCACCTAGACCAAGCGCGTAGGTTATGGACGCTCCCTACAGGAAAATTTCACCGAGCGTGGTGGTGTAACGGTTAGTGTTCTGGCCTCGCATTCGGGAGGACGGCGGTTCGAATCCCCGTCCGGGCATCCAGATTTGGGTTTTCCATGGTTTCCCAAATCACTCCAGGCAAATGCCGGGATGCTTCCTTCAAAAGGCCATGGCCGAATTCCTTCCCATTCCTTGCCTCCAATCCTTTCCCGTCTCTAAAGACCTCGCTGTTGAGGGACGTTAGGCAGTTAAAAAAATGAAATTTTTCAATGTGGACTGCCACAATCTTAACAAAAAATTATAATAAAGCTTTTTTAATGTTTTTTAAATCATAGAAAATGATTAATCAACTCAACGAAAAGAAAATACTGTATTTACATAATGCATCGATTAATATAACTCAGGTTAACGTTTCAATACGTCTTTTAAAAAGCGTATTTCCTAACAGCTGCCAATTTACAAATAATTTCATTTTAACCTACGTGCGTGTAATGTATATTATAAACGGTCATCTCCATCTAGAGGATATTAAATTCAGTTTAAAGTTCATGTTAATCCATTCTTTTTAAAATGTTTAATAATATTTTCAAAAATAGTTTATTAAAATTGAGTTTAATAACGTAATATGTTAATTTATTGAATAACATTAATAACCGTTAGTGTTCGATTTATGTAATGAAACAGTAAAACAGACCATGACCGAATTCCTTCCTTTCTTTGCCCCCAGTTCTTCCCCGTCTCTAATGGTCTCGACGTCGGCGGGGCGTGAAGCCATAAGCAAAAAAAAAAAAAATATCCTGTATTGTATTTTACCAATAGTATCGCTATCTACGGTCGGTGCCGAGAACTGTTCAGGCCATCTACATTTGGTTTCACATAGCAATGTCACCTGAACTCGCTAGTGTGGCTTAGTACGCCCTGATCCTGCGCACAGTGAATCAGAGAGGTACAGTAGAACTCCAATTATCCGAACTCCGATTATCCGAATCGGTTTTTTTAATTAAGACGGAAACTTACTGCGAGAAAGCTTTCGTCTTTTATAAAAAAACATCCCAAATTTCGGATGACTGCAGCATTGTTTACCGAGTGGTACGGCGAAATTATCATCCCTGAAGTGCAAAAGCACCAAAAAAACCTTGGAAAAGGGGCATTCTCAACATACATTCAATAATTAATTAAATAGACCCTTTTTCGGAAATAATCCGATTATCCGAAGTTTTGATCATCCGATTGGGGTCCGGTCCCAATTGATTCGGATAATTGGAGTTCTACTGTATAGTGGAACAGGATTGAGTCCTGGTCTCCGCATACAATCCATCCTGATAGCAGATCTTTGGCGTTTTTCCGCAATTACCAAGGCGAATGCCGGGATGGTCCCCAATCTTCGCCTGTATAAACTACACATTACACAAACAAAAAAATACACTTAGTGTACACAGAATATAGTTATATGTTTCGCAGACAGATGGCAACACAAATTTCCTCTCGGGAAGGCGTCTGGCTTAGCGACAAGCCGGCCAAATCCCAAACAC
Source organism: Vandiemenella viatica (assembly GCA_031002005.1). Taxonomy (NCBI): domain Eukaryota; kingdom Metazoa; phylum Arthropoda; class Insecta; order Orthoptera; family Morabidae; genus Vandiemenella; species Vandiemenella viatica. The sequence continues at coordinate 131,730,714 of CM061921.1, read as the reverse complement.
GTCGTATCCTGAAGAAAAAAAGTGGCCCTGCAGTAGCGGAAAAATGCAAGCAAGAAGAAGAAGGGTGACCGTACCTGTGAGAGCTCCATCGCGAGTGACTTTGCGGCCTCAGGCCTTAGTAGCGGCAGCAGCATCAGCGGTCGAGTGCGGCAGTTATACTGGGCGTGGGACAGCTCGAACAGGGTTTGTGTCTGTACGGGCACTCCTGCAGTCCACAGTGCACGAACTACATCAAACATCCAACGCCATTCCGACCATCTCACTGTTGACATCACAGGTATCTGTCTGTACTCTTACTTTGAGCAAGTAAAACTGTAATATCATTATAATCTTCAGAATGCTGTATGCGTGACAAATTTCTATTACAAGCTAGATGTTTTAACTTAATGTATCTACATTTTTAAAGAGAAGGAAGTTTTTCTTCTCAACAGATTTAAATTATCGTCAATTTTTTAATTTGAGAGAGCAGATCCCCTAACGCCTGTTTGTAAACGGTATGTGGTGTCACCAAATGACCACATTTATTTTATCAGTTGCACAATTCATTTACCATTCACATTTTTACCAGAAATAATTACAGTGATGCAAACAAGTGTTTGCGGAACATGTATTATCGTCAGGGTCAGCGGGCCCAGTTGAGTGTTAAAACAAAAAGGAGTGGGGGGAGAGGGAGTCTCCCTGAAAATGTTGTTTGGTTATCTTACCTAAAAAGGATTTTTTTTTTTTTTTTGTCTTTAGACTGGTTTGATGCAATCCTCCATCCCTTCCTATCCTGTGCTAACCTCTTCATTTCTACATACCCCTTACAACCCACGTCCTCAGTTATCTGCTTCATATATTCGATTCTCTATCTTCCTCTACAGTTCTTACCTTCGACTATTCTCTCCACTAACAAATTAACCAATCCAGTATGTCTCAAAATATGACCTACCAGCCTGTCTCTTCTTCCTGTAAGCTTCTTCCATAAACTTCTTTTCTCACCCATCATTTCCATAACTCGTTCACTTAATTTTCAGCATTCTTCTGTAGCACCACATTTCAAATGCTTCAAGTTTCTTTCTTTCCGGTATACCCAAAGTCCATGTTTCGCTACCGTAAAGTGCTGTGCTCCACACACAGAGTTTTAAAAAGTTATTTCTAATTCCTAGATCAATATTTGAAACTAAAAGATTTCTCTTTTTCATGAAGGCTCTTTTTGCTAGTGCTATTCTGCTTTTAACATCATCCCTGCTTCTGGCATTGCATCGGTTGTAATTTAGCTTCCCAAGTAACAGAATTCACTTCTCCTATTGCATCCGATCCTATTTTTATATTTAATCTACTGGTTTTGGTATCATTTATGCTACATTTCATCACTTTTGTCTTACTTTGATTTATATTCAGTCCAAAATCTTCCTTCAGTATTTTGTTCATGCCATTCAATAATTTCTCAATATCCTCAGCCCTCTCTGCTAACAAGACAATGTCATCTGTAAATCGTAGCATACTGATTTTTTCTCCCTGAAAACTTATGCCACATGGAAATTTTTCTTTGACTTTCTTCATTGCTTCTTCTACATACAAGTTGAATACATACTTACATACATACATATATTATAATAGTAGTAACAAAGATTTGGAATGAAATAAGATAAAAGAAGAGGAAATAATGGAAAGAGAGATCTTTAGCAATAAGATATTAAGTATGGAAGGATTCCAAGAAAGAAGAGGAAAGAAATCTGCTCCAAAGTTGTCTGAGGAGAGAAGGAAGAAACATATTGCAATGATGAAGGCATATTGGATTGAACAGAAGAAAAAACAATATCAAAGGATGAAAAACTGAAATTGGCACGTGGTACTAGTGGGCCTTATCGGAAAGAAGAAGAATAAAGTAACAATCATGTAAACATGTTCATAATAGAAATTAATAGGAGTAAGAACTGCAAAATAAAATTTTAAAAAATTATCATATAATTTATTCAATATCATTTTTTAATAGTGTACAAAAATTATTATTTAAATTTATTACTAGTCATTGTTAATTGCGCGATGCAAAAACTATACTGCGCTTTTTATTTTTGGAGATAAACTGATTTAACAATTTTTCCATATCAAGTTCATCAGAGAGGTTACTACATGCATGTAATATTGCGATGTTATTGAGTCGATCTTGCAACACTATCGATCTTAGGTAACTCTTGAATCGGCAGACTATAGAAAAACTTCGTTCATTAGAATAGGACTACCCAGAAATCGTGACTAGTAGTCGAACAAAGCGCACAAACAGTCCTATAGTCCATTTGTGTTTTTGTATAAAATCTGCAACCCCTCTCAATTGTTTTGCCTGCACATATCACCTTTTCAAAAGTTGTAAAACCGTGTCTCTATCACTTAGCAATCTTTATTGGTCAAACTCATGGTTGTAGAAATTTATAATTTTTTCAATACTTGTGGGCTGTCTTTTCTAAAGATTTGAAGAAGAGGATGGAGACGTTGAATTCAAGTGACCGTGGCATAATGCCTGTAAGCAGATCGCAAGTTCACACAATGAGTGCATGTATTTGTACCATGGATATATATAATAGGCAATGCCTGATTGATTGACTGTAGAAAAAATATTGAAATTTGGATAGAACCACATCCATTCTCTCTCTCTCTCTAACTGGCAATCTGTATTAGAATTCCCATGGGCGTATAACCATCATCTATCTTAATGTCCTGGGTTATGTGAGGATGAGCAGTCTATTATACGAAAGTCTATGTGCAACAGGTTTGCTTTCTCTCTCTCTCTCTCTCTCTCTCTCTCTCTCTCTCTATATATATACACTGGCGGAAATTAAAAGTGCAACAACTAGACGGAGTTGTGATAAATGAATGAAATTTGGTACCAAGTATCGTCATATGAGAAGTATTAAATTATTAAAATTTGAAAGTTTTACATGTAACAGTATGGGAATTACTGGGATATTTACTATGCAACATTGCTAGTGATTTTTAGCGTGTAAGTGGTGACTAGTGTGGTGTAACATGACACTTTTTTACTACTAGTTCTTGCTGACCAACTGTGCCACATGCGAAGAGTGATGACCCCCTACACCCAAATGTCTAACTGTGAGAGAGGTCGGAGAATTGGCGAGTTTGAAATGGGTGCATCATATCGTGAAAATCTCCCGAAGGATTGGCCGTCGTGAAATGTCAGTATGCAGACTTGTTACACAGTGGGTGAAAGAAGGTTCTAGCACTCCTAGAGCAGGCACAGGTCCATACAGAAGGACAGCGGCACATGAAGACCGCCAAATTGTGTGGGTAGCTGTTGCTGGCAGAAGGGTGACTGCAGGCCAGATCCAAGCAGTGGTTACAGATAGAGTCACGCCCCGGACGATTACAAACCAATTGCTTGAAGCTGAGTTACTCTCTCTGACCCCTATGCAATGTGTTCCATTAACTTAATTTAATTGCCAGCATCGTTAAGCTGGTGTAATGAAAAACGCAAATGGACACGTGAATGGCGTACATCTGTGTTTAGAGACGAGTCTCGATTCTGTCTATTGCAACGTGATAATCGATAACATGTACACAGCCGTAGTGTAGAAACAGCCTACTCTGCTGTGATTTCAGAACATCACACAGGTCCAACAACTAGTGTCATGGTTTGGGAGCAATCAGTTTCGACAGCAGGACTGAGTTGGTTATTGTTGAAGGCACAATGACAGCCCACCAGTAGGTGGACGGGGTGCTGCACCCTATTGTGATACACTTCATGTCCACCATGGAAATCGCATCTTCCAAACTGAGCGTGATGGGTGAGTGGTTAACGCTCTGGCCTCGCATTCGGGAGGACACGGGTTCGAATCCCCGTCCGGGTATCCAGATTTGGGTTTTCCATTGTTTCCCCAAATTACTCCAGGTGAATGTCTGGATGCTTCCTTCAAAAAGGCCATGGCCGAATGCCTTCCCATTCCTTGTCCCCAGTCCCATCCCGCCTCTAATGACCTCGACGTCGACGAGGCGTAAAGACATAAGTAAAAAAAATTCAACAGGATAATGCCCGTCCTCATACTGTGGCGATCATAACACAAGCCTTGCAAGGGGTTACGATCACAATTTGATCCTCACGGTCTCCAGATTTACCCCCAATAGAGGATATCTGGGATGCCAGGAGTAAACACATTTTGTTACATGGTCATCGAGCACAAACTGTGCAACAAATGAGTGCACAAGACACGCAGACGCAGAGAGACATACCCCAAGAAGGCATTCGATCACTTATTGATTCAATGTCGGGAAGGATCCACGAATGTATAGGTGCTCAAGGAAGGGGCAACTGCATCTAAAGGTAATCCTGATCCATTTCAGTTTGTTATTATTTCTTCTGTGTGTGACTGGATTTATTTACCAAGTTTCCTAAAATCCCACCATTGCTGTCTGGGTGATGCACTTTTAATTTCCACCAGTGTATATATATATATATATATATATCTGGAATCCATCCGGGAAAGATCAGGAGTCGGGCGGGTTGAATGGAGTTCCCGGTTCAAAGAAGCTGGCTCACTAGCGAAGGTAGGCTGTGGATATCCCTCGGACAGTGGGAAGTAATTACGAGAACACAGGTGATACGAGGATCCGGTTTATTAGACTCAGTCTCACAATACACAATGACAGATAGCGGAATGATGTTGCCTCGATGGTCAGGCATGAAGAGACCTCCAAGTGCTGTGCCTTGCCGTTAAGTAGCTCCTCGTAGGTCACTCTACCGTCGCTGTGGCGCTGGCATCCTGCTCGCTGCGTCTGTGGCGCCATCTAGTAGAATAGCTCCGTACTCCCGATCCGATATACGTATATACACGTCGCACGCTTAATCGCTCTCAACTTCCGTGTGGGTACTGCCACCCTCCATATCCATCTTATCCGCCGGCCCTGGTTATCGTTGGGTGTGATTGAGATCTCTCAAACGCAAGAGTCTGACTGTACGTCAGCCGCGCAGTGGGCGCTTCCTATGGCGCGGCGGCCGCTCAGCGTTCGTGGTACTGGGAGGTCATTAGCGAGCTCAATTTGATATTACATCTAATGTTAGGAGATCGGTATAAAGCTAGAAACAAGTGACCATTTGGTTATTGTTGCTTGCTGTTTGCATAGTTCACTAGAGGTGCCGTATCTCATTATAAAATAAACAGAAATGAACAACCACCAACCGAAAATCTTGGACCATTAACACGGGGGATATGCACATGCTGATGGGTTTTCTGTGAGAGCTCGTTCACAGAATACTTTAACAGCCGTGCAGGTGTAGGGTTAACACCCTGGCAAGGCAATCACGTTGCAACAACTCATTAGGGCTACTTTCTATTTGTATTATATTAAAAATATGTATTTATGTTATTAAAAATTCTCACTTTATATAAATTCATAATAATAATTTTATGTATTATTTATTAATTTGTGTCATGCAAAAAATAATTATAAAAATTATTAATAGTAAGTTTAATATCTGTACAGATGAAGATGGAGATAGATGAGTGAATGAAAGAATACTTTTAAGAACGTGCCTATAAACCACAGAGTTCTATCTGAGCAAAGAGTTCTATTTGGAGTCTACTTCATACTTAACCAAAAATTGAGTCTCTTTGCAGATACAACAGTTACATTTTTTGGAAATAAAAAATAATACGAATTGTGGGAACTGACAGAATATTTACAATTTGTAATATACGTTAGAATCAGCAATACAATACAACTACTATTTTTTACTTATGGCTTTACGCCTCGTCGACGTCGAGGTCATTAGAGGCGGATACAAGTAATAAATGAAATTTTAATTACAATTAACCATGTGGAATATTGCAATTATACTACACGAAGTAGCTTGTATTTTTTTAAAGGCTTCTGTAATAATAAATATATAACAACAAGTGACGTGAAGGTAATAAACAATATTAATAAAGTTGTTAGATTATATTGTACTTTTATCACCTGACCGAATTCCACTATTTTTTTCCAAACATTGTCCTACACAGATTGGTCTTGTATAGTGGTGAAGAAACATCATATATGCAAGGAAATTTACACTCTAATTCTTCCAATTTTTCATCCTCCCCTACAGTAAATACCAGCTTACCGTTTGAAATATTTCGACTGTTCCGCTAGCCACTGAGTCTATACTACTCAGTCGCGTGGCTCAAGCGGCCGTTTCCGAGAACGCGAGCACCGCCGCTTCTTAGGAAGCGCTGCCGTTGCTTTCCATTGTAGCAGTCATTAGCATCAGCCGCAGCATAGGAGGCGCACCTTTAATGAATAGAGATGGGTACGAGAGTAGCTGAGGCATGTTAGCTATATGGGTGGGTACATGGCCGGTTTCTACGCGTCAGACTGTTGGGGTGAGAGAAGTCCACAATAGCTCAGACAAATGTCAGGCAGGACTAATGCATGTTACGTGAGTTAAGTGAATTTAGGATACTTAAGAAAACTGTTTAAAATAACAGCACACAGCTTATTTTTAGCGTATCGTGGTATGAGAAAGACAACTGTTGAAGTAATTTCTAATAACCAATCATACGAGTGAGAATTTTTTTTTTTTTGTCGTCAGTTTTTCGACTGGTTTGATGCAATCCTCCATTTCTTCCTATCTTGAGCTAACCTCTTCATCTCTACATATCCCTTACAAACCACGTCCTCAATTATCTGCTTCATATATTCTAATCTCTGTCTTCCTCTACAGTTCTTACCATCAACTGTTCCCTCCACCAGCATATGAACCAATCCAGCATGTCTCAAAATATGACCTACCAGCCTGTCTCTTCTTTCTACTTCTTTCCTCACCCATCATTTCCAAAACCCGTTCATTTCGTACTTTGTCTGTCCACTTAATTTTCAGCATTCTTCTGTTGCACCACGTTTCAAATCTTCAATTTTCTTTCTTTCTGGTATTCCTAAAGTCCATGTTTCGCTACCATAAAGTGCTGTGCTCCACACATTCAGCTTCAAAAAGTTCTTCCTAATTCCTAGATCAACGTTTGAAACTAAAAATTTCTCTTTTTCATTAAGGCTCCTTTTGCTAATGCTTTTCTGCTTTTAAGATCATTCCTGCTTCGGCCATCCTTTGTAATTTTTCTTCCCAAGTAACAGAATTCACTTACTTCTCCTATTGCATCCGATCCTATTTTTATATTTAATCTACCCTCATAAGTATCATTTCTTCTACAGTTCATAACTTTGGCCTTGCCTTGATTTATATTCAGTCCAAAATCTTCCTTCAGTATTTTTATCATGCCATTTAATAACTTCTCAAATTCCTCAGCCTGTTCTGCTAAAAGGACAATGTCATCAAAAAATCGTAGCATACTAATTTTTTCTCCTTGAACATTTACGCCACATGATTTTTTTTTTTTTTTTTTTTACTTACGTTATTGCTTCCTCTACATACAAGTTGAATATTAAAGGGGATAGAATACAACCTTGTCTCACACCCTTTTTAACTGCTGCATGTCTCTCGTGATTCTCTACTTTTATTATAGCCACTTGATTCTTATATAGTTAGAAAGTATTCATCTATCTCGATATTTTAGACATGACTTCTTGTCCCACCTAACATTATCAAAAGCTTTTTCTAAATCAACAAATGCCATAAAAGTACCTTTGTTTTTTTTATCACCCCTACAAGTATTAATCTTAAAGCCAGAATTGCTTCCCTTATACAGCGGTTTTATCCTAAAACCAAACTGATCCTCACCTACTATCTCTTCTACTGCCCTTTCGATTCTTCTGTATATTATTCTGGTCAGTGATTTGGAAGCATGTTATGTTAGACTAATGGTGCGATAATTCTCACATTTGTCGGCTTGTGCTTTCTTCAGAAATATGAACATGATATTTTTACTAAAATCAGTTGGAATTTCTCCTGTTTCACAAATTTGTTATATCAGTTTGAATGATCCTTCAATTCCTTCTTCTTCTAGGGATTTAAAAAGTTCTACAGGGATCTCATCAATTCCAACTGCCTTATCTGTTTTCAGGTCATTCAGAGCTCTATCAAATTCTATCCTCAAAACAAGATCTCCAAAGTCACCAATGTTGACATCGCCTTCCTTTTCTATTACGCTATTGTTCAAGTACATCAAACAGTTTCTCAATGTATTCCTTCCATCGGTTATCTCTATTGTCTGAGTTTAAAACAGGTTTCCCCTTTAACGTTTACAACTCTTTTCTTCATTTCTCCAAAATTCTGTTTGATCTTCCTGTATGCGACAACTACTTTACCTATGACCATTTCCTTTTCTATTTCCTCAAACTTTTCTTTAGCTTTTTTGCATTTCCTGTTTATTTGATTTCTATATTGCCTGTATTGCTCTCTTCCTGCTTCATCCTGAGCATTTTTGTGATTTCTCCTATGATCCATCAGCTTCAAAATTTCTTCTGTGATCCAAGGTTTTCTGGCGGCTTGTTCCCTAAATCCTAATGTTTCTTTAAAAGCTTTCATTATTTCTATCTTCAGTGCATTCCATTCGTCTTCGGTTGAGCTCCTTTTAGAGTTACTTCTTAGACCTAAGTCAACCATTGCTGCAAATTTTTCTCTCGCGTTAGATTGTTTCAGTTGATTCACTTCCAGTCTGTTCTGTTTATATTGCTTCCTTATCACATTAATTCCAGTGTGCAATTCATTACTTTCAAATTTGTGCCCAGAATCTATGTCTGCTCCTGGATACTCTTTACAGTCTAGAACTTGATTCCTGAGTCTCTGTTTGACCTGTTTGATCTAGTTGATATCTGCCTGTATCCCCTGGACGTTTCCAGGTGCATATCCTTCTTGCATTGTTCTTAAATGGTGCCACGACTAGCTTATATCTTTCACAAAATTCTAACAACCTGCTTCCTCGCTCATTTCTTTATCCAAGACCAAAACTTCCTACAGTATTATCCAATTTTCCTTCTCCCCCTACCGCATTCCAATCACATATGATTATTAGATTTTCCTCCCCCTTCACATATTGGATTAATTCTTCAATTTCGGCATATATTTTCTCTATTTCTTCGTCATCTTCCTGTGACGTTGGCATGTACACTTTTACTAACGTGGTTGGGGCGGGCTTAGTTTCTAACCTCATCAAAACAATCCTGTCACTAAACTGTTCATAATAACTCATTCGTTTCCCCACTCTCTTTTTCATTACAAAACCTACACCACTAACTCAACTGACAGCCTTTGTGTTAATTATTCTGTGTTCCCCAGACCAGAAATCCTGTGAATCTCACTAATCCCGAAAACATCTCATTTAAGTTGTTCCATCTCCCTTTTTAAGTTTTCTTACCTACCTGCACTATTCATACTTCTAACATTCCACTCTCCGAATCGTAGAATGTTTCTATCAATTCTGATGACTCCTCCCTGAGTAGTCCCTACCCGGAGACCCAATTGGGGGAATATTTTACCTCCGTAATTATTATTATTATTATTATTATTATTACTCCACGATTCACTAAAAGTGTGTGGCGGAGGGTGCATTGCACTTATCCGAAGGGGTAATAGTTTGGAAGGGATATACGGGATATGGCAGAAGGCGCCCATGGGCTATTGTGAGGAACCATTCCAGCATTCGTGTGGAGTGATCTGGGAAAACCTAGATCAGGATGGCCTGAGAGCTTTATCGGAAGCTACTCTTGTCAGATTTTAAGTTTACACGCCCGGTAAATACTTTCTATTCAATTCTCTAATTGCTCGTGGAAAAAAGGAATACAGAAATGTATCGGTTCTGGCCCTCATTTCTCTTTTCTTATTTTCGCGGTCATTCCAAGACACAAATTTTGCTGGCAGCAATATTTGTTTGCTGTCATTCCGAAATATGTCAGTTGCGACTTTTTGAATTAGCTTCCGTCGAGAGCAACGCCTTCGGTGTTCCATGTCTTCCCAAACTAACTCCTTCAACGTCGCACTTCCACCTTCCCTCCAACTATATACAGGGTGTTACAAAAAGGTACGGCCAAACTTTCAGGAAACATTCCTCACACACAAACAAAGAAAATATGTTATGTGGACATGTGTCCGGAAACGATTACTTTCCATGTTAGAGCTCATTTTATTACTTCTCTTCAAATCACATTAAACATGGAATGGAAACACACAGCAACAGAACGTACCAGCGTGACTTCAAACACTTTGTTACAGGAAATGTTCAAAATGTCCTCCGTTAGCGAGGATACATGCATCCACACTCCGTCGCATGGAGAATGGCGTATTGTATCACAGCCATCCACAATACGAGCACGAAGAGTCTCTACATTTGGTACCGGGGTGGAAGAACATGGGGCCCAATCAAGACATCACCAACAATTCCTGCCCACACGTTCACAGAAAATCTGTGAATCGAGGAAGTACAGTACATACTAACGAAACTAAAATGAGCTCTAACATGGAAAGTAAGCGTTTCCGGACACATGTCCATTTAACATATTTTCTTTTTTTGTGTGTGAGGAATGTTTCCTGAAAGTTTGGCAGTACCTTTTTGTAACACCCTGTATACCAGTCACGAATCGGGCGGCTCTTCTTTGGGCCTTCTCTAATGCCTCCATTAACCCCTTTTGATGGGGACCCCGTACACAACAACAATATTCTAAGTGAGGACGCACTAGTGACTTATATGCAATCGATTTGACTTCCGGAGTGCATTGTTTTAAATTACGACCTAGAAATCGGATCATACGATTTGCTTTCCCAATTACATTCTCGATATGCTCATTCCACGATAAATTATTACGAATTGTTATCCCTAGGTATTTAGCAGAATCTACCGTACTAAGGACAGTACCATTAATTGTATATTCAGAGCTAAATGGCGCCACCTTTTTACTTACACGGATGACTTGACACTTTTTAGCGTTTTACTCCAACTGCCAGTCTTTACACCACTCAATTATTTTCATAACATCGGCTTGTATCAAAGCGAAGTCTTCCTGGATTTTGATTTCACGAAAAACAATAGCATCATCGGCAAATAAACTTTTCATCCCCCTTATTATGGCACACAAATCATTAATGTATAATATTTTACCCAGGAAAAAACCATCATGAGTTCATGACATATGAAATCTGAGAAGATTACATGTCCTAGGGATACCCTTTGGGTCTTTAATGCAGTTGTTTCCCATTGCCTTCGGTATCACATTGTCGTTGGTCATTTCTGATTCATCCGCCTTTAGGGGCCGTTTCCAACCCCAAGGGCAAGCGGGTGCCCGGGATTACTCCCCGCTCTTCCTACCTCCTTTCGGAGGCCGTTGGCAAGCAGTGTGTAACTCCTTACACCGGGAATGTTTCAGTCGCCAGAGCCTCGTCCGCAAACAGGGTGCACCACGTGAAGGAGACGTTGACATTTGGCTGGAAAAGGCTAGTACGTATAGTCTCTCCCAAATCCTTACACCCTAATTGGTTGTTATAATAATGAATTAATTGTTGTCACTTTTATTCACTTCGCAGGCCAATCAAATCGTGAAGACAAGAAGCCGCGCCTGGTGCGTTGAACGGAATTGTCTGGTGGAGAGGAGCACACTCAGACATCGACGAAGCTGAGGACGCAGATCTTGAGGACTCGGTGTTTGAATCTGCTACACCACTGGCTGGAGGCCGTATAGTCGCAGCCAGAATTTATAATTACAGTTGTAACTTGAGTGGTCTCAGTCATTTGTAAGGTGTTCGAATCTAAAGGCGAGTGCAGTTCCTTTGTGGTGACGCTGCCCTCCGATGGACAAGCGGTAAATACTAAATGCTGAACAGTAACTTCACTAAACTACTTCTTGTATCAATGCCCAGTTAACGTCTTTGATGAAGCGATTCACAGGTGAGAGTTTCCTACCATTTTCAATGAGTTTGCCGCAGCTTTTAATTGAATTCTGCTATGTCATTCCTGAATCGTATAGCGTGTTTCATAAAAATTCCAACAATGTAAGATTTTTGCAGTAATGGATCTAGAAGGAGGGGAGGAGGGGGACAAACCGGGGTGCTTGCCCCGGACTGAAACTTGAGGGGGTGGCAAAATCGTGTTCGAAGGGCGCAAATTTGTGGCGCGACGAACTTTTTTTTAAGCTCTACTACACCCTGGGGAGCGACAATCGGGGTGGCAACAATGGCAGCGTCAAAATAATGTTCGAAGGGGCGGCAGTCTCACAGTTTTTTCCCCGGCTCTGAAAATTCCTAAATCCACCACTGGATTTTGGTATACTGGCTGAAATATTAACTGTCTTACGTCGTCTTGTTTTTTTACTTAAATTCAAGATAACGTGTTCTATGCTAAAAATATATTTTCAAGTTTCGTGATTTATTTATAAATATATCGTCAGTTGTTATCTGTTCGATTCATGTTATGTAATCATTTTATTTCTTAAGTTGATTTATTGGTAAATATTAAATGAAAACAATTCTTATATCACTGAACCTCATATTTTTATAGGTGACAAAGCTTATCCATTTTTAAATAGTTTATTAGAGCTTTATTGGCAACATTTGACCAGAGAATACTTCAATGCTGGGTTATCAAGAGCATGAAGAACCGTCAAATGTACCTTTGGCATAATTTATGCTAAATGGAGAATTTTAGCCATAATAATAGAAACTTCTGTAGACGTATCTGACAGTATTATTAAGGCCTCTGTTTGCTACATAACGTTATTATTGACAGAGAAGGTGTTGAACATCACCTTAAAGAAACTAGCACTCTAAATCATAAGAAATTGACATAAGAAATATTGGAAGGCCAAACTAAACTGCAGAAAATACCCGCATCTTATTTAAAATCTACTTTTGTTACAATATGAAATAAATTATTTCGAATATCTACATATTAGGCATTTAATTTGATATTTATAATTTAAATTACTTGTAATATAAAAAATAATTTTTAAATAAATTATGTACCGTTTCTCTTTGGCTGTATTAATATTTTTGCTTTAATCTCAAGTTTACAATTTACACGCATTCAAATGAGTTTAAATTACGGAAATCGTAATAGTTAAAAAAACATTTATAATTATGTGTTGAATTACATTTAGTGGCCATTTCATCCTAAAATTAGTCTAGAACGAATCTGTTATGTTGAGATTTGTATTTACTGTCCCAAAAAAGGGACCTAACAAAAATTTCACCGATCAAACAGTCGACAGGCATCCCCGATAATAGCGAAGAAAATGCACGCAGCGATTAGCGTCGCTCTCATCGCAGCTCTGCTACTATGTGTTGCTCTTCGCGCTGATCCAATATAAACACCTCCATCGTCAACAGTCTTTCACTTTTCTTCGCTTTGCTAGTATCATTCTTCTCAACGTTTATCGTAGCTCAAACATAAACGCACCCCAAGCCAGAAGTCCCTACCGCCGCTTAATCAACGCCGTTGTCACCGCTGATAATTCAGCCACCACTGCTATTTTCGATGCCGATCAGGACACTCAAGGCTAATTTCTGCGATAAACGCTCTGTCTGAATGACACGTGCGTTCCCCCCGTAACTGAACAATTTTTCATCCAGTAACGATCCTGGTAATGTGACTAATGCATAGCAGTTAGGGGAAATAATTCCAATTGTGAAACTGACATTTATCTTTGACTGAAATATTCAGTGCAGAATAAATTAAAGCCTCAATGCCACTGAAAGAATTGCACTAAAGTAATATTAACAGTTAATATTTTGTTTGCACTTGAATTGCCTCACATTAATTTTCAGGTAATATTTCATTGTTAATCAATACCCGCCCACTGGATCGTGGATGTACAACGGGACCGGGAAGGAGCCCAGACCACCCGCGTACCGCCCGTCCTGACTGCGGTTTTTTAGCAGCTTTCCGCAGCCATTAAAGCGAAAGCCGAGACGTCCCCTAATCTCCGCCCCATAAACTACACATTTCATAAATAAAAAATACACTTATCACGCACAGAACGTAGTTACACATTTCGAAGGCAGATGGCCACACTTCACTTCCTCCAGCAGTACGTCGTACGACCTGGCAGTAGGTATAAAATTCTTGGCGTCAGCAAGGGCATGCAGCCGTAAAACCAAAGCTCCAAATTTTACCAGGCCAACGATCATTAAAACTCAACAGAGGCAGCCGACCCCTAATGTTGAGAAAAGGTAGTAAAAGAGAGGAAAAAGAAGATTTTATTGTTAATCGATGGTTCCTTTAAAACGCCATGGCCGAATACCTTCCCATTCTTTGTACAATGTCTTTTCCCGCCTATAATGACTTAAACGTCGAAGAGCCGTAGAGCAATTTAAAAAAAAAATCGTTGTTAATCAATGATAATCAAAACAAAATATATTTTCGAATATTAATTGCATACTCATAATTTAAACTTACGTTGTCCATAACTTTCGAAGAGCGGGATAGTTTAATATAACTTATAATCCCATGAATAACTGTAATTTTGCGTCACCTTTTTTTCCTAATCTACCGCATTTTATTACTCTGCAGTTTTCTAAATAATGCAATTATAATTTAGTGTGTAAAGCCCCACTTCTTAATAATCCACACTTAGTTTAAAAATGTGTAACGAACTTTGATTTTATGCATATAAATGCTTACAGAGTTTCGTAATATCTGTAAAACATATACATGTAGATTCACTAATCACAGCACACGAAAAATAACATTGATGTCGCACAAGAACGAGTATCACTGGGACTTTGATACATTTAAACAAAAGAAGTAAATGGGGATCTACACTTGATTATTGAAGAACATGTATCGAATGTTACCGTTTCGTCGGTAGTTTTGTCTTTTGTTTTAAATTCGTCAGTATTACTCCATGAGGAGAGAGTGGAAACTGAATTTAACACAGAATGAAAAAGCTTTAATAGCACGAAGAAAAAGGTGAAAATTTCATTCTTCTTCTACAACTTCTTCATAATCTATTCAATTTTCTTGCGCGATAAAAGGCTTCCCGAACTCTTTCCAAAGTCATCTTTGTTCTTATAGAAAAGGGCCCTGCTAGTTTTACCATGATCATTATAAGCGTCCAATTCGTTCTAAAATAACAGTCAAAACCGGAAATGGGCATGGCTATCTCCAGGATGGATTTCAAAAACTGTAATAGAATTTTTGCTAACAAGTGATCCGTCATTTGTCAGGAATTTGGAGATTTATAATTCCTTCAAACATAATCATCACAAATATGCAAGATGCACAGATGAGCTCTCAATAGAAAGACAGTTCTCAGATCTGTGAAAACGATCTAAACTGACAATTTAGACAAGGAAACTTTACTATTAGAATTACAAACGTAATAGATGGGTTTTGGTTCATATTATGGCTCGATTTTTAAACTGTCTACTTGGGTAGCAAGCGTTCAAACTGACAAACAACCATGTGCTGAAATTTCCTTTATCTTACTATCGAATGACACATCACCCAGAAAATACGTCTGGCCCTTGGTAAAAGGAGCGTGTGCTGTATCAATATTCCGTGGGGTTTGCTTACAGCCAGGACAAAAGCAAGTCGATTTCGTCCCAACTCGTTACCAGTGGCCTTGCTTTGTAGAACTACTGGAGTGAAAATATCACGCTGTTGATACCAAAAGTGTCAAAGAGCTCTGCCTGTTTACGACTAAATCTTGTTTGTACCTCGTTAGCGACGCTTCGGTGAGTTCGATATTTTGATTCTGCTTCGCCTGAAGTGTGTCGCTCCCTTCGTTTGAGCAGCTGGTAGCGTATTAATGAATGCCAAGAACTCGTGAAGTAAGTGTCTGTGCAGAACAGAAAGGAAACCCCATCGATAACGGATTTTAAATCTTTGAAATGTTCGTCTCTATTAATTTTTCGATTACTGCAAAATGCATCTTGAACACATTTTATTTTTTACCTACACAAAAACTTTGCGACGCGCAGTTTAAACGCGGAAGTTAAACCACCGTCAAATTGGACTGTGGAAGGTAAAATGCGTTCAGGTACAAACGAGCCGGCAGTCCGGATTACGGCTTTCAGAAGGCTTTTGTGGTTAGGGAGCGTCCATAAACTATGTAGCTCAATTTTGGCCTTCTGTGAACCCCCCCTTCCCCCCCCCCCCTACCCTATTGATTCCAGAAGATATTTTATACTGTTTTCTCTTGTCAAACTATCGTAAATTATTTGCGGAAATAATTAAATAACGGAAATAAATATTCACATCCTGTTATGTTTTCTGTACCTAATTTTAACTGTGACAAATAATATGAATGAAAAGCTACGTGGCCTGGCTCGGAAATAACCCCCCTTCCCCCCCCTTCCTCCCAACGTAGCCCAGCATAGCTTTCCGGCCAACCCCTTCCCTTCCACCCCTAGACCGAGCCACGTAGTTTATGGACGTTCCCTTACGATGGTCACATTTTAAGTTTTTACAAATGACCACTAGATGACACTATTGAGATGTGACGTTTACATTATTGTAAAATTAGTCCTCGTTATTGTTAAAACAGTGATAGCTCTTAAATTGACCGTGTAGTTTGTTTACACTGAAAAAAAAAAAAAAAAAAAAAAAAAAAAAGGTATTGTGAAAAGCGGATATTTCACTAGTAGGTTTTTCACTGGAGATTTTTTACGACTTCAGTAAAGGCCTAACGTTTGGTAATCAAACACCATCAGAAAAGACTGGTTTGGTTTGCAGAATTTTGTTGTAGTCGTGTTTCCGTCAGCGATGAATTTCGTGAAAGTTGTTCCAAAAAACCATTAATGCTGTGGGCAACATGATTGAAGAGGACTGGCATGTGATTTGCTGTGACATAGAAGCATCCTTAGGCATATCAAAGACTGCAGTACATTTGACTTTGCATGAACCTCTATCTGAAAAAGATCTGTTCCGGATGAATTCCGCATAATCTGAATAACGCTCAAAAACAGGTTACTGTCTATTGATGTAAGGAAATGCTAGAAAAATTCTATCAAGGAAATGCAAAATCCATTTACAGCATTGTAACAGGAGACGAAACTTGGATATAATCCTACGAACCGGAACCTATACAACAATCAACTGTTTGGTTGTTCCAAGATGAACCGAATCCAACAAAAGTGATTCGTTCGCGAAACAATTCAAAGAAAATGGTTGCCTGTTTCTGTGGTTATACTGGACATATCAACACCATTGCTTTACAGGATCGAAAAGCAGTTAATGCTGAATTGTACACAACAATTTATTTGACAGAAGTCATCGATGCGATCAGGAGAAACAACACAAAACATTCTTCATCATGACAATGCCAGCACGTCAAACAGTTGATTATTCGACGGAGAAAAACATCAAATTAATGCTTCATTGTCCTTATTTATCGCTTGAGACTTCTTTTCGTTCCCGAATATCAAACAAAAAATGCGTAGATAGCGATTTTCATCACCTAAGGAATCGCTGAATCCTTCCGAAACCATGTTTTTGACTTACCAAAATCTGTGTGGAGAATAGGTTTCAAGAATTGTTCCGGCGCATGCAAAAGTGTATATATAAATCTTAAAGGCGAATATTTTGTGAAACTATAAAACGATTTATACCAAAACTTTTTTCTTTAATTGTTTTTGTAAAAACTTAAAAGGCGATCCTCGTATATGATCGAATGCTGGGACGTCCCGCAATTTTCACCTAAAAAATTGTCTACTTCCAAAAAAAAAAAAAAAAAAAAACCAAACGGATGTAACAAAGCTTACACGGTTTAGGATTGCTTCAGAATATCTGTAACGGCGGCTGTTGAAGCAGATGTACTGATCAGATCCGCGCCCGGGGCCCGATATTCCGGAGGACGTGGTTAACCAGATTTCGGTTTTCTATGGATACCTGCAATCACTTCACGCGAATGCCGGGATGGTTCTTTAAAAAATCTATTGCCGAATTCCTTCTTGTTCCTTGTCCCATATCCTATCCCTTCTCTGATCGCTTCGACGTCGACATTACCTAAAGGTATAAGAAGAAAAAAATGTGGTTATTAGAGCTGCAATGACAGGGTACGTAAGACACCTGTATATGTTTTTCCTTGACATCAGTGATTGGTATGTACCAAAAATGAGATTCATTTCAGTACAAACTGCCACCGTACTCAGTTCAGTGACCCTCTCAAATCTAAAAAGTGTGACAGCGTTGTGAGTGAGCGATAACGTTCTGGCCTCGCATTCAGCAGGGCATGTTTTCGAATTCCCGTCCAGCCATCCTGTAGCAGGACGTTATTACGCCACACTACAATTTATATATTTCAAATTATTTCAATATTAATGTTATTCAGATTAGATTAATTAAACTGATCTCGGGCAGCCCAAATTGTATATGTTTAAATTAATATGCAAGGGTGTTTATTTGATAGGACTCAGCGCAAATATGCGAGTGTAGGATTTCTGTTTAAAACCAAGGGCTCGACCAAAGGGCGGAAGTAGTGCCGTTAGCCCACCACTGTGTCGCCTAGGGACAATGGACCGGCAGACTGTCGCCGTTCAAAGCCATCGCATCGCCCCGTTCTTGGAACGCGAGGCGGTGAAGGTCAAACCCCTTCCTAACTGACGCACAGGGAATTCTCGCAAAATTGCCGCGAAGCTCAATGTGCTACGACATCACGTGATTTCCAGAAAGCCTGACCTGCCAATGACAAGAATCCTCAGGGTTTTCATAAGTTAAAACAGGGACTATTCTTTCTGCCCCGACATGTTTTCTTCGCCGGGACGAAGGAGGCCATCTTTCCCAAGAGCGAGAAGCACTTCTGGCTTGGAAACGGTCCGAGACGGTTCGACTCTGGGTGCATTGGAGAGTAACCATCCTATTGTCACAGGCTGGTGATCCCCGTCTGGTCGCTGCATCGAGATCACACTGAGACAAGCTGTGCGACCTCCACCAGAGACGCTGTCTTCGAGCTGGTAATGTTCACTCGCCAGGTCTGGAATCATTGTGTTCTTTGAGACTGCGAATGACCCGTAAGCGATTTGAGACAGACTTATGCTCACCAAGCAGACCTAATTCTGAACTAGCTGGCATTTTCATCGAACATTATGTATTGTGGAGGCCTTGCAAATCACAAGTTCCATATTTTCTTTAATTAGCGGCGCCAGAGATTAATATTCATATACATGTACATATGTCTTAATTGCGAACATGTACTATAATTTCATATTGAGCATATTTGTCATCTTTTGATAATCTAACTTCATTAGATTATTTCAGATTGAAGTAAATTCATTCAATTGTCTGCTTGGATAAATCGGCCAATTGTAACGTCTAGGCTTGTTTGATATTCCAGTGATTTTATGTTAATATTAAATCTAAATATGCCCAGCGGTGTAAAAGCCAAATGAAAAAAAATAAAAAATATCAATGTTAGTTTCCTTGAGATCTGGCAATGTTAAGATTCTTGCCAACCAGAAATTAAATTCTTTAAATAAATTAAAATTTATAAAATTCCCCCCCTCCTAAAAGCCATCTCATTACAATCCAGATTTTGATTTTCCATGGTTTCTCTAAATCACTCCTTCATAAGACCATGGGTGAATTCATTCCCGTTACTTGCCTCAGTCCTTTCCCGCCTCTAATGAACTCGACGTCGACTAGGCGTAAAGCCTTAAGGGAACGTCCATAAACTACGTGGACCGGTCTAGGGGGGGTATAAAACTACATTGGGGGGAGAGTTTTGGAGCCATGCCACGTAAGCTTTTCATTCATATTATTTGTCACAGTTAAAATATGGTACAGAACACACAATATTCTGTGAATATTTATTTTCGTCATTTCGTCCATATGTAGCTAATTTACTATAGTCTGACAAGAGAAAAAAAAGTGCAAAATGTCTTCTGGAATCATTAGCGAAAAAAACTAAGTTCTACGTGGAAAAGGGAGGGGTGGGGGGTAGAGGCAAAAGCCACGGCATACTACGTGGGACATTGGGGGAGGGGGGGGATAAGGGGTTCAGAGGAGGCCAAAATGAAGCCACGTGGTTTATGGACAGTCCCTAAGCAAATGCAAGAAGATTGCTTCAAGAAACTACAAGTACGTTGAAGAAAGAGACTGACGTTGTTATTACGGTACGTAACTCAGTGAAATGTCCCCTTTGTGCTTGTTATCAGTTTCCGTTTTAATTAGCTAATGAAACGTATGCAGATCAAGGAATAATCAGTTTAATTGACTTTTAGATTCTGTTGCTGCTGGGCAGAATGGCAAGTATGGCTCTCTCCTATAAATGGCAAATCTTTAAAACACATTTAAAAGTGCACAAGGAAAATTATTTGGGCGTTGAACGTAAAATCTAACGTTTACAATAATCAGTGGCAGATCTAACTAAGCATTTCCGAGCCGGGGTAAAAACTTGAGATTGTCGCCCATTCAAACATGAATTTGCCACTTGGGGAAGTATAGAGCAATTTATCGATTTTGCCGCCCCCGTTGATGATTGCCGCTCAGGGCAGTAGAGTTAAACAAAAAGGTAGCCGCCACATGAATTTGCCATTTACCTCCACTTCAAATATGATTTTTCCACCCCCTTGAAGTTGCCGCCGGGGCAAGCACCCCTGTTGGACTCCCAAACCCCTAGATCCGGCACTGACAAAAATTACCATTATTTATCAAACAAACTGATATTGGAAATGACCAGTTTAAATTAATTTAATTGAACATCGGCAAATGAAAAACAGAACAGTGATAGCACCGGTAGGGATTGAGAAAGATCTCTGGAGGCATTACTGTCTTTTAAATTGTAAAGAACACATTGTCTGCGATTGGCATTTTACTACAGTGTTGTCTTCTACGACGAGAGTATGGGTAATGTCAAAAAAAAACTCACGTCTGCCCTTCTAGTATGACGGCTGATCAGACCAGAATCAAAAATATGGTGAATAGAATAAAGAATTCAAATTAAGGAGGAATTGTTTTTCCTGTCTATGGTACAGTGAGCGATAGCTGTTTCTGTTTTTATTTCCTCTAGTTAGTTCTCTTTCTTTTCTCTGTAAGTAGCTTCTCCTTTCATTTGATTAGCACCACGTACATTTTTGTTGTTATTTACATTTCTAATGAGAATCTCCGGTTGGGCGACCAATAGGATTTTCTCATGCAAGTATTCGCAGTACACGAACCATTTTCTTTCATCTTACAAGAGTCAGCTGCCTTTTTATCTAAATAAGTACTATTGCGTGTACTAAGGTTTGAGCCGTGAATTTATAACGTGTGGCAGCAAGTGTTAATGCATCGACTCACGAGAAACTCGTAGCGCACAAAAAGCGATTAAAAGTACTCAAAAATAAATGAAGATAACCACAACTAGAAATTTAAGTTCGGATTTAGATCTCGGAAATTAAACTTTTTTCCGAAAAATGATACCCTCATTACAAAGACAAACTTTAATCATTTCTCTTAACATTAAAATTAAGAAGGTAACATATTAATGCTTAACTGATTTATATATTAAGTCACTATACATACCTTTTCGGAGTTAACAATGATGAAAACATATAGAAATAACCTGCGGTACATGAAATCAAAATGGCACCTCTCTATGAATAAATAGTTTGGTCGATAATTTCATTAAGGTGTTTCTATGCTGGCCTCGGTAGCGTAGGGGCTAGAGTACTGGCTCCGCGCGCTGAAGGTCGCCGGTTCGAGTCAGGCCGAGAGAATGGGTGTTTGAATTTGTGCTACTGTCGTGTTCGTCCTGTGACGTCTCTACTTAGTGGTAACAATGTACTGTAGAATTTTAACTGCATCAGTTTTCTAATATAAGTGAATATAACGCATATTTTTTACTGTCGGTTCGCGTTATATGTATTGAAGTGTCACGCTGATTGCGGCACCAGCAAAGATTGTTAATTTTATTTATTGGAATTTTAACATTTAATATTTAATGAAAAGGTGGGAATTAATCAAGGCAGCGTTAAAATTTACGTTTATAATGACAAGCAGAATTGACATTTATATTTATTCCACACAACTGCAAAAGAATGATGATTATTGAATTTATTTGTGCCTAGGCTAAATTGAGTCTCTTTCCCCAAGGTCATGTTGGGTTGACTGATTTGGCGCCGTGGTGAGAACACACGCAATAGTTTATATTGGTACTTGCCCCGTTGTCCTTTGCACTGGTGATGGCTGATGAACCTGTGCTGGAATCAGCCTTTCCTTCACATGCAATTAGATGCTGGAATCGGCAGATCCGTTGGCGAGCGCTCCTCCAAAACTCGAACTGTAGACGGCGGTTAGAGGATGCGAACCCACGCTCCTCTGCGAAGATAGGATCGAACTAGAGTCGATCCTACAAACACTGGTCGACGGTACCACACGCGCGACACAATGAACGGTTTCGCGAACGTGAACTCGCGGTTAACAAATCCGCGAAAAATACTAGAACGTCTGCCCTATACTGGACAGTCCGCTCTCCAGCTCACTAACACCTCTTGTCCTCACTCCAGTGCGTCCCTCCGCTGCCCCCGCTTAACAGGTCCCGCGGGTAGAAGGGGTGGACGCATTGTTTGCTTGTCCTTGCATTCCTGCTAGCTACCTGGTTGCCAGCTCTCGACTCTCAAACAGTTCGCAAACTTAAGTGACCTGTAACTAAATGTGATTGCACACGGCTGTAATGTATCATTACATTAGCCCACTTTCCTCGAAAATTTTAAAAAATTTGCGTCTGTAAATTTTTTTAAATTTATTAGTTCAGTCACTGAATATAGTTTCACCACTTTGCACTTGCCTTGGCAGTCACAAAATGGATCTCCCATCAACATCTCTGAATTACGTATCTTAATCTACTATTTACATTCTTAGAGCGACTTGTGGGATGTACCATCTCACCTCTGCGTCTATCAGGTTAGAAACGGTGCGTGATTTCCAATTAATTATCACACCTTTTTCTGCCAGAATGTCGCATCCTATTATCACGTCCACGCTCATACCTTTGATTATCAACTCTGAAATCGCTATTATCTGCCCTTCAGTATTTAACGACAAAAGAATCTCCCTATTGCACCTCCTTTCCTTCGCCCCGAAAGCGGGAACTAGATGTATTTCTCTTGTTGATATTATATCAAGTTGTCTGCAATTCGTCTGTATTCGTCGGATTAAATGTTCTGCAATGGCAGTAACATCGCTCCCTGAATCAAGGAGTATAGAGCAAGGCATGTCGAAGATGTTAGCTTTCAATCAAGGGCACTTGTCCATTGCCTTCGGTTTAGAGTCTGATGGTCTTCCAATATCATCATTTATTTCCAACCCCCCTTCCTTCCAATACTTCAGACTCGTCAGCATATTCGGCCTATTTGTTTTAATAGGTGTGCCCTCTAGATCTTGTCAAACGGAATTCCCAGCGCTTGACAATTCCGAGCGTTCGGGCGTCTCTACATCTCTTCCCGAGTTTGCTGCAACCTCCATCCCTTCTTGCAGCTCACGTTTCGTCAAAGTTCTAACTGGAATTTCCTTCCTCTGTTGCTGGCGGCTGTCACTGTAATAGTCGTTTTGCTGGTTGAAGTTTTCTCGGCATGGTCGCTGATTCCTTTTGGCAAACCAGCGCTTCCCTTGTCCCGAAGATTTTCTTTCGCCGTGACAGATATTTTCGTGTTTCGTTGCAACTTCTTGTCGCCCTTTCGTCTTTTCATCAAAATCTGCCATCTCCAATGTGCTAAGGAACTGTTGGATTGTAGTAACGTGCACCGGATTCAATAGATTCCGTACATATCTTGGAAAATGTGATCGCAAGACATAAAATCTATATACATCTACATATATACTCTGAAATTCACAAAATTGTGGGTGGCAGAGGGTGCTCAGCACCAAAGCTAATCTCTTTGTTGTGCATTCCAATCCCTAATGGTACGAGGGAAAAAAGAATTCTTATAAGAATCAATGCGGCACCTTATTTCTCTAATTTTATCTTTCCTGTCCTTCCGACTCAAATAGGTTGGTGGAAGAAGTATTTCACTACACTCGAAAGTGAAAGTGGGAGTACACATGTTTACCAATAAGTTTAAACGAAACGTGTGTCGTCTATCTACCAGAGACTCCCAGCCTAGTCTACTAATCAGTTATGTGACGCTTTAATATGGACTGTAGCAAGCGGTCACATATTTCTGCCTGCGGCATCGGCTGATCCAGGTATCGCGACAACGCGATTAACTCCGAAGCATATGTTGCTATGGATTCAGAGCCTTTGGGTGGATACGTGCCATGGTATAGTCTGCTTTTTAGCTGCGACTGTGCGTTTTGTCCCCAGTAGGTTTTCAGAAATGTAAACTTAAATTTCGCGTACCTAGTATCTTCTGAACAGGTTACATCCTGCCAAGCCCGTTCCCCGGGCCCAAAACATTGCTCAACAAGTAACATTTTCAAATGTTCTGGAATATTCTTGATCCTGATGTAGGAGTCTAGTTTTCTGAGAAAAGCCTTTGGGTTTATGCCATTCTTGGCATCAAACCTTGGCAACGGCAATTCTATAGTGCCACATGCCAAGTTATTTGCACCAACATCATTCATTCGCGTAGTCCGTGCTGCTTCTCCCGAGCCCACGGATGCCACTTCCTCTCGGAACCCTTCCAACTTTTGTTCTACATTTCTTGATAATTCTTGATGAACTTGTCGTAGATCCTCTATTGCCGAGTTGCACACAGTGACATTTACTTGCAGTTCATCTACACGACCCTCTACTAGTGCAAGGTTTGTGTTGGTGGCTTGCGTGCTTGATTCAAGATCATCAGTAAGTTTTTTAGTTTGCTCCTGTATCTCTTCCAATCGTTTAGTGACGCTGTCTTGGGTACTACGCAAGTTCTTGACTTCAGTATCCAACATTCCAGCTGTGTGCTGCAATTACCTGATTTCTTCCTTAATTGACTCAGTGTAATTACCAATTTCCTGAGTTATAACTTTTCGAAACTCAGTTTGTGTCTCAGTAAACTTGCAGTTCAGTTCCTCCCCTTGTGAATGGATGTTT
The DNA here is from genome assembly GCA_031002005.1 of Vandiemenella viatica. Classification (NCBI taxonomy): domain Eukaryota; kingdom Metazoa; phylum Arthropoda; class Insecta; order Orthoptera; family Morabidae; genus Vandiemenella; species Vandiemenella viatica. The sequence goes on along the minus strand of CM061921.1, from coordinate 131,705,868 downwards.
GCACTTAATTGTTTTTAACAAATCCATCACCATCCCCAAATTTGCTTGATTAGGTTCGGTATCGTCCACATGTACACGCATATCATCTAGAGGGAGTGCAGATGCCATGCTACCTTGGTTTTCGCAACTGGCATGTGGGAGATCTGGGTCTAACTCTGCACTTTCGCAAGTCTCAACTAACTTATTCATTGTATCCATTCCGACGTTTCTACTCCTTAACCGCATGTGCAAGAATAATTAAACAAGAAATTTCACTATGACTATTATCAGTATGGAAACAACGCCGAAGATAAACTCTGTACTAGAACGCCTAATGTACTACTATTCTGGAAGTGAAAACATCACCAAATTCTACAACATCCATATAACTATAATATGGAACAAACAAGACATATATTCATTCATTCTGCCATCGATAGGGGACGATATCACCGGATATGTCATCTGAAATTATTAACATGACAGTGTTCTTCACCACAATTAATGTTTGGGATAAAATTTTGAAAATTGGAATTATTAAATTACTTGAAATATCAATTATTAAATCTCAACTATATTGCCTTAATTATTAATTATCGGGCCCTACGTGATAAACGACAAATGAAGTGTCACGCTGATTGCGGCACCAGGAAAGATGGTTAATTTTATTTATTGGAATTTTAATATATAATGAGAAGATGGGAATTAATCAAGGCAACGTTAAAATTTACGTTTATAATGACAAGCAGAATTGACATTTACATTTGTTCCACACAATTGCAAAAGAATGATGATTATTGAATTTATTTGTGCCTATGCTAAATTGAGTCTCTTTCCCCAAGGTCATGTCGGGTTGACTGATTTGGCGCCGTGGTGAGAACACACGCAATAGTTTATATTGGTACTTGCCCCGTTGTCCTGGTGATAGCTGATGTGGTTCCTTTGCACTGGTGATGGCTGATGACCCTGTGCTGGAGTCAGCCTTCCCTTCACATGTAATTAGATGCTGGAATCGGCAGATCCGTCGGCGAGCGCTCCTCCAAAACTCGAACTGTAGACTGCGAAGATAGGATCTAACTAGAGTCGATCCTACAAACACTGGTCGACGATATCGCGAGCGCGACACAATGAACGGTTTCGCGAACGTGAACTCGCGGTTAACAAATCCGCGAAAAGTACTAGAACGTCTGCCCTATACTGGACAGTCCGCTCTCCAGCTCACTAACACCTCTTGTCCTCACTCCAATGCGTCCCTCCGTTGCCCCCGCTTAACAGGTCCCGCGGGTAGAAGGGGTGGACGCATTGTGTACGTGTCCTTGCATTCCTGCTAGCTACCTGGTTGCCAGCTCTCGACTCTCAAACAGTTCGCAAATTTAAGTGACCTGTAACTAAATGTGATTGCACACGGCTGTAATGTGTCATTACAGTATTTAGAACAACTGTGATTAAGAAAAGACATTCCCATCCTTACGAGACTATCATCAACAAATCTCACGTTTTCTAGTTTGCGTAGGTCTAACACATTTAAGACCACATTCATATATTACATGGAAAGGTCTTCAATCATCTATTGCTAGACTCATATCCCGAAAACTGCCAACTTGTCTCCAGTAGCTGCTTTTAGTCCTTTTTTTGATTGGTAAGTGAAGTAAGTTAACAATACAATACAAACATTTGATGCAAATAGTGACTGAAGTTATTGCAGAGGGTATCATTTAATTTAGTACTAAGCAAGAAATGTTCATGTGTTTTATTAGTTACAATAATTTCCTGACATGATGTGGTCGACATTGCGGCGAAAACATAACGTCAAAATTCCCACGTTATGACCTAAAAAATGTGTATTTTTCATTGAATCTTGAAATCGTTATCAAACTCTGTTCACCTTCAACTGACGGTTCAAGGTCATCTTCCTCTTGCCCCGCTCCTCTTCTCTCAACCCATTCCTACCGTTCCAGGCAGATGAGTGACAAATTTGACAGCGGCTACTTTCCCCTCCGCATGAAGGGGTAAGGGCAGTGGAGTGGGGATAGAGCAGAGTGACCTTGTACCGCCTCTGTCAACTAAGCACAATTTCACGTTGTAGTAAATAAATCATATTTCTATCATGTTACTAACTATGGTGGGTGTAATAGAACAAAGCTGCATGATGTAGGAGAGGGGGTTCAGCACATAAGTTGGTTTGCCTATAAAGCATATTCTAGACTGAAATTCAAAGGTCAAATATTGAAAAAGAAACTAAAACAGCTAGACTGAGCAGCACGCGAAGGATAATATCTATGTAGATGTTCACTGCAACACATTCATTTACTTTTTGTACCAAACGTTTGTCTGGTATTGTTCCCTTGCTTCACTTAAACTGACTGAAGCTGCTCCTGGAAAGAAGTTGATAGTATTCGGTATGAGAGCGTTCATTTAGTAGTAGCGAGAATATGATCGAAGGCCCTTCCATGAGATGCATGAATGTGGTCTTAAATGTGTTAGAACTCAGCCTGGAGATTCTGAGATAGTTGAACATCGCTCTGTTGACAGAGAACTGTGATTCCCACATCACTCTTTAAGTTTATTTAAAAATAGAAGATAGATTAACTAAAACGCAATCTACCGTCAAGCTGATAAATTCTGAATTCTTTATTAAGTGTCGAGTCGGATTTAATGGGCGTGACGTCATCAGATGAATTCTTAATATGGATGAATCAATCAGCCACCAGCTCGCTCTGTACCCTCTTCCACGTTTTGACAAGACACTGTATAAAAACGCTTTACATACATAGTTTTCCGTCTCAGAATTATATTTTACAACACATAACTAGAAGTTTTCATATCGTAATCGTGCACTAAAATAAGTAAATTGAAACAAAACCCTCCTCACAAGTGAATGTGGCAAACTACTAAACTCGCGAAAGATGGAGATTAAAAAATCTTGACACCTTGCAGTAACGCGACATGACTGAATAATTTACTATGTTCTTAGAAAGTAATCGGTATAAAGGAGAATATCTACTTAATATTTTACATATGAGGGATGTTTGAAAACTTCTGAGCCTCGACCATAGCTGGCGATGTTGTTGGGAGATCACCAAACTTGAAATTTCGTGAAAATTACACGATATTCACTATGTACATCAGAATGTTACTCTTCCGTAAATTAATTTATTATTGAGTCCTGTGTGAGCTGTGGGTTCATCACCGGAATCTCCGCTGCCCTATCTGCTTCTGATTTACCTGGTCAAACACGAAATTCCTCACAAGCCTTCCAACATCGTTCCCTGCAATTTTTAGCATTTATTGATCACAATAGCGAATATTCCCAATAATTGTCAACACATACAACATAAACACACTATACGTCTTTCAAGTACAGTTGGGTAAAACTGCTGGGTGTAAATGGTAATTTTTTTAACCAACCGAGTGTTGAACCGGGGTCCATATATGTCATAACTCATAAGTAACAAAAATCAGACATCAAACCGAAACGTAAATGGTAATTTTATACCTAACTGTGACTGGAGTTTTAAATACTCTGTTCGGCCAAGGTACTTGCTGACTTTTTTTTTGCTTACCCCATGATGGAGCGTGCATAAACCACGTAGCTCCATTTTGGCCACCTGTGAACCCCCCCCCCCCCCCCCCACGAGCCCTACGTGACTTTTTCCTCTACCCCCCCCCCCCCCCCCCACGTAGCACGTAGCTTTTTTCCCTTTTGATTCCAGAAGACATTTTTTACCTTTTTCTCTTATCAGACGATTGTAAATTACATACGGAGATAATTAATTGTGGGAAATAAATATTCACATGCTGTTGTGAGTTCTGTTCCCAATTTTAACTGTGAAAAATGTTATGAAAGGAAAGCTACGTGGCCTGCCTCGGAACCACCCCCCTTCCCCCCACGTAGCCCAGCGTATACTTCCAGCCAACCCCTCCCCCCCCCTGGACCGAGCCACGTAGTTTGTGCACGCTCCCTTAGTACAATTAAAAATCAATTTTAAACTCTGAATCTAACCAGAATAATCAGAATCTTCTGGAGAGCTAGTGGATTAAAGATAAATTTAACTAGCTTGCATACAGTAGCATCGAAACAATTAGATTATTATTCTTCGGTAAATCAAAATGTAACTATTGTGGGTCGTTATGTTCACCAGATTCTTCTGTGTCACTTGGTAATGTCAATTGATTACAGCAATATATTCCGATGAAATTGATCTACGTTATGCAGCTTCGTCAGAACCGGCGCTAAGATTCTCGGGCCCGGGGTAGGTGATCTTAGCAATCACGTAACTGGTTGTGGCTTTTTTTTTTTTTAGCCCTACAACTGGCTGGGTGACAGTGGGAGGATTCTTAGTCTGAGGGGCCCCTACAGCCGGCGATTGGGGTCCCCCATCAGCCGCAGACCCAGAGTACATTTGACCCGGTTACCCGCCCCCCCCCCCTAACGCCGACCCTGAACTACGTGGCACCATTTTGGGGACATGCGGAGTGTGACAGAGTCTATCATGGATATACATAAAAAGTCTCTTAACCCTAAGAGCGCTGCAGAAGGGTTGCCACCTTCTTGCGTGTGACACAATTCTGGTAGGTAGCATTAGCAAAAGCCTATTTTAATAACTGAAAAACAATATAGCTTGTTTATGTTTTTTTCGCTAAGAAACAAAATACAGGGTTATGTTTATTACACTTAGTGTCGAATCATTTCAAAGGGAAACCGCAGTCATGTGCGGTGTATAAACTTTGAAAACAAGACATTAATCCTGTAATGGTGAATATAAGACTGGATCCGGGTTATTATCTGCAATGTATGTAAAATAATCTCACCATGACTTCAAACAGAGCATAAAATAATTAATTTATGTGTCTCTAGTATGAAACTTGGCCTTAGAATGAGTGAATCATGATTGTGGACCTCTGATCCATTTGAAATAACAATAAAACTCTTTCATACTAAAAAATACTTATTTTTCGATTAAATTACACAATCATAAAGAAATTACTGTCCATCCATAAGTTTTAACTGTAGCCAGTAATGTGAGTTGCAAATATTAGTGACAATGCATACGGAAAAAAAAAAAAAACAAAAAAAAACGTAATCTGAATTACTGGGCCTGGAATCAAACCCCTGGTCCCATATCTCGAAAAAAAAGCTTACAAAGAATCATAGGATCCTGACAGGATATCGAACCACGCACTTGTCAGTACATGTTTCTGGTGTCCAATTACTAATCAAGAAACAAAAAGGTTGACGCCGGGCACGCTGGTCCTAAAAAATATGACGTAGAATTCCCTGCCCTCATAATCCTAACCGGATTCTACAGTGCAAGTCAGTTCTCGGATGTTCCGAATACAGATTTGTGTTTTGTGTGGTGTAAATTTCGGGATTCATCGAAATTTCTTCGCAGGACATCGAACCGGAGACCCATTACAATCCCTTCAAGCTGGAAGTGAAGCTAGTGATGTCCCGAATACAGCTTTGTGTGTTGCATGGTGTAAATGTCGAGATTTCATCGAAATTCCGTCGCAGGGCATTGAACACGATACCTGGAGCAGGTGATAATACCGCCATATCGTAGTTTACTGGTCGTAAATATCTGTCATGTGTAATTAGCACTTTACAGGTTGCAGGTAACTAGCTGGTTAAATCTAGGCTACAAGCGGCCTATAGTGGGCAAAGGGTGACAAGTTGAGACGTGCGTAGGATGTAATATATCTGGCTCGGTGCGTCGTCTCAAAGTGGCATTCGAATCCGATAAAAGATGGCTAATTTCAGTTGGTGAACCACGATAAGATAAAAAAAACGCGTAAAACGGCGTAAGAGTATATAGCTAAGGATGTAGACATATCAGAAGGCAGGATACGGTACATTTTACATTAAGGAATAAATTTGAGAAATGTGTGGAAAATGGGTGCCACATTTGTTAAATGCTGCCCGAAAAATTCAGAAACAGAATTTTTCAGTAATGTTTGGACAGTTTTGAAAACTATCCTCCCAATTTTGTGGGCCGATTAGTTTCTATGTATGACACATGGTCCATCACTGCACGCCATAAACGAAATAGCAAATAGAAATGGATGAAAAATTTCGTGTGAAGAGATCTGGAATTACAAAAGAAAAACATTATCTTTCCCTGTCCAGAAAGGTGCTTTGCCAAGGGAAAAACTCAGGTATTTGATGTTTGGGAACATACAGACTATTCAACAGATTTGGCCCCCACTTACTTCCTTTTAATGCCAAATCTAAAGAATTTTATAGCTTTAAAACGTTTTGAGTAATAAAAAAATGCAATTCAAGTATGGAATCCAATTACTGGAGAAACCTTAGACGAAGTGAATGGAACTAAGTGGGACTAAATTGAAAAATTAATGCTTGTTTGAACTAATAAAGTAAACACACTATTTCATTGCAGGCCGAGTACTTCGCGATTACCATTGACATGATGCGTACCATTGTTTTGCGAATCATACGCCACAATAACACAGCTTGCGCTCATCAGCTGCGCTAGCTCTGCCATCAGCTGCGCTGCGTCGTGTGGAGTAGTTGTCGCGGAGCCCGCTAGGAGCGCCACCAACAGCGTGGCCGCTGTCCACATCGCGAGTGCTGCGCGCAACTGGTTGTGGGGCTGTATAACAACTTCAATTATTCAAGGAATACATCAATAACAACCTTCCGTGCTACTCGATTAGCCATATTTCCTTTGCGTATAGATTCTTATCGGGGGACGTGTATTAATTTCATAGCTAAAGATGAATCGGAATAGTTTCTTCTAACACATCCGACAAGATTAATCGAGCCAAAACATTCCAGACGCCCTCGAAAACACATTAATAAAATCGATATTCTAGCTTGTTGTTCACATTCCCACCTGTTAGCTGTCTTCTGGAAAACATGACATGTATTATTAGCTGCGGTGAACCGTGTCTATTCTGTTCAGTGTTAAGGCTGTCTTAACAACGACGCTACTTAATACGGCAAACTTCAGCTTTAATGATAAGCTTTATTATCCACTGAGAAACCTTTTTGATGTAAGACTAGTAAGAATTTGGAGCTGCTGTTAACGTATTCCCACTAAAAGATTTTCTTTAAAGTGATTCACTCAAGCAAAGATATTGATGCCCTTACACTATATTAGAATTACTTGCTGCTCAGCTGCAACCAACATAGTCACAAATTTTACGCACGGAATTATATTTGTAACAGAAAATAAACTAGTTTACGAAATGTCTTTTACTTTTGACTTGAAAAGTCTATTAGCTCGTTAACTATGGTGACAGCTGGTCATACGTCCTTGTGTTACAAAATACCGTCAGATTTTAATCGTTAATAACTACGAGACTATTAATGTGCTACTAACAGTTGAGCCAACAACGGGAAGAGCTTGTCTGTACAAGACCGTCGAGAAGCATTTGTTTTGCCTGTGACGTCATCAGACTAGTGTGATTTCATGTTGGCAATTGTTTTGAATTTGCGTTGTGTAAAGTTATAAATTAATGTAGCGTCAAGCTAGGACGTGGATTCGAGTGTCATTGTAAAGAGCTCGCGAAGCACTACTAAGAGCCAAAGTGACATTATAAAATATTCTTTTTTTTTTATTAATTAAAAGTGGCATTCGGCAGTGTAGCCATTCAGCCAGCAACTGATTTTTCTTTTATTCGTCAAGTGTGTATATAGATTATTCTCTTGTTATTATTGATGATAACCAGTGACAGGACAACACAGGACGGACACAACACTTAATTAAAACCACCCATGCCCTTGGCCGGACTCGAACCGGCGACCTCTGCGACGCGAAGCCAACTCGCTAGCCCCGCGCTACCGAGGCCGGCTATAAAATATTCTTCGGAATATAAATAAAAATCTTTATTAAATTGAAAATTACAATATACTCAAAATTATAGAAAATGCAAATTAGAAGAAAGCTCGCATCAAAAGGAAACCAAGAAATCTAAAAATTCCAGAGCCGAACAAATGCGAGAGCTACAACAGCAACGAAAAGAAAACCCAATATATACTCACACTAATCAGATGATGTCACAGGCAGAACAAATGCTGCACGAAGAACTCGTCCAGACATGCTCTAACCATCGGACTAATTCCATACATTCCAGCTAATGAATCATGTGTTTTTTTAATTTAAATCTTTTCTATTATTATTATAATTAATTAATTTTGATCGATCTCATGCCTCTGTGGCGATTTCCCTACATGTCTACTAACGAATCATGCACGTTTTTACTTTAAAATCCTTTACAGTCTGAGGTATACCATTCATCAGTGCCTTAGTTAACTTGTTACATGTTGAAATGCCTTATGCTTGAAATCAAATGCTAATTATTATAGTGGTCCTCCCTTCTCTTCCACATGCCTTATCATCAGTATCTCGTATGCCATGTACAGTACATGGCCGCAATTCTCTTGACGTGCCGTCCATTCTCCAACTATTTCCAACCAACTCTTTTATGATTTTATCATGATGTCATCGCGAAAAATCTACGGCGTGGACCCGACCTGCACTTTCTGTATCATTTTTTTTTTTTTTCTTTTTTAGAAGTGTTTGGGGGCAAACTGAGCCAGTCATTGAATCTGGTCATTGTGGAACAATTTTCCTATCGATCCCCTTGGAGTGAATGAATAGTTGGAAGTAATATTCGTCCCACTATCACTTCACTGGAGAGAGCTTGTAGAATTTGATGTATATTTTTCCGGAGGGTCGTTTAAAGCCCAGAAGGTACACTGCTTAAATTGGTACTTGTTTTTTAAATCTGCCGCTAACCACAGGTGGATGAGTACGTAGGAATCGGTGGTTTCAGAAGTTATTCCTTTCCCTAATTAGGGTTATACTGCTCGTCAAAGTCCGGATCATTAAGGCCAGGAGTGGATTTGGGATAAAGAACTGGAAGTATTTCGGTTGAGCGAATCATCTTAACATTCGACTGGGATAATTTCGGGATACTGTGAAAAACTTAAATCTGGATGACCAGACCGGGATTCGAAGCCACATGTTGTTGGTCAGACGATAGTTGGTTGGTTGGCATCAAAATAATTGTTTCAGGTATTTTCAGGTTACATAGCGGACTCTACTCCAACAACCACCAACGTTGACGCTCGCGCTGTCAGTGCAATCGTTCAATTATTATATAATTTATTGCAAATATTATCTATCAAATTCATGACGATGAAACGCACTCTGAACTTAGATAACGTCCATAAAATTTTATCAGTTTGCCTGTTTTGTTTCCAAAATACAAACTATATTAGATGTAACTGTTCTTAGTTAAATACAAGATGTGGTCAATACAGGAGACAAAATTCAAGTTCCTAGATAATAGCGTGCTTGAAATAGATCTTGTGATGTAACTGGTCTAAAATTGACAACTTTGATTGCCCCTCAAGTGTTTATTTTAAAGTGAAAAGTTTTTTAAAAAAAAGTCTTAGATCATTAAACAACAATATCTCCTACGATGGGGTAGAAAAATATTTATAAACCGTGTTAAATAGAATGTAACTATAGCAAAACACAAATAGCAAACTTACAAACCGCTACATTTTCATAAAGAGTAATTCGAAACTTATGAAGAAAAGTTTATTAAATCTTCTGCTCTTTATAGTTTTTCAACTTATTTGTTTGGTTTCAGTCAGCAGAACTCGAAATTTACATCGGCTAACTTTGGATAAATACCGTCAAAGAAACGGTCTGACAAAAAAGTGAATCACCCAGCAGGGGAGGAGGAAACGAAATGAAACTGCTCCTTGATATCCTGGTTACCGGTTCTGGGATGGAGTTTAAGTCCGGGCTGATCTATGGAGGACAGATCTGGGAGTCTTGCTGGCAACGAGAGTACTTCAACATGAAGCAGAAACTTCACAGACACACGTGCCGTTAATGGCACCTGTTGAATTGACCTGTTGAAAAATGGCACCAAGATACTGTCGCATGAGAGGTAACACATGAGGGCACAGTAAGTCCGTGATTTGGCGTGTGTGCCGCCAGAGTACCCTCAATCACTACCACTGACCTGAAGTCATACTCTGTGGCTCCCTACACCATGACGACAGGTATAACACCGCTGTGTCTATACAAAACATTGGAAGAATGGGAGCTCTCCCCCCACTCGCCGACGATGGTCATCCGAAATAGTGTAAAACCGTTATTCGTCACTGAACACAATGCAATACCATTCGTCCGCAGTCCATGATTCCGCGTCACGGCACCACTCCAAACGCAGCCGTTTGTGTTCCAACGCATGTGATGGCAATTCACTAGTCCGACTGCTGTTCGTCTCCGACGAATGGTGTGGAATGACACGGAAAGTTGTAGGGAGTCTTGTTCTCGAATGGCAGGCGCAGGTGTGAAGGGGTTATCACGAGCTTGGTGCATAGCACGGTGATCCTCCCTTTTGGAGGTCAGACATAACCAACCGGAATAATGATGACGAGTATGCCTGTACTCACGTTGCCATGCAGTCCAACATCTGAATGCCCAGCAAACCTGGATATTGCATGATTTGATCAGCCGGCCATACAAAGACACACAGTAAGGCACGATTCAAACTCAGTGAGGTGTTGATAACGCTGTCTCAGTCGAGTATGCGGCACTTCCGTGTCCTTCACAGTGATCACTAAATATCTGACGTCGTTCACTAGTAGGAGGAGAACCTGTGTGTGAGACCTAACAAAAGAACTGTCAATAATCCGGCCACGCCCCCTCTATTGTTTTGCAAATGAGGCTAGGTAAGCTAAGTCTGACCTGCCTTAGGTGATGACAGCTTTGATGGATGACAGCCTCACCCCCTCCCCTCCCACCCTCCACCCCTCGCACCCCTCCATCCCCTTTATCCCTCACCTCCCTCCCCACCACCGTCTCCCCTCCTCCCCTCATAACTTAAATAAGCACGTTCCAACCTGAGAATAGGGAGCGAATGCAGCTTCAGCTTGCTATTAACTGACATTAACCTCTCTTTCAACTCGACTATCGTATTACTAATCTATCTTTCACTACCGATTTGATAACCTATTTATTATAATTACTGCAGTTACACAGCGTTAACATCCTATGTCTTAATTAGCAAATTAGTAGCTCGAAATATTTTTATCATAAGCAAACAATATGCTAAATTGATTAAACGCTATATAACTTTGATTAAATCGTAATTATGATTAAGACCGCTAGACTATTATTTAATTATTGTGTAATCGAACCACATGTGTGTATTTAATTTAAAGGGTTATTAATTGGAATGATTCAGCTAATTGCAAATCGTAATAATTTAATTTTACATAATCTCCAGTTGATTAATCCATGTTAATTGCCACATTAAAAGCAACCCCAGTATCTCATCAATTGATAATTTCTGTTATTATAAAATGCTTTTTACAATAAATAACATCACAAAACATTATTAAATGATGTATGTAGTTATGGCCATAACGATATTAACCAACAAGCTATTATTACAAATAAAATTTTAGATATTAATAATACATGAGAAATTAATTAAATTAGGTCTTGAAGAATCGATAAATATTATTTTGGGCATAAAATACTGTATTCAGTTAGTTTTCAAGTTTAGAACTGTAATATACTCAATATTAAAGTAAAATATAATTGTTAAAAGATATCTAGATGTAGCCTGCCGAAGCTGTGTTGACTACACGTGGTGGACAGCCGAGCTGACAGGCGCGCTGGAGCGCACGGTCAGTTGGGATAAATAGTCCGTATAGGAAGGCGCGCTACAGATAGGGTCAGATGCAGAGCATGGTCAGTTGGGATAAATAGCCCGTATAGGAAGGCGTGCTACAGATAGGGTCAGATGCATAGCATTGGTCAGTTGGGATAAATAGCCCGTATAGGAAGGCGCGCTGCCGTCAGGGTCAGATGGAAAAGGAGTATCATGTACGCAAGAATTTGTGTCACCCATTGGTTTTGTTTACAACCGCACTGGGAGAGCAGACATGCTGCTGCTCATGTGAAAATAAGATTTAGCCAAGTTGCACGAGGTTCTCTGTTGTCAACTAGTATAAAGGATCACGGAGACCACAGGGAGGGGCCAGTACCATCAAGTTGCTACGTAGTGCTGTACAGTTTGCATCGCTGTACTGCTGCGTACTATTGCTGCCGTAGTTGAACAGCGGCTCTGACTTGGGGAAGCAGTAACTTTCTCTCCCGCACCTAGCATTACCTAACAAACTATTTCAAACTGTCTGTAGACTAGTTTGAATTTATTAAACTCCAATGTTCTGGAATTGGCTTTGTCATTTCTAGCGTGAGTTTGCCTGCCTACTTTCCATCAAAAATCCTTTGGCGAGAGCCGCTCCTTGCCTCAGGTATCGAACCCGTGTCCCCAATATTTCAGGTTGTGGCCAAAAGTTAAGTGGCTTTCAATCTGGGATAGGACAGAACGGATAAAATTACGGGAATGCTGAGTTTGGCTTTCCACGCATGAGTCCTGCGTTCGTTAAAATATACTAACAGTTATTATTTATAGAATTATATACCCGTCTAATATCTCGATTAAGTAGTACTTTTCACGGTGAATAAAATGCAGCTTGTATGAATTTAATATCTCTTCCAGTTCGCATGTTATAAGCCTCTATAAATTGTCATTTTATTTCGGCGTCTTTAGAAGCGAAATGCCCGCCGCCGGCCAACCGCACGGGGTCTGGCGAATTAGTATTTTCTTCGCCCTAGATCTAGAGCCATATTGTCTGCCGGAGCAGGCCCAGACTCACCCCCAGAGCCTTCTTCGCGGTAGATTAGTGCGAAGTCGCTTAAACCCACAAGTCTTTAAATCGTCCATTACAAATTCCTTAAAATATATAATATCTAAAACCCTCATTACTTAGATAATTCCCAATTGATTTTAATGAACTAAGTGTTAAATCTATTCAGATTTTTTTTTCTATGATGTTAGTTTTTCGATACAAGCAGGAATAAAATATTTTTGTATTGTACAAATCAAACTCAAACAATGCCTGTTAATGGCGCTTGTTAGTTATTCTTACAGACTATGTGTGCCATTTTTCAGACATACACCACCGCGGCAGCTGCACAAAGTAGGGCTTCACCCTTTTTCGGTGTTGCTACAAACATCATAATTTAACTGTCTCCTAATCTAGTGTCTGTAGTTGGAACATCCGCATAGTTTGGTACAGTCATTTATTTTAGCTGGGATCCTCCCTTGAGCTTGTTGTACAAACCGCAACACAGAGCTTAACAAATTGCCACTTTGCCTTTTGGGAGACGCTAAGAGTTATTTTTCAAAGACGCCGCCGCACAAGCAGAGTACCGCACTTAGTCAGCTAGTGTTCTAAGCTAGAATATCCACATAGTTTTGGCAGTGATTTATTTTTAGCTGCATCATCCTTTGCGCTTATTGTAAAAGACCGCAACACAGAGCGTAACAAAATCCTTACCTGTCAAGCACCAGTTACTTAATGGTGCTGGTTAGTCGTTGTGCGTTATTATTCAAAGACATACATACCTGCCAGTCCTTAGGTGCTCCATCTTCTAAAGTCTTATACACTCCTGGAAATTGAAATAAGAACACCGGGAATTCATTGTCCCAGGAATGGGAAACCTTATATACACATTCCTGGGGTCAGATACAACACATGATCACACAGACAGAACCATAGGCACATAGACACAGGCAACAGAGCATGCACAATGTCGGCACTAGTACCGTGTATATCCTTCTTTCGCAGCAATGCAGGCTGCAATTCTCGCATGGAGACGATCGTAGAGGTGCTGGATATAGTCCTGTGGAACGGCATGCCAAGCCATTTCCACCTGGCACCTCAGCTGGACCAGCGTTCGTGCTGGACGTGCAGACCGCGTGAGATGACGTTTCATCCAGTCCCAAACATGCTCAATGGGGGACAGATCCAGAGATCTCGCTGGCCAGGGTAGTTGACTTACACCTTCTAGAGCACGTTGGGTGGCACGGGATACATGTGGACGTGCATTGTCCTGTTGGAACAGCATGTTCCCTTGCCGGTCTAGGAATGGTAGAACGATGGGTTCGATGATGGTTTGAATGTACCGTGCACTGTTCAGTGTCCCCTCGACGATCACCAGAGGTGTACGGCCAGTGTAGGAGATCGCTCCCCACACCATGATGCCGGGTGTTGGCCCTGTGTGCCTCGGTCGTATGCAGTCCTGATTGTGGCGCTCACCTGCACGGCACCAAACACACATACGACCATCATTGGCACCAAGGCAGAAGCGACTCTCATCACTGAAGACGACACGTCTCCATTCGTCCCTCCATACACGCCTGTCGCGACACCACTGGAGGCGGGCTGCACGATGTTGGGGCGTGAGCGGAAGACGACCTAACGGTGCGCGGGACCGTAGCCCAGCTTGAGGGAGACGGTTGCGAATGGTCCTCTCTGATACCCCAGGAGCAACAGTGTCCCTAATTTGCCGGGAAGCGGCGGTGCAGTCCCCTACTGCACTGCGTAGGATGCGACGGTCATGGCGTGCGTCCGTGCGTCGCTGCTGTCCGGACCCAGGTCGACGGGCACGTGCACCTTCCGCCGACCACTGGCGACATCATCGATGTACTGTGGAGACCTCGCGCCCACATGTTGAGCAATTCGACGGTACGTCCACCCGGCCTCCCGCATGCTCACTATACGACCTCGCTCAAAATCCGTCAACTGCACATACGGTTCACGTACACGCTGTCGCGGCATGCTACCAGTGTTAAAGACTAAGATGGATCTCCGTATGCTACGGCAAACTGGCTGACACTGACTGCGGCGGTGCCCAACCGCTGCGTAGCTAGCGTCGTTCGACGGCCAACACTGCTGTTCCTGGTGTGTCCGCTGTGCCGTGCGTTTGATCATTGCTTGTACAGTCCTCTCGTAGTGTCCGGAGCAAGTATGGTGGGTCTTACACACCGGTGTCAATGTGTTCTTATTTCAATTTCCAGGAGTGTATTTCCTCAAACAAAGACCACACATAAAACGGCAGATGGTCATACCGTGACAAATTGCATCACAGAGTGTAGAAAATTGCTGTAGCAAGCATCATGTATCCAACCAACAAAAGACCACCTAGAATTTAAGGCTGGCCTGCACATCTGCCAACATCGAATGAACAAACAGTGGCGAATTGCCTTCATTTACAACAAGCGTGTATTGTACTGCTGGTTCTGGGATGAATTGATAAATTCAGCTACTCTTGATGGTAAAAGGAAATACTTCTTTACAAAATTGTTAGTTTTATCTATGTTCATAGTCCAAATAATTCTTTTTTGTTTTAGGTGCAGTAGAGTTGACGGAGTTTAATGATTATGGTAAGTTAATTTTCTTAGTAATTGTTCACCAAACTGTCTTGTTGTTTTTTTTTCCACGCTATAACATTATTTTCTTTTTATAGGTCTTGATGATCTATTGGAAATTCCAACAAATGATCTGATTGATAGTGAGTAGTCAAATTTGTTTTTAACTAAGTAATTATTTTTGTTTCCTCTATGTAATCTTTTTTTTTTTGTCTGCCTCCAGAATTTATCGATTTGGAAAACTATGTCCTTCAAGGTCAGTAGTCATTTGTTTTAATTATTATATTTATATTTGTTTGTATATATTTATACTAATATATGCTCTGTTTTTCTGTTTCAGATATGCAGTCAAGTTTCGGTCTGATGCCTATTAAGTAGAAGGGGATTTCCGTACAATCTGGCCCCAATCAACAACAAAACACTGCTAGTGGTAAGTAGCAAATATTTTTTACTATGTTATTTCAAATTACGAATTCTATTTTCATGTTACTAAAATATTTTTGTGTCTGTTTTAGGTTCGTCATAGTGGAGTTTAGATGTAGCAGGATTTCAGCAAAGCCTGCCGTCTTCCAGCCTGCCAGCAACGCCATCTCCACATGGCTGGATTATACCACCACAGACTTCACTGGACACCGTTCCAGTGCCAGTGAAATCACCAACACCACCGCCTGCAGTAGATGCACGTCGGAACCTTATAGCTAATGGTAAGTACATCATTATTTTTATTCATGAAGTCATTATTACTTTATGTCATTATTTTTTCATGATACTAATTTTTTTCTGTTTCAGGATCCGGTTTACAGTTGTCGGTCACAAACAGGAACGAGCCTGCACTACCGCAAATGTGGCGACCGTGGGAATCGCCAGTCGCTGTGGGGCCTAGCAGACCGCAGCCTGCACCCGTGTTGGGGACTAGTAGGTCACATCCTGCACCCATGGTGGGGCCTAGCAGGCAGCAACCAGCACCCAAGGAAGGGGTTAGCAGGCAGCAGCCTGCAACCATCGCATCCACATCTACATGGCGGCCGACCCCAGCAGCACCTCGCCAGCCAGCCGCCGACCGCCACGTCAACATGGCTGTCGATGCCAGCAGCCGGCAGTCACCCAGCAGCAAATAGTTATAATTCTTCTTCAACACCGTCAAGCAGCCACAAAGATGCAGCAACAATCAAGACCGGGAAAGTACTTTTGAACATAGAGTTTATTCTGGCTCTATTCAAAATTCTTTAAATTTTCTTGAACCCCTTAAATACATTAATGCTTGCTATGATCTTTTGGAACACAAAATTCACGAAATTGTTGATATTCAGTCCTCACCGTTCGTAAAGGTTCAGGTTGGGCTGATTACAACATTCAAAATTCAGAAGGAAATGATTTTCGAAACCGCCCGCATGTATTTTTTCACTAAAATGCGTGTCGTCACGCGAAGGACATCCCTGTCGGATTGTTATGAAAACTATGTAAAGTCAGAGCTCACAGTAAAATTAAGTGAGTTTCAAGAAAGGGATCGGCAAAACTCTCGATAGAATCTTATCCCTCAACATCAATATTTCTAATTCGTGAATCTTCCTATGTTGCTCTGCCAGCTAATATCTCTAGAAAGAAGGCCGTTAATAATGTTCGAAACTATGATGACCTATGCTTTCTATGAACACTTGCTGCTCAAGTAAAGGTGCTTAAAGATACGGAGATCGTGTTGATAACTACAGACAAGTCTTTTCCAACAACCGTTTCGATTTTGCAGATATTGAGTTTCTGTTAAAACTCCTAGACAAAATATTCAAAATCCAGACTATACAGTAAATGTTTTCGGTCTGGATGTAGTTAAAGGTAAATATGTAGTTTCCGTGGCCCTCCATCACATTGCAGAGAAACGCGGTAAACACATAAACATGTTAATGATTACTGATGGAACTGGAAAATTCCGTTACTGTTGGATTCACAACATGTTGGGGTTAGTAAAATCTTCACTAACTATGGATAAACGTGCAATATTTATTTGCGACAGATATCTGCAACATTTCGGACGCATTGATCTCCTGGAACGTCACGAGACCGATTGGGCAAGGATATATCCAGTAAGAGTAGATTGACCAGGCGACGACGATAAGACCTTCAAGTTTAAGGATTTTGTGCACCAGCAACGTATACCCGTTGTCCTTTACTCTGATTTCGAAAGTTTATTGCAACCTTATGATACATGCAGTCCTCCACGCAACGCCTCTCATACTACTAGAGTCCAGAAACATATCCCTTTCGCTGCCGCATACCAAGTCGTTTGTCCAGACGTACCTAGTCTGTCGCGTTTCAACTCCTACTCGGGTGTAAATACCGAGTAATGACTTGGTGAGCTCGTCAAACTTGCCAGGAAAGTCCATAAAATTTACAATTGCTGTATTCCTCTTGTGATGACTGGTGAGCAAGAAGCAAAGTTTGCTAATGTTACAGTATACCATATCTGTGAGAAAGACATTGAACAGGGGACTGTCAAATTCCGTGATCATTGTCAAATCACGGGTGAATGTAGGGAGGCTGCACATTATGACTGCAATTTTCACTTTAAAAATCAAAGGTACATACCCATTTTCTTTCACAATCTTTCTGGGTATGAAGCACATTTTGTAGTTATGGCTTTATCAAACCTCGACGGCGAAAGGGTGGATGTGCTTCCCATCAAAACAGGACGCAATTTTTCTTTTTCTAAAAACAGTGAATATACTTCAATCACATTAAGATTTCTGGACCCGTACCGTTTCATGTGGGCCCCATTAGATAAACCTGTTGGGACCCTTGATGACGGCGACATGCGCATTACCAGTGCTCATTTCATCGACCCCGAGAAGTTCCAATTAGCTAAATGTAAGGGTATCTCTTCGACTAGTACACGGATTCATGGGAGAAGCTCACCATCAAAGCTGTAATCACCTAAGGTAGGTTAAACTTATGTTACCTAACCTCGTTTGCATAACAATAGAGGGGGCGTGGCCGGAAGAGTGACAGGTCTCACACACACGTTCTCCTCCTACTTTGACTCTCCTTTTTAATATGTATGCCTCCTGGCCTGGCAACAACACTAAACATGAACTGCACTAATGCACTGCGGTGACCGTTCTACATATCACCGAGAATTGCAACCTCTAAAAATTATATAATCGCCAATGATGGGTATATGTATAAAGTTACATTGACATCCAACCATATCTCCTGGGTATTTCGTCGGAAAGTGTATATACACTGAATTTTTTAGTGTTAGAAATCATTTTGTGATATATGTTTGCCAGGACACCGGTCCTCTTTCTCTACCAGATCTGGTTACGTTGTGGGACCTCCCAGCGCTTGCAGCACCTCCGGCGAGCCCACCACCTCCAGAGTTCGTCATGCCAGCGCTTTTCACCCGTCTACTTCCGACACTCGCCACGAGTACAGGTGTGCTCACGGTCACTCTCCGAACGCCGTCAACCCTCGCAGCCCGGCTGCCGCACCCAGGATTCTCGACGACGTCGGGCCTGCCACCTCAAGGCCTCCTCGACTGTCCTGTCCCAGCGCTCACCGCGCACCGGGCATTAATGCGTGATGCAGACCCCAGCATTCTAGCCACGGGATCTTTTAAGCCACTGTAGTCTCAGACATCGGCCTCTGGTTCTAGGATTGAAGGTCAGTCGAGTGTGGCGAGTCTAAGCTTTTCCACCAGACGAGGTGCTTATGATAACAGATTGATTTAAATTAGTATATTGAACTCAGCAACTTTTATAAATGCTTTATCGTGTTGCAGGACTTGGAGAGATCAAACTTCCGCGATTATCATGAATCCATCCACACCGGCTGTAATATAGCGGAATGGGGCTGGATAATTAATTTAAAATTTAGAAGGGCGACCATTTGTAATACACTCGTATTGGCTTTTTGACTAAAATTCGTTAACTTACATTAAACACTTCCTTGGTGTCTATGCGGTGCAAGATATTGTGATAATATTCTGTAAATTCCACGATCGAGATAGCGGTAAATGCCTCGATAGATTAATTAATTCTCCACACTCATGAAGCAAAATTTTAACCAACTTATCGATGTTCTTCATTTACAGCTCTGCCATCCGATATCCAAGAAAAGATGACGGTAATCAATGTTGATAAAGATGATGAACGCTGTTTTATTTCGAAGATCTTGTCATTTCACGCAAGGGAGGATAAATTACCAGGCATTCTGAAATTACAAATCTGATTTCTCAGGCACTGAATTTCCTGCGAAACTGGCCGATGTTGAAAAATTTGAGAGACAAAATCCCAGTTATTTCATTGATGTTTATGGACTCGAACAAGTTTATAGAAATAAATATATTGTTTTCGGATCTTTACTCCACTTTCCAGATAAGCGGGAGTTCCATATTATTATGCTTTTAATTACCGAGTTTGGTGATAAATTTCATTACTGTTGGATCAAGAGCATTTCGCAACTAGTTAGATCAACTATAACTACAATAACACTTAGATTACACATTCGTGAAAGATGTATGCAGCAGTTCTATTGGATCGCCATGAGACTAATTGCTCAATGCGGGCGCTGTAAGCGTTGAGTGACCCAGCGACGAAGACAAAATATTAAAGTTCAGGGATTTTATGCACCAACATCTCACCAGTCGTCGTTTACGCGGATTTCGAATGTTTGTAAACATTCTATGATACGTGCAGGCCAAATCACAATGACTGTCACACTATTGAAGTCCAGGAACACACCCCTTTTGCTGAGTCATACCAGCTCATTAGCACCTAGGACGATCAGTTGAACCGATTCAACTCATTCTCAGGGAAAAACCCGTGATAAGTGGTTTATAAAAAAAACTCGTTAATTTTGCCTGTGACGTTAATTACATTATCCTCGTAATGACAACTGATCATGAAGCACAATTTAATCGTGTCACATCTGCGGGAAAGGTATTGAATCAGGGACCGTTAAGCTTCACTATGATTGTCATATCACAGGTGAATTTAGTGGGGCTGCGAACAATGACTGCAATTTGCGGTTCAAAAATCAAAGGTATATACCCATCTTTTGTCATAATTTGTTTGGGCATCATGAGCTCTTCGTTGTTAGTGCACCACTATCACAACTGAACGATATATTTCTTTTTCTAAAAGGGTTTGTGGTACGTCAGTTACACTGGGGTTCCTGGACTCGTACTAATTCATGCAGTCCTGATTATATAAACTGTTTGGGACGATAAAGTACAAGGATATGTTTATTACCCTGCGAATTTCTTCTAGCCTGAAAAGTTTCAATTGGTTAAGCGTAAAAGAGTCTTCGTCTCTGAATACCTGGATTCATGGGTGATGCTATCCAGGCCCACGCTCCTACCCAAAACAAAATTTTACAGCTTGTCATCTGAGTATGGAATTAAGACTACGAACATGTGACACAAGTGTTTCAAACTTTCAAGATCCAGACTTGGGCGAATATGCAAGTCTGTACATGGACACAGATGTGCGATTACTTGCGGATCTATTTGAAAAGGGTTGTATATTTGGATAAATAAACCTTGCACCCCACTTTCTAATTCACAGCTCCCGGCTTTTTGTAGCATGCCGTGTTAAAGAAGTCGCTTGTCGAACCGGACCTCCTCGTAGATGTCGACATGCTTCTCTTTTTCGAGAGTGGAATTCGAGGAGGTATTTGTCAGTGCGCCCACAGGTATACCAAAGCAAACAACCGGTTCATGAGGGAGAACATCCACAAAGCGCCTCAAAATTTCATCATATTTTTTGACGTAAACGATTTCTACAGTTGGACCATGTCAGAGCATCTACCCTATGTAGGGTTTCAAGAGTTAAGAGTTAAACCAATGGCCAGTATACACTTCTTGAGCGTCGCAGTCGACTCAACGAGGGGTTTCGTTTTAGAGGCACACTTGACGATTACTGAGGATAAATACAACCTTCTAGCAGAACAACGCCATATCCAGACCACAAGCCAGCCCTTGGTTCTGGCTTCTCCAAGTTGATGACTACACTAGAGAGTAAGGTACGGTATGTTCTCCATCACCAAGTTCTTCAGCAATATGGAGGCTTGGGGGTGTTGGTGGATAAAATACACCAGTTCGTAAATTTCAATCCTGGTTGAAAAAATCCTTCTCTCTCAAAACGTGTTCTCGCCATTTAACCAAATCAGACATTGAGCCAGACATTTTCAAGCTTATGGACAATTCAATTTTCAGCAAAACAATGGATAATATTCGCAAACGCCGCCACGTGAAATTGTGTACTATGTGTGTGGGCCGCCGCGAAGCCCCCTAACACATAGATTCACCGAACATCAAGCGTGTTACTATTTCTGAGAACGACGTTGGAGATGGCGAAAGTGGGGATACTTTTCAACATGCCTGTCTACATTTAAATGTTTATTCTCGATATGTCTAAACTGCGGATGCACCGATTTTATTATGAATTCGCCATTCCACAGTTTATACGCCGGAAATTGCTTTATATAGGCACGGACGGTTTCATATATTTGGTGAACCATTGTGAACCATATAAAATATTGGAATGCAATAGGGAAGAATTCGATACATCATGTTATAAGCTCAACATTCGCTTCGGGACCGTTTCATATAAGGATGATGAGAATGGTCCCTTGATTGTGAAGATTGCGTTTCTAAGGTCGAAAATGTACACTTTCCGACTATAATCAAACCGTACTTCAAGTGGGCCAAGGGTCTGGCAGAGTTAGTGACTGAAAAACTAACTATCCAACACTACATAGATTGTTAAAATGGAACTCCATTTAAAACTTGTTCAACAACGTTTCAGTCAAACCTGCATGAATTATAACTTTTGAGGTATCCAAGCTAGGTCAGTCTAGAATATATGATAACAGTGGCGGCCGAAGTGATTTGCTCTGGTAGTGACAGTGAAATTTTTCGTCGGTTTACTGATAGTTATTGAAGTGAAAGGTGCCTTTAAAAACAGGAATCTCGCAACATAGAAATTTGCAACGTGTGAAAGTCTCATTACCTGCAGTTACTGTTGGATTAAAGAAATTATTTTGAGATTAATCAATCATAAATGCTTTAAAATTGACCAAACGGTAAACATTGAGTTATAAGCCAAAAACCGACAAGTTGTTCTACAGGCAGTGCTGGATTACCTAATAGGCAGGACTAGGCAAGCCTAAGCAGTAGCCTGGAGCCCCCGATTTTTGCAGAACCCCTAAAAGTTAACTTTTTTCATTAAATAAAAAGAATAAAAAATAAAATCATCCTAAATAAAACAATCAGAGTAATACGAAATAAATTAAAATTATTATTTTTTGTTTTATTGTAGTGTACGATAAATAAAGTAATTATAA
The DNA here is from genome assembly GCA_031002005.1 of Vandiemenella viatica. NCBI lineage: Eukaryota > Metazoa > Arthropoda > Insecta > Orthoptera > Morabidae > Vandiemenella > Vandiemenella viatica. Next base: position 131,683,275 of record CM061921.1, on the reverse strand, counting down.
AAATATTATAAATTATAAAATTCGTTTGTTAATTGCAAAAAATATGATAAATTCTATTAGTCATCTACAAAACCTTGTCTTTGTATTTATAAAATACAGATAATTATTTTCAAAAACAGAGGGATTCAAAATTTTTGAGTGCTAATTCCTTTCCCTTCGCTCAGAAAGCAACCACTACCATTTTCGATTGGATGAGCCATTATTTTCTATCGGAACATCGACTTTCGTAACAATTTCCTACCGCCTAAGTGAGTATGCTTTCAATCAGTTTTACAGTAAATCTACTTAACAATATCACTTGAGATCATTCCTAGAGGCTACCTACATCATTTGCAGTTAAGTTATAGCTAAGTATCTGTGCCCTTTTCTAGCTAGATACTAACAGATGTCGATTGGAAACATTTTCAACCACAGCCGGCAGTAAGAGTGCTAGATCGGAATCACTATCGGGTAAGTGTCGTACTCAGCTCTATCAACCACGCGACGTAATACAAACAATATTGGGTCTATCAGCTGGATCTCGCCCTCGCTGCCAACACTTTCGAATTTCATTCTTGAGGCTAATTAAGTTTATTAGATGTTCTTGTGTTTTAATTACTTTTTTATTCAAAAATTGGACTATTTGAAAGGTGAAGCACGACGACCTCTTTTGTACAATACCCTTCGTTTTAAGTTATTATATTTGTTTTTGTTTTGCCTGTCTGTTTGCTAAGCTGATAAGTGAGTTGATTTAGGTCGTAACTTGGGCGCCAGGGAGTTCAATCAACTACCTTGATCTGACAAAATAATGGATCATAAGGAAAGGATGTCAGTGAACCATATTATTAATGAAAAACTCACAAATTAAGAAATAAAATTCGTCATCTTAATTTTGAAGTAAATCACCTACACTCTTAGCAATTCATAATTGCTGCTCAGTGGATTGCATGAATTATCCCACAGGAGTTACTGGGTTTTGCTAAACTGGATTCTTGTTACAACTGAGGCGTGAAATGGGCTCCTTTACCGTGGGTTGGAGGTTGTTGGAAGACTCGAGATGCAAAGGTCGTTGACCATTGTGGAGAGATGCCGTCGTAGACTGCAGCAGCTGTCGAGTCGAGCGACCACTGCACCCTAAACTGCTCGGTGTGACATGGTGTAGGGAAGGCGTCCACACACTCCTGATGGCAGCCCGGCTTCGTCGGCGTCAGGTAGGCAGCACCGGCGAGACTCGGTCGCCAAGCAGCCTGCAGCCGTGGTCCACGTTCCGACTCCAAACAACCTGACTCGTCCAACTCTCAGCCACGAATGCCTCTTCAGTCGTCCGTCGCTTCACATCATCCTGAAAAACATTCCCCCCAGTACCGCAATTTATCCGCCCGGCCAGCGAAGGTCTCTGCTCCACCAGGCCCTGGTTTGGTGTGTGTGTGTGTGTGTGTGTGTGTGTGTGTGTGTGTGTGTGTGTGTGTGTGTGTGTGTGTGTGTGTGTGTGTGTGGCGAGTATCTGGTGAGCTCGCTTCCCCTCCTACTTAAGGCTGCTCATTTCTATAACACAGTTTAATTTTTAACGTTGTCAAACATCAGCAGTTACCTGTTCTCAACAAGATGTAACATTACACTTTATAATGTTGCAAGTTAGAATAATAGCTAATCCAGTTCTTCGATCTTTTAGGCTCTAGAAAGCATGACTGACAGAAGGATCTGTGGTGACAGTAGGGTGAGATTTCCCTCCGCTACCTCAACCCCTTCATGTTCTGAAGGGGTTGAGGTGGCGGAGGAAAATCTGGCCTAGCATGGAAGTATGTGGCTGTCAGGCGTCAACATTTCTGTTGACGAGTAACACCCTAAGCAGTCCCCCTCCATTGCAATTACAGTAGTAGTTCTACAATGCCATATCTTTTGGCATTCAAGTCACTACCTACTATTGCTATTTCATTCCTATCTAACAATGCTTGAGCGTCCTCTTCTTTTAGTTCTTTATTTGGTTGGTTGTATACTACAGCTAGGTTCATAGGTTCCTCCTTTACCATGAGTTCGACGGCTGTGTGCTCCAGGTCACCAATTCGTCCATCAGGAACATCTTTATGTGAGTGGAGACTTACCCGGCGTATTGACGAAATGAAATCTTCACAGGAGTTCAGCCGGCTTAACTCCTATGAAGATTTCATTTCAGGAAAATCTTTGTCGACCAGCCTGCTTTGATCAAGACATCAGTGCCGCCTCCTAAAGACTGTAAGTGCGTGTCGCGACGTAGTTTCACAGCCTGAACTCGTTACACTGTTTCAGGAATGTTTCCTCAATGAGGGCTGTGTTAATATTACTGATGTCAAGGAAGTTAAGTAGGTCTAGTGTTTTGATCGAAATGTTATTATTACTTCAAGCAAGCACGTTTAGTGTTGCTCTATTTTGCAACGCCTCTAGACCAATAAGGTTTAAGAAAGGTTCTGCTAGGATAAGTGCCCCTTCAGAACTGTCATCCGTCTGTAGAAATTTGCTAAGCATATCTTTCATTATGTTTAACATATAAGAACAAACTCCCTCAGGATGTACATTCTAACATACCTTTTTGGAATCCTCTAGGAGCTAACATTTCCAATCTGATCGGTTATTAACGCAACACCGGAATGAAATTATAAGAATTTGCTATCCAGTAAGAAATTTTACTTCAATCAATAACTCAATATATGTTTTGATCTAATTTTTTGTAGCAAGCTATTTATGTAGATAACATGTTTTTGACTATCGTACTGTGTGATTCTGGAACGTGGACAGTGGACTAGGGAAAAACAAGGGAATGTGATACCGCTGGAGATACAGAAAATGGAATCACGACTTGCAGAATACTTTTTCTGGTTACTTGGTTATTACAACATGACGACAAAGTCAATTCATAATGCTACTACTGTAGAAAATGGAGACCTATGCTGCTTGAAACGCAAAAGCATTCAATAACATCTTTGATAAAAAGTTGCGTCATCTGGAATGGTTGTAAAGTTCATTATACTAGTAATTAATACAACTGATAGAATTTTATCTTTATTACAGCTACAAATTTTATGATTGCAATTATTTTGTGTACGGTATTGGACTATTTGCACCAGTAATTGATCTATTAAACGGTGGTAATAAAATTTATCCTTCAGAGAGCAGATTGTACTTTCTTGTAACCGTCTTTATTCAATTTTGTTCTCTGGTTCGTTCATTTTATCAGTTGTGGCGTTAGGTAGTTAACGTGGAGTCTTAGCATTAATTTTGAACTGTGTATATCTCATTAGTTTAACCTCAAGATAAATCAGAAGAAGGTAAGCTACTTGTGACATGGATGTATTTATTTAAAGTCTTTTTCAGAATTTACTCGTTAATTGTAACTCATAAATATGGTTAACCTTGTTTTTTGTTTTGTTGGAATTGCTGCATTTCTGATCATGGACAGTATTTTAAATCGATCTGGAAACTTTCCTTCTATTAAATATAGATTAGATGTATGCTCTAGTAATTGCAGTATAAATTTATGCACAGTCTTCAGAATTTTTCTACTATGTTACTATTCCCACTTGTAGAGTCATTCTTCAGTGCAGTTATTTGGGTTGCTATTTCTACTTTGGTTATGTGAGGGAAGAAAGCAGACTGAGGCTGAAATTATGGGGTATTATTATATTTTACCTTATTTGTGGCTGTGTCCATTGTACGTTTAAGTTTGTCAGCAAGTTCTAGCCCTATATTAGAAAAGTGATCCACAAATTTGTTTGCTATAGTGATGGGTTCTTATGCCTCCCGAAAGTCTCTAGCAACAATGCTTTCAATAAGCAACTTCCAATTTAGCGGTTTGTATGTTAGTTCATTTATATTTGTCCATAAAGTTTTTGTATTACTAGAATTCATCGTAATTATTTTGGTGTAAATTTTTTTTATTATTATTATTATTTCTGATGAGCCTATTCATCCAGTTTCTGTATAATTTGCAACTCATTGTAAAACTTTCTAACTTTTTTTTACCACTAATTTATGTAGTTTGTCTCTAATTCTTATACAGGTTATTAGTACTGCAGTAACCCAAGGATTCCATTTTTCATCTTTGACTTAGTATATTAGGAATAAGGGATTGTAACACTATTCCTCGTTATTAATCTGCAAGTCACCTTAATTTCTCTTACAGATCGTGGTGTACTTAAAGAAGTAGTAAGTTTTATAAAGCTGCATTCCATAGAAACTTTGTAGCGGATGAGTTGAAACTCTTGCCAAATAAATACTAAATGACGGATTGTTTTGGTCCAGGTGGCAACCAAGTTAAGAGGCTACCGAACTAGAAGGCGGAGGATAAGAATAGTGAAAGCGGATATATTTCAGATAAGGAAGGGATCTTTATACTGTAAATTGTAGGTAGGCTAAGAGAGACCGTGTGACTGAGGGAGCACTTCTGATTGGCTGGAGTAAACGAGGGAGGAAGGCAACCCCTTCGGCTAGTTCTGCTTTGCTTAAGATGTCGTGTGGAAAAAGGATGTTTGTATGGCGTACCAGTGGCTGAGTATTATTCAGCTATAGGACTTAGCGTTGTATAGTTAAAATATTCATAAGACGAAGATGAACTGTGGATTGGCAAAAACTCCTTACTAATTAAGCAGGCATGCGAAATGTGTGACATGTGAACGAGTGAGTTGTTTCTGCGCTGTTTCGTGTTTCAACTTGCAATCTTGTTGTTTTGGAATCCTATTTTTGCTAAAGGAAGCCTAACGAGGTTGGTATCGAAACAAGAACAGTGATAATTTCAAATAAACTAATTTATTCATTGTATTTGAAATGGTTTTCACTTATTAAGTAACAATTTCTTCTCATAGCCACGTGTCTTGAGTAGAACTTTCATTCTTTCCAGAAATACAGGTTTGCTGCCTTGTAACTGAAAAATGTGTCATTTATTGCGGCATGGTGACTAGAGAGGCAATATCGAACAATGAGCTTGACCATTACAACTTCTTGCAATTTCAGTTTCGTGTAAATGAAAGAAAAAAGATTAAAAAATACTCAACAGAAAGGGTTTCCAATCTACTGAAATAGTCCACCTTTTCAAACAAGCACACCAACCGATATTTAAATTGAAATAAAATTATTAGAAGATTCCATCGACAATAATGTTAATTACACTACTCTGGAAATTATTCTAATTAGTTGATGACTTCGGTTCAAAATATTATCTGGCCGTCATGTAAATAAAAAAATTTCGGTATCTACACTGGCATTAACTGAAAGCCATAAATATGTCTCCCTGAATAGATTTATACAAGTTGCCCAACGATCTCTAAGAAATAAATCTCGCTTCCTGTATCAGTATTTCACAAAAAGTTTAACGCATCTGACTATATTCACATCTTCATTTTTCCTGAATGCCGCGTGCATTAATAATCTAAAACAATTTAAAACTTCTATATTAGATATTAAGTAGTCATTCAGTTTTCACTTATTTTCGCCACTTGAACATATCTTTCTAATTATGAAATGAACCATTTAAAACTGAAATAATAGTCTGCTTAGTCGAATATAAATATTTCTGAAGTTAAACTGTCCCTCTATTAAATATTAAAATTCCCAGACCATATTCGGAACCCTCAAAAATTTTCTGAAAGATGTTACAACACAATACAACACTCGGCCATAACTTGTTGCTCCCCATTAAATGAAGAACGAATTCAGCTACCTTTTTTTTATTTTTATTGCTTAACGTCTCTTAACAGCGAGATCTTTAGATACGGGAAAGGATGGGGGGCAAGGAATGGGAAGGAATTCGGGCATGGCCTTTTGAAGGAAGTATCCTGGCATTTGCCTGGAGTGATTTGGGAAACCATGGAAAACCCAAATCTGGATGCCCGGACGGGGATTCGAACCGGCGTCCTCCCTAATGCGAGGCGAGAATGCTAACCGTTACACCACCACGCTCGGTGAATTCAGCTACCAAGCAAGTCGATGTTTCATTCCTACTTAAGACATCACTCCGATCCGCCATAAATATCTGGAGTGACCACATACGCTTTCCCGCTGTTGTAAGACGAAGGCGCCGCTATACTACCCTGACTCCTATGTAGGAGTGTTTATATGAGATGAATCCATTTGAACTATGTACTCATTTTGTACATTTTTATAATTTTTCTTTGTGTGGTGATAAGTAATAACATTTATATCTCCTATCAGCATAATATGTTTATTATTCAGTAATATCTTAAGAGTATTTCTCAGTTCCTCTATGTTTGGGGGGAGATTCTGTAAGTTTCGTTACAGTATGTGAGATTTATCTGATAGATGATTGTAGCATGCATCATATTCACATCTGATATTTCAACATCAAATGTGTATTTTGAGCGTGTATATATTTTTAAATAATCATGAATAGAGTTTTTTGAAAGTACGAAGTATTTACTGCAGTGTGGTACGGTAAAAAGTATATGTTCAAGAAGCTTGATTTCTGAATGCTCTATAACTTCTGGTTTATGTTCAGACTGATCAATCAAGACAAGAAAACTTCTAAAATTTGTAATGCTACAATATATATTAATATGCACAATTTGTTCCTAGACACCTTTCTTTTATAAATTGCTTGTGGGTCCATGATACAATTAATACATTGGTATCCAACGTTACCATCATTTCCTTTAAATTTTCGTCGGTAATTTTTTTTTTATATAAGCTTATTTGCTGCAACATAGACATAACTAAGAAATGAGCTTTATTGGCTTATGACCAAAGGATGATCTATTTTTGTATATACTTTTAGTTTGTAGAACGACACATTTGAGCTTCAATTATTCACCGAGACAGAGTAGATTACGTCACTATTGCTTCTCAACAGATCACCCTCCAGTTTACTCAGAAGACTGTCATATATCAGTTGAGTTGTGACTTTTGCCAAGTAACATAGTGACAAGTTTATTCAAGAGCAACGTATTTTTGTTTCTGACGATATTGGTTAAATGGTAAGATTATTCATGTTATATTTTCATTTGCTCAATAGTGTGTTATATCAAATTGTGACACTCTTTCTGAAATAATCTGCTTAAATGCCTTTAGTTTTATTCCTTAATGTGTCGCTCTTGATACAAGCCACCTAGTTTGTCATTGGATTATTTTGAGTAATGACGTTATTACAAAATACCATATTGCATAAACTTGGTCTACACTTTGTGGTTTGAGACGATATGACATTCTTGCATGAAATATTCCCCTCAAACATAATTTTCGTCTTCTATGTTTGACACTTATGTCAGTCTTGTTACTAACATTTTGATACTAACACTAAATGGGACACTTATTCAAAAAATTTCAAAGAATGCTCACATTTAATTAATAATGTACATTAGGATAGAAATATTCTGTCAACAATACAAAAAAAAACAAAGTTTTCTAATTCAATGCCGATGTTTGGACTTTTTTGGCTCATTTATTTGAAGGAAAAAATTAAAATAAAACCAAAAAAAGAGAGGAAATATATTATAAAAGTTACAGATGTTTCTATAAAGATAAAATGACATGACAATTTTATTCATGTCATTACAACTTTATAACTACGATTTTATCTTGAAATTAATTTTTGCCTTGAAAAAAAGTAAGACTCATAAAAGTTGAAACATTGACATTACATAAAAAAAACTTTGTTTTTGGCTGCATCTTGATGAGAAACAGAGGCAATTTATAGCGAATTCGATGCAAACAGTTAATCTCAGATAACGATAGGGTCTATATTCGTGTGGGAGGGATGAGAAGTCAACGTAAAAACAACAATGCCTTTTATTTTAATCAAACCAACCAAAGGATTCGAGTATGTAAGTTGTTCTTCAAAACAACCTTAGATATAAATGAGCACCCCATTTGTACCGTGCTGGAAAAACAAAATAAACTTGCAAATGTTCTGTTGGAACATGATAGAAGAGGTGAAACATGGAAACCAGAAATCTTTAGATACAATGATAAAGGAAGGCGTGAGGCAGCACATAGATTCGATACCGAAAACTGAAAGCCATTACCTAAGAGCAAATACAACGAGGCTCTTCATTGATGGAAGCAAATCAATTTCAGACATCCACAAGGACTATGTGGCTATCTGCAAAGAAAAGAAGGCACCTTTTGTCAATTAAACTACATTTTACAGAATATCGAAAAAAAGAATATTATATTTCAGTTTTCCAAAGAAATATTTGTGTGAAATTTGCGTAGCTTTTGAAATGCAGACAGTGAAGGAAAACCGAGGTTACAAGAAAAATTTAATCAACATCTTATCAAAAACAATTGTCAAAAAGGGTAAAAAAAAAAAAAAAAACAGACAAAGAAATTCAAATGTTGTGGTGGTTGTTTATAATCTGCAGTCTGTAATGCAACTTCCCAAATGGGATGTTTCTCTATTCTACTATACATCCAAATCAAATGTTTTCAATTTCACTATGCATGACTTGAAGAGTAATACATGTAATTGTTTTGTGGGGGATGAAGGAAACGGCCATCGTTGTGCAAATGAATTAAATAAATGTGTCCTTCATTATCTGAAAAAGATTTCTGCCACAAAACAAGATGCAGATATTATATTTTACTCTGTCAACTATGCATGGCAGCAGAAAAATAAATTTATGCTTGCTCTTTACTTATAATCCACACGTTATTTAGGGCTGAAATCAATTGCAAACAAATTCTTTGTTAATGACCACTCTCAGAATGAAGGCGATTCTGTTCACTCATTGATAGAGAGAATGGTTAAGCACATTATCAGAAGCAGACCGTTGTATACTCCTAATTCCTTCATCTCCACGATTCGATCTGCGAAAAAAGCAGAGAGCCTTCCTATGTCAAAGAATTATGTTATAAGGATTTCTATGACATTAAAGCTCTGACCGGAGACATAGGTCCTCTGAACAAGACAGCATCAAATTATTAGAAGTCGTAAGTGATTCTCCCAATTATGTTTTTTTTTAAATAAATTCTAGTATGCGGCTGACTTTAAAGATGAAAAAATAATAATCAAAAGGAAGAAGAAAACTTCGAATTAAATAGAGCATTTAATTCAAGACCAGGAATTTCTCAAAAGAAGAAGGAAGATCTCCTAAGCTTATTTCGTAAGAATGCTAAACCAAGCTTTTATAAATCTTTCTATGAAATTTTGTAAGGTTTGTGGAGTTAATTACCTAAATGTAACAAGACTGAACCAAGATTATCTGTATGTGATAAATCTTGAGGCTGAACTAACATTTCCTAAAGTTGATAATTGCTATAATAACTTGAGTGCTCATGATTTTTATAAAATTTTTATAATCTGACTGAATTAAAAGATTAATTCATTACTTTTTTTACACAATATTGCTTGGTTGTAAAATAATTTTGTTCACTTTAGTCTATAAAATGGATTGTTTTTTCTTATGCAAGCTCTCGTTATTATTATTACTTTTAAACAATCTCTTCTTTTCTTGAAAATTTTTACTTTGAGTTCTATTGCCAAAGTTGTCAAATTAAAATAAATCATCTTTTGATGAAATTGTTGTTTAGCAAATCAAAATCCCCATTGTTTTCAGATATTGTGAACTTGTAACATAATTATAAATTGAAAAACATTTACTGTCTTGTACTTATTTCTATTCCAAAAACGACCCATTTTATCTTATGTAACGATATAAAAACAATAATTGCAGCAAGAATGTCATAATTCAAAATGAGGATGATTGTGAGGATACAAAGGAAATCTCCCTGTGACCAACAACTGTTATTGTACATTTTTCCTTCTATTACATCGTGTTCTTTCTCTAAAACATGGATATAAGTTTTTTCTATTGAATGCAAAAAGTTATTACACATGAAACATTTGAACTGATCCTCCCATAGAATTGAAGTTTTTGAGTTATGTCACTGTTGCAGCAAATGAGCGAATTATGTGAAATGGTTTTTTTTTTCTCCTTATGAGATTGGAGATATACGTAAATGGACATACAAAAATGCTAAGCAGTAATTTTTTTAATTGTAGTTAATTATAAATTACAAATTTTCGTTCACAAGATGTTTTAAGCTTAAAAATATGAAAAATACAATTTATTAAAAAATATTTACCATCATTTTAATAAAAATTTCGAAGTGAAAATCTATTTTCAGGGATTTTTTATGTCACTTTTTATGAATTTGAGGTCAAGGTAGTAAGAAAATATTTTAAATCATTGGGATGAATTATGTTTTTTGAGTTTCGTGATCGTTATAAGTAAGTTATTTCTCGTATTTTTAGGTGTCAAGAGAAATGAAATCGCATTTGACCTAACATGTTGAAGGGGTTAAAACATCGGTCAAATGTTCAAACGAAATCAAAGTTAAAGCAGTCGCTCCTAACTACCCGTATATTAAATGAATCAAATAAAAATGAATGTAATGCAGACTTGTGCCGTGGCCGTGTCGCGGCAAGTATATTCTTCAGTGCATTCAAAACTTTCATCTGAACAGCTCCCTTCAAAAACATTGTCAGCGCAACATTCCATCAGAATCAACTTTGACAAAGAACTATTTGGTTACCTTATATATAAATAAAATGAGAAGGATAAGATAAATGATATGTGTTTCATATATTAAACTGTCAAGTTCGTTATATAGCTCATTTGAATGTCGCAAATTTCCTAACGCAACATCTACAACTTATTTATTCTGATGAAGACAGCTAATAAAAACCAAAGAGGACTCAGTTGCCCAATTTTTCAATAATGGTCTCAAACTACTTTTCCCAAACACCATGGATTAGGATAAAATATTAGTAATCATATTTTATTCCTGTCTTCCTTTTCAGCTGTAATACTGAGTAAAACATTGATTGAACGTTTCTAATTGTATTTAAATGTATTTTATGTAACATATAAATGCATATTTAGACCATTTTCTTAGTTTTGGTCATATTGCGATAATATTTATGGTCATGTTTTGAGGAAAAATCTGGTAATTTTTAAACAGTACCGTGAATTCACTAGATATGGTGGGAGAAGAAATTAAGATATTTATTCATGAATTGTAATCTTATTATACATTGGAGGAAAAACCAAACTAAATGTCACTGAATTGATCAGAATTCGCCAGTCAAGAATTAAAGTTATGGAATATTGTCACTCTCTTAACGTTAATGTTCCTCCCGCCTTTTAATCTCGACAATGCAGCAGCAGCATGCCTGTGTCGATCCGCGCCAATCAGTGTCTCAATGAAATACTTTTGAAAATAATCCTCAGTCAGTGTTAAATCTGCAGCGGAACAGTGAGTACCGACATGCCGAAAACAAAATTGTCTTAAAGTGCGAAGTTTCGTAAAGGAATTTGAAGAGGAGTCTTTCACTACAGATGAAAGAGTTATTTTCTGTAAATTATGTAAAATTAAAATGACTTCACCAAAATGATTTAAAATTTAATTTTCCAATGGTGCCATGAGTGCACGGAAGTAAATTATGCTGCCTACGTGAAAGTGACACTACTGGATAAAATAAATGATGTGTAACTAAGCATGTTTTGATGTACAGTAAATTTAAATGTTTGGTCATATTTTGTAATTTTTAAGTCATATTTACCCGTTTTTAAAGTCATATTTACCATCATATTCCTCTATTTTTTTGTCATGAAGATCCGAACCCTAGTAATCTATAATGACGTGGTAGCCGGCATGTTTACTGCTCTGAAATTGCTGATGATATCGTTTCCTTCCTTGCTCATGCCATGAACCGTTTGGTTGAAAAAAAACACGTCTCGAACTTTCTAGAGTGAATAAGCTTGTGTCTATTGTTAATAAAGTATACAGATATTTCAAGAAGAAACGCTGGATGTCTCTCTACCACCAGAATCTATTCTTACCCACGGGGGAACTTATTTTAGGCCGTTTCGTAATATAGTGAACATTTGGCTGAAATTAAAAATACTGTTCTCAGTCTAGATGAGAATACTGCATGTATTACTTCGGCTAAAGGAATTTTAACCTATCCAACAAGTTCTCCCTACATTGTCTAAATCGTTTCTCATTTCGCATTTCTCGTTCACTTTATTACTCTTCTAGAGTCTTCAGGAAAAATTACTTACCAGCAACTGGATTTAATAGACGTAAAAGAGAAAACCAGCTTGACTCTTGATACTGTTGGGGATAAATTTCGTTATAAATTACATAAAGTGCTTCTCAAGGTTCCGGGATTTCCAACATTTCACACTGTAACTGATGGTTTGAAAGATAACTTAACTCGAGTTGAATGTAATATCTTCTCACATCCTACACCAAGATTTAAGTACGCTTCAATTCCATCAGTTGGTTTGGAATGCTCATTTCCAACTTACCATTTAGTGTTGAAAGACAAGCAGTTTCACAATGGAAAATCTTGAAAAATGCTGGTGATTATGGCCCTGGAGAGAAATATCCTTGTGTTTTATTGTGTATGTAAATAACAGGCAAATTTCAACAAGTTGTTATTTACATTAAAGACCAAACAATTTTTGAAATTGACATACAGTAGACCTATGCTCTTTGAATTACTGAGTACTTGTTCAATGTTATTTGCTTAAATTCACTGCTACTTAAATAATAAAAATTGAAGGTAGATGATCGAGCTGTCGTATATTCTTAAATTTTGTGGATGTATAGTGCTTTTTTTACAGGATTTATTTTAGATGCTTTCACTAACTGATTCATTTTACTTGTTAAAATTACTTGTTAATATGTTAATTTGTTTCTGCTGAATTACCCTTTCGATATTACATTTGAAATTGACGTATTTTTATTGATGATATTTTAAACATAGTACCGATTATTATAGCCTATTTTGACATTTTTAGAACCTACTTTGGATTGGATCAGAGACTTTTTTGGGTACCTAAAATAAGATTTTTAGAACTTAAAAATCCGATATTTGCCGCTAAAAACTGAAACTATTCTAGATCCGTGACTATCCCAATACATAGTCACGGCTTACACATAGTCTATATAACAATCAAGCCGTATCTCAAGGCGAAAATATGTCTTTACGTATTTTAACTCCCTTCAAATTAACCAGAAATTATTCAATTTTTTCAAAACGAACCCTTAGGGCAACTTACATGTTCAGAGGCTATTTCAGTCAGATCATATCACTCGGTCATGAACTTTCAATGTTTACTATAGTGTGGATAGTCACTGTCCATGCAAATCTCTGTCTTTACACATTCTAACTCTCTTCTATCTCAATATAATACCTTCAAATTTTGCAGAAATAGTCGAAAAAAATCAAATATTAAAAAACAGTTGACTTTTGTGTTACAGCTTGATCGGTTCACATGGTTTTGACCATTGATCCATTTATTATATAGTAAGTATTCTCTGTCTTCATGAGTCTACTTTTAAATCCCTTAAAACTCAATTGAAATTCTTCATATTATGCAGAAAAACCATTAGGGTAAAATACAGGTCACATTCATACTTCAGCAAGTCGGATCATGTGGTCATGATTCTAAAATCTGAAAATTCACTAGACCAGTAACGCACCCAAAAGTGATTTCGGGATACCACGGAAACCCGAAATCTGGATGGCCGCACATGGATTTGAATTCGTGTTCACCCGAATGCGAGGACAGAAAATTACGTCTTCCCCACCACGCTCGTTAAACCGATTTCATAATGTAGACAACAAAATGATTCCATCAAACATAGTTTGAAAGTTGCGATCAAACCAAGCAAAAAATTTATTTTGTGGTTACTTTGTCATGTAATAATTAAAATTATTTTATTTAAAGCGCTCTTACTTCAGAATGCATGGTATCCTAAATGATGAGATAAATACTGGAAATAATAAATTTGACAGGAACTGAACAATTGCACTTGCAGTGTATGTGGAATTACTTGGAGGAGCATGGATTGAAGTCCATTACCTAACCTGAAAATATGTCAATAATCAAATTTGTACCAAGCGACTGCAGTATAACCTCCCACATCCATATTTGTGAATGTCTCGACTCTTAACTGCACGTGATTCAGCTCACAGTAGCCCAGTTAATTTTTTAATCATAATCTTGTCTTCCTGTACACACCATGTAGTTTATTTAAGTTTATAAGATGTATTCTGTTCCCAGCACTTCATCACATTTATTATAAAAATTATTTATGCTGTATTTAAAAACTTTTCTGCAGGATAAAACAAAAATGGATACATCAAAACAACTTGCAGATAAAAGAAAGCAGCAAAAAAGACGTCGCAAAGAGAGAAACCGTAGAAGAATTGTATTATTGTTAGAACAGTTAAAAAACGAGTTCAATGACTGTTTGTTAGGTAGATTTCGTAGAATTTCTAATCTAATAAGCTTACTGGTAACTACCCGCAAGATGTGTAAAAATCTTCATGCTGCAGATCTCCCACATACTATGCATATTGCAATGGACTCGGTTCTTGAAGAGATGACTGATATAATCACCAGACAACTGGAATTTGTATGTTTTGAGAAAAATAAAAAGTAAGTAAGCACTGATGTTTCACTCTATTAATATATAGTAACATTAAATTTTGAGGATATATTATATTTTCAGTACCTTAAGTAGTGCAATCAATTCTTCAATTAAAATAATGACATTTGATAGAATATTTTAAAAAAAACTTGTAGAACTGGTTTAGTACAATATATTATTATTATTGTTGATGATGATGATGTTGTAATATGCTTCCATGGCATTTCCATACTCTTACCTGGTCTATGCTCGTTTTTAATTTAGCTACTGTTACAGTGTGAAGTAAATTTTTCACGACCTCCATTGATAACTCTTTCTGACCTCTTCTGCCCTTCTGCTTCATTATTCCATTCTTTAATAATAATAAGTTTTATTACCAATATACTTGTAATTATAATTTTCTAACTAAGACAAGATCTAATGACCATAAAATAAATTACATTATAATAAACACAGTACATTCCAAAATAAAGTACATTTATATATATAACTAGCTGTTTCGTATACGTGGACTTAGATTTTCATTGCCAGAATTGGATATAGAAAGCTATAAGTAATATAAGATTTATCCCAAACAAATCCGAGTCGGCATAATATGACGGGAAAGCCATCACTATTTCACTCTACCGTCGAACCTTTCCCATGAAGAGACTCAATTTTCAACATATTAAAAAAACAAAAAAAAAAAAACAAAAAAAACGAACGAACGATGGTGTGGGGATGTGGGAGGGGTTAACTGAAGGCAGCGTTATTTCAGCTTGGTCTTTTCTTATTTCTTTAGCATGAGCATCAGATTCTTGGGTTCTAATAATTTTAGTTGCTCGTGCTCTTCTAGAGCTACACCTTAGGTAAGGATTACGCCTGTAAAAAAAAAAAAAAAGACCAAATAAACTGATGCCAGAAACATTTAGGTAGACGCAAAGTAATAGTACAGTGCAGATCAAATTGACAATAATACTAAATAATAAGCTTTGCCTCTAAACGAAATTTACTAACCACCATTCGATAAGTTCTCAAAATTTCGTGACTATTATTCATACTGAAAAAAGTATCCTGTATCCTTCCTACAGATATTAAGCATTTCCTTGTCAAATTCAATCAATATCGGTAGCGTAAAATTGCCACGCATTGCAACCCTATATGTACAGTTTAAGATGGAATCCGAATAACTGACCGTCCAGGTGTGGCTGATACGATTAAAAACATTTCTTAAAAATCTTTGCTTCCACCGGAAACCACGCTCGAAATATTGGTAAGCAAGCAATTTAACCACTTATTACTTTTTCTTCTTCTTCTTCTTAGGTTTGGCTTCTCTACCATTTGTCTCTTTTTCAGTCTTAATGTTTTCTTACCTTATTCATTTACACCAATTAAAAAATTTGCAAAGGAGCTTTTCTTTTGAGCTGGTGAAAATTTGTTTTATTCTTCTATTAGGTAAAACCAGTATTCTTGTTTTGTTTTTCTCTTGTTTGAGAATGTGTAGCAGACAGCATGTCCTAGTAGCCACATTGTGGCATTATGTTTTGTGTCGGGATATGCTTTCCCTCTGTGGTCTTCTTCTTGTCGATTCTTTTGTTTTTGATTATTCATTTCTTCTAGAAGGTATCTTGTTTTGATCTTGGGACTTTGTTTCTGTGATAGGTAGCTGATTGCTAAGTGGTATTGCTTTATATGACTCAGTTTGTAGTTGATTCCTCCTACATTCACCAGTGGTGTGTTGCTGCTGGGTTGTAATTCATTTGTAAGTACGCTGGTTACACTTTGTGGAAGGTTGTTTATAATCTTCGGCATTGTTGTGATAAATAATGCTCTGCACTTCAACTCTATGTCAATTAATCCTAAACTTCCTTTTGTTTTGGGAAGAGTCACTGTTGCCTACTTTATCTTAAAAATGTTTCCTCTTAGTATGAAGTTATAAAGGCATGAACTAATTCTCTTGGCGATTGAAGCTGGAATTGGGAATATGCTGCTTAAGGATAATAGTTTAGAAACTATCTATTCATTGACCAGATCCACTTTCTGGTACATGTTTAGGTTCCTGGTATAATGTTCTCCTACTGTTCCTCTTATCACATTTAGGTTTGTCTTTCAGTTCCTGGCTATCATTTTTAGTGGACATGTGTGCAGTTTTACTCCTAAGACTTGTACTGTTTCGTTTTGTTGTATCTATTGCGGCTGTTATAGAATTCCGTTACCTAGCTTCAGCATATTGCATTTAGATAAGTTTATTTTTGCCCCCGTTGCTCGACAATATTTTAATATGGTTTCCCTGATGATTTTTATTTCTTCAGCATTCCTGGTCACTATACATACGTCAGGGACGCAAACTCTGCATGTGATTTTTCTGTTTGCATAGTTTATTCCAGATATTGTGGAGTTTATGTATCGCAACAGGGGTTCCAGAGCAATGGAGAATAACGCCATTGATATGGGGTCACCCTGTCTTACAATTCTTTTTATTTTCTCTGCTTTTGTTCTGAAGGCATAACTTTTGATTCTGCTTCATTCCATTCCATTCTCCAATGTCTTTCATATGTGCTTGTGACTGTCCCTGTCGAAGGCTTTATGAAAGTCGATAGACAATAACTGCATTTATTCCTGTTACTGCTGAGGCCGCGATGATGTATCTATACTCGCTTGACGTCTCCATAATTGTTCTGCCAGGTACTGCTCAAACGTGGCGTTCCGCGATTATTTTATTCATCAGAGTCATCATTCTTTTTGTCAGTATTCTAGTGAATAATTTATAGTCTGAATTTAGTAATGATATAGGTCTCATTCCGTCAATGATTTTGTTGTTGAGGTTTTTTGAGATCAGAGCTATTATTCCTTCTTTGAAGCTTCTGAGTACATTGGGTATTGTAAGCACATCATTGAGTACTTCCGTCAGTTGTTGTTGGATGGCTGGCCAGATATGTAGGTATACATTTACTGGAATGCCGTCTTCACTAATTCTCAAGTATTTAAGAATTTTAATTCTTGCTCTTTTCTTTTCCCGCATAAAGTGGTATATTGATGTCTTTTTCTCTGATGCAGTGTATTTGGTTTTCGATCTTAATATTATTTGTTCCAATTTGACTCGTTTTATTGCTACTAGTTACGGTATTATTATTTTTATTATGTCTTGAAATAAACTGTCAGTGTTCCGGTAAGCATCTCTTAGACAAAACATAATAAAATTCCGCTGTTGCCTTATGTTCTTGCTTCTTTTTTTTCTGTATTCTATCAGCATGCGGCGCAATTTTTGTTTCGCGCATTGTATCCACCATTCTAATTTATTACTGTATCGCTGAAATTGCCTCAAAGATACTAGCCATGTTTCTTGGAACATTTCACTAAGTTCATGATCTTTTAGAAAAATATTATTAAATTTCCAGTAATCTCTTCCTCGGTGAATTTCTTATCTGCTCATATTTATGAGGATTATGTAGGTGCAGTGGTCCGAAAAGCTTACCGGCCATACCTCTGTACTAGTAACATAGGAATTATCTTCACTTATGTATATCCTATCAATTCTGCTTCCTGCTTCCTTCGTGACATATGTATAGGATTTGTCAGTTCCATGTTTTGTTTTCCAAGAGTCTTTTAATCTAAGACCTTGGGCTATTAACTTCAGATCGTTGCAGGTGTTAAAATTTGAGAATTATTCTTTAGGGTGTAGCATGCAATTTAAGTCGGCTCCTATTAGGGACCGTGCACAAACTACGTGGCTATGGGGAGGGGTTGGCTGGAAGGCAACGCTGGGCTACGTGGGAGGAGGGGGTTTCTGAGCCAGACCACGTAGCTTTCCTTTCATAACATTTCTCACAGTTAAAATGAGGAACAGAACTCACAACAGCATGTGAATATTTATTTCCCTCAGTTAATTATCTCCGTATGTAATTTACAATAGTCTGACAACAGAAAACAGTACAAAATGTCTTCTGGAATCAAAAGGAAAAAAAGCTACGTGCTACGTGGGGGGGGGGGGGGGGGGGGGGGAGAGGCAAAAGCCACGTAGGGCTAAGCTACGTGGGGGAGAGGCGGGGTTCGCAGGAGGCCAAATTGGAGTTACGTGGTTTATGCACGCTCCCTTATCAAACTGTTGGTATTTGTTGGTAGGAGGGGTAGCATATCTTCTTTGAAAAAGCTCGACCTTTCGTTTCTTTTGTGCGTTCCAGAGGGAGCGTATACATTACAGATTGTAACTGTTTTAATCCTGATTGATATTCCTCTGCCATTTTCTACAGTGATAAGATTATTCTAATCTATCCCCTCTTTTATTAAGATCGCAGTTCCGGCTTCTTTGCCTTGATTATATACATATTCATATAATATTAGGTCAAACTTCTTGAAATAGAGCTATGTCTAGATCAGCGGCATACAGAAAGTCTTTTAGACATTCTGTTATTGTTTTGCTTGTTATTCTGTTCAAGTGTATCATTGCTATGCAATATGTTTGCATCTCTACCAGTACTTGCTGTGTTTCCCTGTTATCATGCTGTCATTTTCTTGATACAGTTTTCTTCTTAGCTTCTTTTGTAACTATGTATCTTCATTTCAGTTCTTTGCGGGTACCCTGAGGTGTCAGATCGAGTATGCTCTGTTGGCTCCCCTTGTGGTCGGTCATCTGCCCAGCTGAGATATGTGTTTACTTTTTCTGTGCCTCCTGATAGCACGTTGGTATCTGTAGGTAGTTCTTCTATTGACATTGGTTGGTTTTTGTCGTTTGCTTGCATTCTTATTTTCTTCCCTTTTGATCTAGTGTTTTCATTACTTTTCTTTTCACTTTTCTCTCGTTTGTATAGGGTATGTCTCGGGTATTCTCTTTGTTCGTCTTTTACTGCCAGCCTTACCGAGTTCCAGTCGTGTCCACTCCATTTCATCAGCCGTCGACTGAAGGTCATTCGTCATCATGCGATCACATCTTTCGTTATTTGATTCCATTGCTACATCAATTTCATTTGGATGTTTAAGTGTTTCTTCTAAGTCCTTTCGTGTTGTTGTTTGTATTGTTATAGGATTTCCCTTTTCTTGTTTCTCCGTGCTTTGTCATTTTCGTGTGGTGTTATTTTTGTCGTTTGCGCTATACCCTCAGCTTCCTGCAGTGGAGGAAATTGCTGTGCGTATTCCAGTCGATGGTTTCCGTTGTTTTCTTGAACAGCTGTCCGCTTCACACATGTAAGTGGCAGCGTTGTGGACTCTATTTTTGTTGTTTCCCCTATACTGTCAACTTGCTGCAGTGGAGGAAATTGCCATGTGTATTCCGGTCGATGGGTTTGGTTGTTGTTTTCCTAAAGATTTGTCCGCTTCACATATATTAAAGGCAACTTTGTTGACTGTGTCCTTGGACAGTTGACTCTTACGTGTTCCACATAATTGCATACAGCGCTAGTTTTTGGCTGGCCGCCGTACACTACCAAAACACGAAATCAACACACATTAATATAAGAAGGGATTTCAATTTTTGCTCTTCTCACTCCGTTTGACTTTTTGTATCTAATGTTTCCACTCCACTTATTTCTATTACTGTTCCAAATGGTTTGACTGCATGTAGTATTGATTCACTGGTTACTTAAAAAATAAGGTTCAGTATTCTCACGTGTCTAATTCGCATTCCTACATTGGTTACTTTAACATTGCTCACCTTTCCATCTGAGTGACGGAATTTCAAATTTGTGAAATTCAACTCGGTTAATTTCTCACAATATTTTTTGTTTGTCATTTTCACAAAAATTCTGAAATGAATCCAACTGAATTCCTAAAATTTCTTCATCATTCAGTTTGAACGTGTCATATAGCTATTCGTGAATCTCAAAAGCTGCTGGTCTAACACATGCTCAATCAAACGCAAATTTCACTGTATTCTTTCTGTTTAATGTTGCATCCACCATTGCTTACCTCTTCTATATCTTCGGCCAATGACCTGCCTGATGTCTGTATTTCTTCGACTTATTACAATAACACTTTACTCTTTTAATTATTATTTGAAACTCTGTAACACTGTTAACTCGGAGCTTCGTGGCAGTTGTCCATGTGTACATCTGCACTCACCGGCTGCTTGCACCAAACTGCCCACTGAGCTATCAGACCACTATACCAGAAGGTACTATAGGGACATACACATCCTATACATCTGTCTATCGCTATTCAGTAATTTTTCAAAATTCCATGACAATATGTAGTATTTATACAGAAAAAGTATCCTGTTTCCTTTCTAATGGCAAATAGCATCTCCTTGCCAAATTTCATCATGATCAGACTAGCAGTTTGGGAGACTGGGAAACAGATGGAGAGACAGAATTACTTTTGCATTTATAATATTAGTATAGATTTACAATTCATCAAGTTTGTACAAGGCCTTGTTATGTAAATAATGCTTTATTCCAGTTTTAGATTCATTCCTGCTCAAGATTTATAAATGAGACGGATGCTTGTTATATAGCCTAGCTCCCATTTCATAGACACTTTTATTTTCTGCCTCAGAATTATGTCTTTTAATATGTAAATCTGACTTGACTCTAGTGTCATAGTCATGAATTTCACTATTTGTATAATTAAAGTCTGGATTACAGCGAATCATGATAGTACAGTAAGAGTATTTTCTATCTAAATATTTCTCTACATGATGATTTCCTATCCAACTTGTACATTATTCCAATACATCTTTTCTGCAACATCAATAGTCGATTTATATACATATAGCAACAGGATCCCCAAACTTCAATGCCATACAGGATATGTGGAAAAATTATATTATATTATGCCATTTTCAGAACACTGCTACCAAAAAATTTAGATAACTGATTAATAAGAAAAATCTATATGTATATTCCAAGTTAGGAACTTGGCAATATATATTCGTAGGAATATTTCATAAATGCTTCCTTCACTAGTTATTAGTCTTAATTTACTATCTATATTGCAAATTTTTTATTCAAATTTTATTAAACATGTTTTACTTTTGTTACAAATTAATCCATTTATATCAAAATAATTTGATAACTCATTTCAGGTCTTATCAGTAGTTGTTTCTAATGAGGAATCATTGCTGTCCCAACAAATTGCTGTAATCTGTGTATGTTATAGTTACACTTTTCTTTGGTATGGCAGTATCATTTAACAAGTACAAATCCTGAGGAACACCACATCTAACTGCACCCTTTTTTTATTTTACCTTACTTACTGATTTACCATTTATATAATAATTTTCTGTGTACTGAGGTCTGTTTTGGAGGTAAGATGACAGTAGTTTATTGGAAAGTGCCCTAATTCCATAATTTTCTCCCATAATTTTCAAAATAAAAGGTGTTTATCAACACAGTCAAATGCTTTTAAGAGATCTAGAAATAAATCAGCAATTTTTTGTTTTTCATCTAATTTTCCTAACATTTTATATACAAACTGAGAGAGAGCAGTAGTAGTGGATAGACCTTTCTAAAATCCATATTGGAATGGGTTAGTACTGCTATTTTGGGACATACAGTTACTAAATCTCACTAAGAAAACTTTTTGAAATAATTTGCTCAGAACAGAGGTCTGTAGATACTAATTTCTCTCTTGTTGCCTTTCTTAAAGACAGACCTATCAATGTTAAATTCTCCATTCACTATGGATTCATTTATAAGGCATACCAGTGGTTTTACAAGGACTTCCCTACAATATTTCAATACACATGAAGTTATACCATCCCATCCACTAGAATATTTGTTTCTTAAATTATTTATAACAGTTACTAACTCTTCTATGATTTCATAAAAAAAATTGATTTATTGATGGAGTAATTGGTGCTATTATCTGCATTTACTCTATTGCTAGTCATAGATTCCCTTATATCTAGAAAGAAATTATTGAACATATTACTAATGTGTAATGTAATGAGGACCTTTTTCTACTTTCCCACGTGAATTTAATTCAGTGTTCTCCATCTCCAGCTTGTCCTTTCTTACATCATTTATTAGACTCCCAAATATTTTTTCCAATGTTATTTGAATAAATTATATCTCCTCTATAAATTCCAGCTTTCAAATTCTGTAGGTCACGTTGAAATCATGTTTTTTATAATGTTTCTACATGTTTTTGTAGAAGGTAAAATTTGATGACTTACAGATGGTAAAATTTGATGACTTACAGATGATACATATCTTTCATTTTCTTATGTATTGCTATAACATTTGACGATAATATAATTTTGGTTTCACAGTTTACCTTTATTTTCTTTATGACAGTTGGACAGATGTGGTTAAATGATTTATTAAAAAAATTGTAAAATGTATCTCATTTAATGTCAACACTGCCAGCAGTAAACATACCCATCCAAGACTCATTTGGAAGGCATGTCTTAAGTTCTCTGGTGTTTTCATCCATTATTGTTCTAATTACTTTTTTCATATATTTTGTTTTTAGTTGTAAAATTTAGCACACCAGTATACTGAGCCTGATGACCTGACAAATAGCTATTTATTACATTGGTCAGAATATATTTCACATTCAGTTTGTTAGCAATATGGTCAATAGTTTTGGAATTATTTACAGTGATTTTTATTGGTGAGATATGATGTGTCTTATATTGTAGATATTTAAAAGATCAGTTTTATACAAGATACATAATCTTTGTCTACGTTTACAATGAAATCTCATACCAACACAATATATGTATTACATCTTTCAGTGCTGTTTAGTCTCCTCATATTCCTGTTGTGGTGTATTGGATCTATACTTTTCTTTAATTTTGTTTTATAAAAACTGTTGCTTTCCATTTCCTCTCACTGTACTGCTGCCCTCTTTCCACTTTCCACATACTGATCTCTTCAATGCACAAACCTGTGCCTTCTTATAATTATTTATACCTAAAGCCACACATTTCTAGGCTACTAGTTTGCTGAACTTTCTCACATCCATCACAACAGTGTTCTTCTGCCAACTGAGATCCTTTGACCCTTCTACTTTCATCTGACAGTTTGTTGCTCCCTCATTAAAATGTTTGCAAATCTCTATTGTCTTACACTAACAATCTTTTTTTCCTCTATAGTCAAAAACTAGTATATTTAAGTTTCACTTACTATTACCCCCTACTCCTTCCTCTGAGCATTCATTAAGTCTGATTACCAATGGCCTCAGCTTGTCCTTTAATCCTTGAATTATTTGCAAACAAGCCTACAGAAATGGTGCGGAAATCCATTTAGAAATCTAGATGTATTGTTCAATACATATACAGTACTGGTTTTTCAGTGAAAATTCCTGACCACTTAGCCTAAATTCTGACATACAAGGGTTGCATCACTGCTGTAGAGATTCTATGCAGTAGAACCAAATAATGGCATTTATAACATACATTAGTTACACTGAGGGTGGTGGGTGAGTGGTTAACACTATAGCCTCACATTCAGGAGAACAGCGGTTTGAATCCCCGTCCGGACATCCAGATTTGGGTTTTCCATGGTTTCGCCAAATCGCTCCAAGTGAATGCCGGAATGCTTCCTTCTAAAGGCCATGGCTGAGTTCCTTCCTGTTCCTTGTCTCCAGTCCTTTCCCACCTCTAATAACCTCGACATCAATAAGGCATAAAGCCATAAGTAAAAAAAAAAAAAAAAATAGTTACGTATTAACCTTTCCACAGAGCCAATGGGCACTCCCTTCTCACATCACATGCATGCTCAGATTTGAGAAGTTCTTAGCCTTGGTTTAGCTGTCAGTCTAATATAGTGTTGTCATGAAGTTTTCGAAGCAGGAACAACAGTGTCAATTTACTCTGAGGTAATATGTGTTGTAAGTGACTTTTTATTTATTCTGTTGCATGATGTCTCTACAGCTGTGTTGTCACTATTAAAGCTCCAACATTTGTACATAAAGTTATAATACTAATAATAAATATAGCATTAATAAAGATTACAAATAACTTTCAATTTTACAGAAATGAGTAACATTCATTGGAACTCTTCATACCATGTCTTACCACAGTAATTAAATGTTATCGATGAAACTCAACAGCTTTAAATCTGTACTGGAATAAAATTTTACTTTGGAACCCATTTTACTCTGTGAAATTATTTTCTTCTTCGAATTTGGTAGCTAAAGATGACTAAGAAAACAATATATGTTTTGATATTACAGGGAAAATTGACAATGTTATTCACAATCACTAAAATTATATATAATTTTCTTTGTGTTGAAACTGTTAACAAATACAGCAATTAGATTATTTTGAAATTGCATTAATGTATAGTAACTAACACAGGATGTTATGTATTTGCAATAACCATGCAAAGTGATTATTCTAATAGAATGTTAAATAACTAACCAATCATCAGTAGTTAATAGTATTTATTATTGCTTTTTTTTTTTAAATAAACACATGTACTGTTTCACATTCCTGAGAATGTTCTCACGTGGGATCAAAGTTATCATATCTATTCTAAATCTTCAGTAAGAATACAAGCTGCTGATGTTTTCCTTTATATTTCTGCAGAACTATGCACTGGTAACTCATAACAGATAATTGTAGTAGGGCATTGCTAACCATTATGAATATGTTTCTACTAATTCCTGTATCTCTGCTATACACTCTACAACTTTCGGGAAGAACCTCAGTGTATCACAGTGCTTCCTATTCCTAAGACTAAGCTACTATACTTTATCTGTGGTTTGTGTATATCCATTAAATAAATATAATAAACCATTTATATTAGCAACTATTGATTAATGATTAGTTGATTATCATTTTAAAAGTATAGCTAATTTCCATTATTAAATACAAATACATAGCATCCCATGTTAGTCATTACTAAGGCCCAGATCTACATGCACTGAAAACACCTAAAATATGCATGCAAATATGCACAAACAAGTCCTAAAATATGCACTAACAATTAAAGAATATGCACTAACAATTAAAGAATATGCACTTATTAAATGATTTATTTTATTTCAACTCGCTGATATACATGGTTCATTCCTTACAAAATGATGAATCACATTAAGTTACCAAGAGCTTTTCAATATTTTCAGAGGTCAAAGATTTCCTATTGTCAGACAGAATTAGTTTATAAGCCGAAAATGGTCGTACCACGTCAACGGACGTGATTGGGCAATACTTGTCAATGCTATTGACTGCTCGGAACATCTGGTAAAGATTGTGTGATTCCACTTAAATACATGTTAGTTGATTCAATCTTTTGCAGCCCTGGGTTTGAGTCCAACACTCTACTTAGTTTACTTTTAACTTCTTCCCCAATTTCACCAGTGATGGCATTTAAAGAAGAAATTGTTTTGTGAAGCAACTGAATAGACTCATGAAGGAGTGCACCACAAGTTTCTAGACCCTTAATAGCCATCAAAAGTGATGAATAGTGTACGTGGATGAAATTGATATCTCGATATACAGTATCACAATCAAATGGGCACTTTGCTGTACGAACACACGCAGTATGCTCATCATCATCAATACTTGTGACTATATCTTTCACTTGATGGAAGTTCTCTTAGTAGAACAGCACTGCAGCATACCAAGTTCCCCATCTAGTGAGAACAGGTTCCAGTGGAAGATGAATCTCAGGCAGATGATCCTTAGAGAACTGTACACGAGCTGGTGCTTTTAGGAACACTTGTTTTGCACTTGAATTTTCTTTGTTAACAGAAGGAAACAGAGAACATATCTCTTCTGCAATGGGATGTAATCAATGTGCCAAACATGTAACATGGTTAAGACTGGGGAAAAATACTAGAAGCGACTGGCCAGCTTTTAATATATATGAAGCTGTGCCTGTGATTTAGAGACGCAGCTTGTAATAATCACTCTCTGATTCAGTATGCCACAGAAGTCACAGGGAATCATTTACAAATCTTGCAACTGTACTGTGGTTGGATTTCTCTACCATTCTGCATGAAAGTAAATGAGGTTTTCCGGGTTCTTCTTGACATAATTTGCTCACTATAAACTTCACTACATATTGGCCACATGAATCGATTGTTTCATCTACTGATATCCAGAAACAGTACCCTCCTATGTCAGACCAAATTGAATCCAGGACAGAAGCGTATAGAGAAAGTATATAATTTTTCCTAAGGGTGGATTCATCCAGTATCCACAACCCTTTTGAAAAAATGCCCGTAGATCTGGATTATTCAATTTATGAAGCAGGATTTTGCTGCATACAAAAGCCATACACAGGACAGCAGAGAATGTATTAATTTCAAACCGTGATATCTGAGTTAAAAGTAGCTGTCATGTGTTACTACTCTTATCTTTTGACCTGAGATGTACATCAGTTTTAGAATTCTTATCAAGTTGAATTTTTTCTCACATTTTACATTCTCCTCACATATTTGACAGTACACAACATCACTGTCACTAGAATAGTCACACTGAGCGTGGTGGGTGAACGGTTAACGTCCTGGCCTCGCATTCAGAGGACGCGGGTTCGAATCTCCATCTGGGCATCCAGATTTGGGTTTTCCATGGTTTCCCCAAATCACTCCAGGCAAATGCCGGGATACTTCCTTCAAAAAGGCCATGGCCAAATTCTTTCCCGTTCCTTGTCCTCAGTCCCATCCCACCTCTAATGACCTTAACCGTCAACGAAGCGTCAAGCCCTAGGTAAAAAAAAAAGAATAGTCACTATTGTCTTAAATCCACTGTTTAGTTAAAATTATCTTGTGCACTTTTCTTTAGACATTTCTGCAGTCAGATTAAACAAAACTGTGCGTAGCACATGAACACTCCTGTCAACACAAACTTTGAGAGGCTACCGCTTTGGAAAAGGAATTTAAACCTGTCTTTAAAGGTACAGAAACCTGAGATCTGGAAGCCACGAATCTATTCCCAGGAAATCTGGTTTGTGCTGCAATGAGGGGAATATTCGGGCAAAGAAAACTGCTGGACTTCCCTGTAGTTGTCACAAGAACAAACACAGTGACGGATTACAAATATTTCGAGCCATGGCAAATACTTGTGACTGCCACCTCTTCAAACAAGAATTTGTCGCACGGGGTAGTATAGAGCTATTATTTGATTTTGCTGCCCCCCTGAATGTTGCTGCTCATGGCAGTAGAGCTAAAGTAAAGGTCACCCCCACACAAATTTGCCACCTTCAAACATGTTACTGTGGGAGTTTGGGTCGGGTAGAAAGTTCTCTACCTGTGAATGCCAGCATAAGATAAACCCTGTTTACCCCAAGAATTTGAAAGACTTATTGCAGTGTCCAAGGATGTCCATCATACAGATAGACTAGACATTTCAGTTTCTTCAGAAATATCGGATATTTGGTTAAGAGATGAAATAAATGCCAAAATATGCACATATTCTTAGAATATGCACTAACCCTCTAAACATGCATGTGCATATGCTTTTTTAAAAAAATAAATAAATAAAAAATAACTGGCCCTAGTCATTACATATGGATGGTGTGTCTAGAGATTCTTATTAGTTGTTTCATTTATACGTAACAACAAAAGAATCACATGTCACAACAATGATTGTGAATAACTTCATCATCTTCATGTTCCATATCCCCTGTAGCGTATCGCCAGGGGGGGGGGAGAATTATTAATTAATTCTTAATATTTTTACGCTATACAGGGTACTATAATTAATGTAAATTATTTAAATGAGAATTGGATGATTCTGGGATTTGAAAACTGTCACAAAAAGACATTTTAATAAAGATTTTTACAATGGCATCTACAAATCTGAGCGTATTTACCATTACGTTATTAAACAAGAGGTTTTGCAACTTTCTAAGCAACGCTCAGACGTACAATGAGCCCTTTAAAATGCAAGCAAACAAGTATAGTTGTACTTTAAAAATCTCACAATTATTCTAATACAAAGTATGTTACCAGTTAAGATGATAGCAAACAGTAATGAATTTTAATAGGTTGGGACGCCACGAATGATTAACCTGCATTCGACAGTTACACAGTCTAGCTCAGTGGTTTATCAGATCAGAGCAAGGATCTTTATCTCAGATGCGCTTACGGGTACAGTTTCACGGAAGTTGCAGGCTGAATGGCTTCGAAGAAACACATTACCGTTCCACGGCAGGTAGCGCTGAGCGTCGTAACTGGCCACGCCAGCAGTATGCAGCAAGTCGCAAGTCAGAAGTGCGCCTCAGATGGTCTGCAGGACACAAGTCAGCCCAGCACACATGGACCGCAAGTCACCAGTGACTTGTCTGGGCTCCCAACTGGAGGGAAGTCAGGCAGGAAGTGTCTCGTCTTTTTCTGCCACCACGGAGGTAAACTCTGACTCCGCCTCTTGTGGCTCGAAGACGACATAGAACATAAAATTCCCCGAATCTTAGTACTATGTTCACTGTGATTGGCTGACCATCTGACGTCATGTGAATCTGTGCTTCTCTTCGCCGCGTTAAGTCTCGGCAATCTTCGAGAGCCGATGCCTCCTTCGGGAGGAAGGAATTCTGTTTACCGCCGGCCCGAGAGAAACCCCTAATCCTCTTACCACTCTGTCAAAAAGGCGCCAGCCCGTCTGCCCTTCACTGAAGCGTAAAATCCTTGCCTCTTATCCTTTCAAACGCATCTTTCGAACATGCAGTGGACATCCCAAGAAATGGAAAAATATTCTATTACTTTACTTTATATACAATAAAAAGTTATATGTAACAGGGAGCTTAGCGAATCGTTACACCCCCAAAACAAACAGTATTTTCTTAATCATCTTTAGTTACCAAGTTTCAAGAAGAAAATTCTTTAAGAGAGTATAACATATCCTGAAGCAAAAACTCTTTTAATTCATATTTAAAGCTGTTAGATTTTTGTAGGTAATGTTTTATTTATTGTGATAGGACACTGAATGAAGAGGCTACAGAGATGTTATTTGTTTCAGTACAATTGACAATAACTTGTAATTCTTTGTGGCTATTATATTTACTTCTAGTGTTAGAGCTATGTATATAGACATTTGGGTAAGTATTCAGGATTCTGTGCTACAAAATAAAATAGAATATGTATTCTGCTGATATTATAATATACCTAGGGCTCTAAACAAACATTTGCACCAAGTCTGTGGGCTTATTCTACAAAATTACACACAAAACACCTTGACTAAAACCAAACGGACTAATTCATTACTATGCAAATGTGCATATACCTTTCTGTACATTGCTTTTTCAAAGATGTTTGAAAACCTAGAAGTTCCAATGGCCTATGGTTTTCAGTCTTTGAGATGATATTCTTCTGGGAATGTGGTTTGATTATTGACTTCTTGAATGAGTCAGGAAATAAACACTCTTTAAAAGAGCTATTAAAAATGTGACTGGTGCTTATGAGGAATCCTCATCATAACCAAATGACTCTTTATTTATTAGGGATTTAATGGTTTTAAAAAAAAATATCATTTTGGGTGGTGGGAAATTGAGAGATATACAATTTACATTTGATGACAAAGATGTAAGTATAGTTACAGCTCCATATCAGTAATTAATGATCCTTTCATTTTTTTCAGTAGTTATTAATATGTACAGTAATTTTTAAAATCAAATCCTATGGATGAATTTATTGTTATATTCAAAGCTATTGTTTCATGTTACATAAATATAAGTGACCATAGAGATACAACTACAGATACAAGATAGGAGCATTGAGGTGCCATTGAGTATGACTTTAGGTCACGGCTGATAGTGATTGAGGAAACTCTGCCGGCACAACAGTATGTCATAGACATCCTGCATCCTCGTATTTTAATCCCTAACCCTACAACATCTTGGTGCCATTTTCCAAAGGACAGTGTTCGTCCACATATTTCAGGTGTGATGGAGAGGTACTGCTGTGGCCAGCAAGATACCCATATTTATCCCTGATAGGACATGTTTCAGATAAACTCGTACATTAATGTCATCTCAGTTCCAGTATTCAGGATATCAAGGACCAGTTGTAACAGTTGTGAGCCATCTTGCCTCAGAAGGAATACAATGGCTTTATGACACCCTTCCCAACAACTCTTGCATCCAGGCCAAAGTGGGTGAACATCATTCCAATAAGTGAGCTTGTACTGCCAACTTTTTTGTAAATTTGACTTGATTTTGTACTCACTGAATTAACATCATATAGCCTCGCAATCTGCGAAATTTCATTTTGTTCCTTCCTCCCCTTCCGGGTTCTTCACTTTTTTTGTCAGGCAGTGTAGACAGAAGTGAAAACAACTGTACTTGGATAATTGCTGTCCATTATTCTAATGAATTATTGAGTTGATAGTTTACATTCAAAAGTTTGATTGCAAATGGCAAAATTTTATATAATTGGATTAAAATCTAAGAGGACTGTAAACAACTTCACGAGATCTGATCAAGATATGTTGCTGGATAGGGCAACATGAAATGAATATAAATACCAAGAAGACTCGACTTATTTTAAATATTTTAATAAATTTATGACTGTGGAGTGTGGGAGAAATCACTTGTTGGAGACCTAAAGTGTAAACTTCTTGGCAAAACATTTGACAGTAAACTCAGTTAGACAGGACACGTAGGCAGGTGTTAAGAATAGGTTTAAAAATCCTTTATTTGATACATGAGTGGAGACTTTTCCGGCATAACAATGCTATGTAATCTTCTTGGGTGTACAGCCAGATGGTGTCATTTCATCAGCTGGCTCTGCAGTCTTCATCAGGAGTCAAGACGCTTCCAGATGTCACAAGCCTGCTTAGCCTCATTTCATGTTTCTTTTCACATGTTCAGAAAAGGTGCGCTACAACTTTACTCCATTCGACATCTACTCACTGACCGCTCGGATATTGATCAGGTGCAGAATACGTGGTCTGTGATGCCGGTTTGCTCATTCTGACTGTTTCACAAGTGATGGTTTAATCCGCGGCTTGCTGCGACGCCAAGGTGGTGTTATTTGTTCCGTTTCCGCCCTGCAATGAAAATCTGCCACATTCTTGTCAGAGATTTAGTATCCAGGCTTTACTCAGGTAGAGCTCGTTGTCCCCATAGATGTATTTTCCCATTTAACCAGATTTCCAAACTCTTATGACCGAGTACCAGAAGGACCATGACACCACAACCATTTTAGTGAAAACTATCCTATGGTCCTCTGCTCGGCTATCACAGACTTTTCCAATTGCATCAGACTAATGTGTCGTTTATGCTGGCTAGATGGTCCTCGATTGTTCTGATGGTTTTACCAATTTAGACAATGCTGCATTCAAATGGTAGGGAATAATTCCCGGGTATTCTCAAGCCTATGTCATCATTTATTGGATGCAGCTCCCGCCCTGTGTACAGGGTACAAAAGAAATGTCAAGGTAGCAAGCAGTCTTGCATTCTTCTTGCACAGTTTGCATGTTTGAAGGAATATCTCCTCCCTGTAGATGTAAGTTACGAGTAAGTGAGACTTCCCAGCGTAATGATGCGATATAATCTTCTTGGGTGTCCACCCGGATGGTGTCGTAGAAATACAATGTTTCGACAGTGGCTCTAATGTCTTCAACAAGTGTAAGTGGCTTGTAAATGTTACAAAATGCTATGACTGCCTAGACTGGCTTATCCTCTTTTTTATTTTCTGATGGGGGAGCCCAAAAAACCTGCTCCTCCAAGCATGGTGACCTTTCTTTTTATATACTGCTTGCCTCTACTCACACTTTAAGATTTAGTCAAAACTATAAGTGGTCACAGGAATGGATGTGACGTGATCCATGCAATCAGGTCTATACCCGTTTACATGGGGAGGGAGATAATTCCAAAAGAATCGATTGAAGACGTAAGGACAGAGGAGAAAAAAGTGCCTTGCGAAGAAAAAACTTCTGCGGCAGTTAAAGAGGTAAACAAAGGTTCCTGGCTAGAATACTGCCAGTATAGCGACAGATTCCATACTATGGGTGAGAATATTATGAAAGCCTTCGTCACTTCGCCGTTGCAACAAATTAATCAGTCCTGTCGCAGAAGCCATATGTAACAACTTTGTGCTTAGTTGTAGATAAAAGATCACTGTTAATTTATTTAGTCCATTCGTAGATTTACAGTTGTCTTTTTTTTTTCTTCAAATTGCCAAGTGATTAATAACTTTCACCAAAGTATAATGTCTAGCTTCTATAACTTCTCAATGATAAGGTAGTTTCTGGAATAACAACACCATCCATAACTTTTTTATTCAGCCAAAATTCTCATAAACATGTACACGAATAAGGCACAAACTTTTTCCAAAGATTGTAAAGCACATTACAAATACAACAGAGAAAGCATCCTGTTGGCACCTTTCAAAGTGAACTCACCTGCTCGCAATCTCGGGAGCTTTAATAGGCAGTACAGAATCTTTCAGAGAACATTAAAAGAGGCCGAAAATATTTTCACGAGTGCTGACAATCGTATAACAATTAGAAGATAGTTAGTAGTGGATTGGGTATCATGAAGCTATTTACCCCAGGAGATTCATGCCATCTCCCGGTGTGGCAGTTAGTGTAGGTTGCTGTGTTGTTGTTGTTATGGTGGGGCAGAGTCATTGACACAACAGTAGCCAAAGCTATCACCAGTATAAACCCCAAAACCAGTTTAGTCCGGCGATGCAGCGACGGTTCCTCAGCAAGGGTGCCTAGGGTATTGGTCTTATGGCGTCGACGCCATTGCGGATAACCAACTCTCTGCCAGGACTACTCGCCGGCATCCACGCCACTAAGGCCGATTACAAGCGTCCGTGCCGTGGCTATTCTGCCATCGAGGGTTTGTGGAGTAATCCACCTACCACATAACCGAGGTGCTTCCGTCAGCTTAATGCTGCAGCTATTTCGCGAACTTCCGGCACCAATAGGTAACATTCTCTACACATCGAAGCTCCTATGTCCACTCCAGGGCGGTACACCGGTGTCTGCTTATGCTCTGGTGTCCCAGACACAAACTGCCCAAGAGTGCCAGTCCCATAGTGCTTTCATCAGCATCCAGGCCAAGTTGTTTCACCAGTTGCTGTACAGCAACGGTTCAGCTGCAACGCTGCTAGACGTTTTGGACGGGTTTCATGCCACATTCATTTCACAAGCAGACTGCCAGGGAGGTTCCTTGCTTCTTCTCCTTCATTCGTGGTCCTGTGTGGCGTGCCAGGTTACTACAGCAGCAGTCATCTGACTCAAATGCAAGGCAGTTCACCAGCGTCCAAACTACAGCTCTATTTTTCCCTTAACTTTTCATTCACCTTGATGAACACCAGGGGCAAGTCACTATAGAGCACTAGCTCTTTCCACCCAGTGTTTACATGCAAACTTTTTGTTACTTTAGTTCTGTTACATTTTCAATACTTTTATGCTGTTCTGGATATGGGGAATGGCTGTGGGAGTCATTTTGACTACCTTGTTTCATTTTTTTTTTCAACTTAGTTGATACTAACTGCATGAGCATTTGTATCAATATGCTTAGGTTGTCTCGGGCATGGTGATGATGACAGCAGTTTTGGGATCTCCCACATCTGACTTCGTGGTCTGCTGTTTCTGGACTGGCTTATGGTGGGGCTCCAAATGCTGGTTGACGAAGAGCTTGTGCGGCATCGGTTCACCGAGTGTGGGTGCCATGTAGCCTATTCTTGTCTCGATTTGACTTCTGTCGTTGCTTCGGGAGATCATGGGTGAAGCTGGAGATGGCAGAGAAAATAGTCTGCAATGAAGCTCTGCCCAATATTTTACCTCTATAAGCCTTCAGGCAAGACACACGGGATTTTTTATTATTATTATTTATTCCTCTGGCTGAAGGCATGGGCGGGCCACCATATAGTGATAGCTCTTTTCAACCTAAAGTGTTTTCCAAATTTATTTGTTTAATTTCTTTATTTGACTCCTCATAGATACAAATATATTTTATTATATATTGGTGATAGGGCTGTGGACTTTGTGTCTGTAGTTATTTCAAACCTTCTCAGGTTTAAATGTAATTAATGTTGCGATTAATTTCGTTAGCAGTTGTACAACTTTTGCTAGTTGGTTGTCACGCCTGAGCTGGCGGTTTTGGCTGTTCATTGAGCACACTTCTAAATCCTGTACATTGTCACCTCTGTTGTTTTCTTAGTGGGTTGAGTCAGAGGCGGCCCTAGCAAGTTTTTCATGTGGTGCGAGATCTCATTGTGGTGCCCCAAATGAGCAATCTCTTATTAGTGATTAAGTTGTCCATATAGATAGATTGAAGATAACATACAGTTTTTACATCCTACTAATGTCATAAATGTAAAAGTTTGTTAGTTTGGATATTTTTCTATTTCACGTCGAATCTACTGAACTGATTAGGATAAATTTGGAATAATTTATTGGCTATCTACTTTTATACCAAATAGCAGTTCCCGTGTGATTCGGATACGAATATGTATATGATTTCTTTATGAATGAGCAAAGCCGTGGGCAAAAGATACTCTTTATATGTGATAATAACTCAAACCTCGGAATGATTAGTATAGGATAGCAGCGGTATGAATGAGAAACAACAGTAAAAAGGAATACTATATGTTTGAAAAGGTTTATTTCAGCTACTGTGGCGAACACAATGCTTACTTCACTTACACGTCAAATTCGCAGTTTATAATAATTCTTTAAAATATTTAAAAACAGAAAATATCTTATATATAAAAATCAATGTTTGTGGGTTTGTGAGTTTGTGGGTTTGTTCGTCTTCTATGCATTCCTATACCATTTATCAGATTGCAATGAAACTCTGGAGAGTTTTCGAGTGAGCGTCTGCGATGGTTCCTGTGGAAAAAAAAATCCAAAAAGTTACCCCCTATTCCCCATAACACTCCATAATTTAGGCAAAACCACATTTTTTATCCGATTTAGATAGGAATTTGTACACTTATACTTTAAAACAAACATAAAAATACTGCCTACATACGGTTTCCGAATATTCATCCCCTCTCCCCCTTTCCAACCCCATTACGTTTTTACACCATAATTTAGGCAATACCACATTTTTTATCCGATTTAGATAGGAATTTGTACACTTATAATTTAAAACAAACAGAAAAATACTGCCTATGTATGGTTTCCGAATATTCATCCCCTCTCCCCCTTTCCAACGCCATTAAGTTTTCACCCCATAATTTAGGCAAACCACATTTTTTTCCGATTTAGATAAGAATTTGTACACTTAAACTTTAAAACAAACAGAAAAATACTGCCTACGTATGGTTTCCGAATATTCATCCCCTGCCCCCCTTTCCAGCCCCCCTTTCCAACCCCATTACTTTTTCACCCCATAATTTAGGCAAACCACATTTTTTATCCGATTTAGATAGGAATTTGTACACTTATACTTTAAAACAAACAGAAAAATACTGCCTACGTATGGTTTCCGAATATTCATCCCCTCTCCCCCTTTCCAACCCCATTACGTTTTCACCCCATAATTTAGGCAAACCACATTTTTTATCCGATTTAGATAAGAATTTGTACACTTATACTTTAAAACAAACAGAAAAACACCGCCTATGTATGGTTTCCGAATATTCATCCCCTCTCCCCCTTTCCACCCCCATTACGTTTTTATCCCATAACTTAGGCAAACCACATTTTTTATCAGATTTAGATAGGAATTTGTACACTTATACTTTAAAACAAACAGAAAAATACTGCCTATGAATGGTTTCTGAATATTCATACCCTGTCCCCCTTTCCAACCCCATTACTTTTTCACCCCATAATTTAGGCAAACCACATTTTTTACCCGATTTAGATAAGAATTTGTACACTTATACTTTAAAACAAACAGAAAAATACTGCCTACTTATAGTTTCCGAATATTCATCCCCTCTCCCCCTTTCCAACCCCATTACGTTTTTACCCCATAATTTAGGCAAACCACATTTTTTATCCAATTTAGATAAGAATTTGTACACTTATACTTTAAAACAAACAGCAAAATACTGCCTACGTCTGGTTTCCGAATATCCATCCTCTCTCCCCCTTTCCAACCCCATTACGTTTTCACCCCATAATTTAGGCAAACCACATATTTTATCGGATTTAGATAAGAATTTGTACACTTATACTTTAAAAAAGAGAGAGAAATACTGTACACATTAATTTCACAAAAACCCAATCCATCTCCTCTCTTTCCACCACCTTAATTACCCCCTCTTCCCCATAACACCCCATAATTTTAACAAACCTGCAAACCGTTCGTCCGATTACGGTGAAGCTTTGGTGAGTTGTCAACGGGATGACAGAGAAGGTTCCTGTCAAAAAAAAAAAAAAAAAAAAAAAAAAAAAAAAAAAAAAACCCACCCCTCCTCCCCATAATTTAGACAAAACCACATATTTCATCAGATTTCAATAGGCATTTGCACACTTATACTTTGAAACAAACAGAAAAATACCTACTACATATGTTTTCCAAAGCGCATCCCCTCTCACCCTTTCCAACGGAAAATGAAGGAAACAGCAGTTTAAAATGTATATGTAAATATTTTTTCATTTAATCTATGTGCCTACTCAAGTCCAGCAATAGTGAAGCATTGCCGGGTAAGCTAGTATGAAAATAAAAATTCCCACTCTTAATACCTAAAAATAAACTTTACCAAAATTTTGCCAGAACCCTCGCGAACTAATTCTTAAAAAGGGTAAAATGCATTTAAATCTCCCCCCCCCCCCAGGTAAAACCATTTTCAACAAGTATTTTCATTGTTTTTGCCCCACTCTGAAGCTTATCCTAGCTACGTCCTTGGGACGTTGTGCTAATAGAGGGACCAACAGATTCTCTATTCTATCGATGATATGCAAAAACATGTTCATTGTAAACAATTCTTCTGGATCTGTTGCTATTTCATTTATGGTTAATACTCAAAAAATCTTTACTTTCTTCGGCATCTGACTGGGTTAATAATAGGAAATTTTCCAGTCTGAGAATGAACTTCTCCAGCTGCCAGTTATCAGAGCTCAAATTCCGAGCTGGGGTGGAAGGGTATATTATCCACCGCCCCGAAACTGGTACTGACCTGTTGAAATTTGTTTTAACTGCTTAGTTATAATGCCCTCTTCACGTTTTGAACCCTCCTTTCTCGGAAAAGTAGCCGCGAATTAAATTAAAAATGAGGAAATGTGAGACGATACGCAACCGCGAAATGGTATCAACAATGCAAAAATGGCACAAAGATTATTGGTAAAGGGGTCATATCAACCTAAACAGGTTAGTTCTGTTATAGTGATCGTGGTTAGGTTGAAATTCGGACTGGACCAAGAGTAAAAATTTTACGAGAAATTCGTTCTGCGGCATCTATATCAGGAACGACGCATTTGTTTACAACGGAAGCAATCGATTATCTCTCATCGCTTGTATCGATTCTAAGATGACGAGCCTTGTTGTACTGCATCTCGGATAAAAATTTTCTATCTGTTAATTTCGTGCGACTTTTAACAACGAAATGTAGCTAAAACGGCAATAAAATATTACAACAAAGTTTTAACCATCATTTCGAAATTTTGTCATTGTTTTTGAGCGCCTGCGGCATCTAATAGCTGCGCTTCACTCTCACATTTCGGCATTTTTAATTTAATTCGTGGCGACTTTTCGGAGAAAGGAGGATGGAAAACGTGAAGAGGACATTATAACGAAGCTGTCAAAACAAATTTCAACAGGTCAGTAACAGTTTCGGGGTGGTAGAGAATATCCTCTTCCACCCCCGAGCTGTTTTTCAAGAAATGTGAAGATTTTCATAAATCCACTTTCGTCTGCATAGCCTTTGAAACAATGTATTATACCAAGTCACCAATGTAATTATTAACTCAAATTGGTCCATGATCTGGCTAAGTAACAAGGTATCCGTTGCTGCAACTGAATAATTCGTTTCAGAATGGCGTCACGAACTGAAGAGTAGTGATAACGAACTGTAGGGATGCTAGAAACTCTATTCTTGAAACGAGTTTCGCAAATTTTTTGGCGGTAGTCCTGAGTGCTTGAATACCACTTCCCATCGCTTTTTTGATCGAGAGAATAACATAAATATTCTTCAAAGAAATCCGGACAAGGAAACCGATTTAACTGATATTTTGGCGGCACTAGCTATTACCAAATTTAATGACATTTACTTTAATTAAAAAATGCTTGAAGATACCTTTTCAGAATTTTGCTTTTGCCACATTTGTTCCTTCTACCAAATTGGATCGACTGTCATATCTTTGGCCTCGACAATCGTTCATATCCAAATGGAACTTTTGCTAAGTATCAATGCTAAACAGGGCAGCGCCCCAAAGAGTCACTTTCCGGATTGTAAGCACAGCGTAATATTTCGTCTTCATTAGTGTCAGCAAAAATGTTCGACGTGACTTACATCAAGAGCTCAATTCAGTATGATGGAAAAATATTTAGATGACCTAACCATAGTCAAAATTTTATTACGAACTTCATTCGTTTTTAATACTTTTGCCAATTTAATAAGATATTATTCTCGTT
Source organism: Vandiemenella viatica (assembly GCA_031002005.1). Lineage (NCBI taxonomy): Eukaryota > Metazoa > Arthropoda > Insecta > Orthoptera > Morabidae > Vandiemenella > Vandiemenella viatica. Next base: position 131,644,516 of record CM061921.1, on the reverse strand, counting down.
ATTAGCAATACGGCGGAGATGTTCCATCACCACCGGGTAATATTTTCCTAGCAGTTGCAATATACCCAGGAAGTTACCATCATTAGAATTATTTACTATTTCAGATCCAAAGCTTCCTCTGAACAAGATATCATTCATTAGAGGATTGCAACCCACTGTGATTTTTCGTCTTCAGTCTGTATATACAAATACTTGTCTAGTTATTTAGTGGAATTAACGCTTCTATCCAACTGAGCATTGTGTGATTGTGATCTGATGAAGTTTCGTGAGTTTTGAGACGCTCTGATAAGTAAATCCATTCATCCAATCCTTCTTTCCCAAATAAAAATGAGACCTTCTGTTGAATAAACAACATATGAACAATATACTTTATCTGCAGATTTAGAATAAAGGAACTATCTACTTTTATAAGTTTCTTCATTTGGTGTTTGTGAAAATACGTATTTGGAAAACGACGTCCATGATTTTTTTTTATTGGATTTTTTCGTTGATTCAATAATTATTTCATCTCTGTCAGCAGAGTCAATGAGCGACAATTTGGAAATATCATCATAATTTGTACTTTGAAAAGACGACTGTGGTGATATGTTTTGTATACCCATTTGTAATCTTTTGAACAGCAGACGACATTCTAGCCATAGATATATCTTCTCGCACATGCTGCTCTTCATCATAAGCCTCATCTGAATAACTTCCATTAAAAATTTTCTTCCGTCTCGTGTTGAACTAGTTCTGGTGATGACGATTCAGGCGACTTAAAAAAAAAAAAAAAAAAAAAAATCCATCAATTTCGTCTTGATTTTGTTTTCTTTTATGTATTGTGCGCCATACAGATTTTTTTTTTAATTTAGTGACATGTCCTGTCTGTAAAAGACAGATAAGCTTTGTAAATATTTATGATACCAACGTTAATTGTGATCACCGAAGGTTTAATATGGTAGAAAGAGAGAAATGGTTGAATCTCGCCCCAAACATGAACTTCCCAGGCTACAGCCGAGAAGACATGAAACAGGTGCAGGAGAGGCGCAACGCGGCACGGGAGGGTGCTAACTTTAGAACGAGTTGTGATTTTCATGATTTGAATAACTCGAATTGACTCGAGTAGCAACTCTAATTGACTCTATTCTATGATACCATACGACTATGCATTAAGCTGAAACTCTTACTTTTATAAAATCTTCTAGATGATGTGTGTTAAAATAATATATTAATTATTATAGAATTCATTTTTCATTTTTTGCGCAGACGATCTCTCGCTGCATTTTCGGCGCCCCCCATATAACGGCGCCCGGTGCGGTCGCACCGCTCGCACCGCCCTAGGGCCGCCACTGGGTTGAGTGACTCCTCTCTTGTGCTGTCTCACTTGATGGCTGGGAAATCTGGCCCTCGAGGGATGCGCAGTTGCCATCCACGTGAAGAGGGAGGCGGCTGGTTGAGACGTTGTCGTGGCTTGTTACCTGTTGCTGCTTCCTGATTTGTTCTATCTGGGTTCCGCTGCGTCCTGCAGTCACCGCGCCCTCGTTTGCGGCATTGCGAGCTTGTCTGTGGTGGTGTCATCTCACCCTGGTGTTTTTCTGCGTCGGCATACATTTGTTGAGTGCCGTTCTCTTGATCAGCTTTCCGGTGCATGATTGGAGTTTTTCACTAGACATTCACTGTAACAAGCTGCGTGGGTTCCACTACAGCTACAGCAGACTGCTTCATGGCGTTGCTTTGTGCAGTTCGTTACACTATGTCTATCCCCACATCTGTCGCATCGCTCTTCTCTATTGCAGTTGAGAGCATGATGCCTGAATACTTGGCACCAGTAGCATTGCTGGAAGAAGGAGGGTGTCATCTTCTTGTTCTCTCTCCTTACTCGTTGGTTCTGCATTGCATCTTCGATAGGTGACGATTGTTGAATTGTTCTTCTGTTCTGTTTTATTTCGAAACCGATATACTGTTCTTGCAGTATATTTGTTGTCTTGTTCATGTTCCTTCTTCTATGGCCAGCCAAAGATGGGTAGATCATTAGCAGCAGTAGACTGGCGGGTCAAACTCACCCATTTTCTGGAGAGTATATCATTGGTTGCACCAGTCCCTCCTCGGTAGCTGTTCTCACTTCCTAGGTGTTGGCTTCATCGCAGTCTGAACTGTTAAGTGCCGAAGGTTCTTCTGGCAATTTAGGAGAGTCTTGTGTTTCTTGTAATGGTGGTGCAGTTGGCGGTTCGGCAGCGGGTGCTGATTCTTCCTGCGATGTTTCCTCCATCATGAATGCTTTTATATGCTTAGAAAAGGCATGTATAAACTTGGCTCCCTACAACGTCTGCTTCCCAGTTGCTCGGATCTCGCTCATGAGAATAATAAGTGGTCCGCGACGCTGGAAGGCCTGGTTAGACTGTGTCACAAGCACTGGCTTAATCCGCGATTTGCTGCGACGCCCAGGTGGCGTCATTTGCTCCATTTCCACCCTGTCATGAAGATTTGCCACATTCTTTTCGGAGATCCGTAATGACTGGTATCTAGGCTTCAGTCAGATAGGGCCCGCTGTACATATTGATATTTCTTTCGATTCAACGAGATTTTCCAAGAACTCATTTATGACCGAGTCTCAAAAGGAAGAGTACCTAGACGGCACAACAGTTTCGTTGAACTCTGTCCTCAGAACTTTGTTGAAGGCATGATTGTATGTCACTGATTTTTCCATTTGCATCAGCCTTAGTTGTTGTTTATGCTCTGTTGGATGCTTCACGATGGCCGGCCTGACAAAAATGTGGCAGATCTTCACGACAGGGTTGAAATGGAGCAAATCACGTCGCCCAGGAGTCGCAGGAAGTCATGTATTAAGCCACTCAGCTGTTAATGTGCGGGAGCTGGCGAACCAACACGCGAGAATGCCGCTGAAAGTGCTGGGGGGCTGACACTCTCAGACCAATGCGGCTGAGATACCAGCGCATAAGCAGACACTGGCATACTATCCTAGCGTGGACGCTGGATCATTGTTGCGTCGAGGATATGGGCGTTACCAATGATGTCGGACGATTGCAAAATGACTGCAGCGCCAAGCTGGCAAAACTGTCCGATACTGGTAGACTAATGCATGAAACCTAGCTGGCAGAACAGCTGCAGCATGGTCGTTGGTCGTTGGTCGTCAGCCTTAGTGGCGTGGACGCTGGTGACTTGCGAGTCATCTTGGTGAGAAGCTGGTAACCCACAGTGACATAGACGCTGTAAGATGAACACGCTATGCGTGCTTCCTGGGGAACTATCATTACGTTAACACTGAACTGCCTTGTCAGACTACACTGGGGTTTGCATCTACACTTGCAACAGCTTCTACTGATATCGTGTCAATGACGCCATGCCAACCGTCACAACAGTACAACTACCCACACAGACTCCTATACTAGGAGCTGGACCAGTCTAGGCAGTCACAGCCAGCTTGTAGTATCTGAAAGCTACTTGACACTTGATGAAGACAGTAGAGCCAGTTGTTGAAATCTTGGTATTCTATAGCACCATCTGACTGGATTTGTTGGACGATAAAATTTCACTGAAGGAATTTAATATTTAAAAATAATAATAAAATGGGAACATAAGTTTGTAGTAAAATTTCCATCACAATTAAATTAAAGTAACTAGCAAATACTTTGATCATGATGACAATGAAGGTGCAGTTATGCAATGAAAATAAGGAAGGATGGGGAAAACAACTCATCACCTACCAGAGATGAAGGCAGGAGGGCCACATGAACATGAATGCACAAAAACATGAACACACTTTACAATATTTTGGTTAAAAACTTTATTCATATACGTAGAGTTGGTGATGGAATCATTATAAATAGATACTGCAGGTATCATAAAGCAATTAGAGCTCCTGAAGTGGAGGAAAGCACCGGGCCCGGATGGAAATCCAGTAAGAGTATTTTCAGAGTATGCGGCGGAAATCGGGCCATTTCTGTCTGATATATTCAGTAAATCATTAGAAGAACGAAAAGTACCTTCAGACTGGAAAATCGTGCAAGTAACTCCGATTTTCAAGAAAGGTGATCGAAGTGATCCAGGAAACTATCGTCCCATATCTATAACATCTGTTTGTAGTAGAGTTATGGAGCATATTATATATTCGAACATTATGAATTTTCTAGATGATAATAATTTGCTTACAACAAATCAACACGGATTTCGGAAGAAAAGATCATGTGAAACGCAGCCGATCCTATTTACACATGACATAATGAAAGTTATTGATGCAGGTTCACAAGTGGATGCAATTTTTTTAGATTTTCAGAAAGCCTTTGACTCTGTGCCACACAACTGCCTTTTAACGAAGGTTCGAGTGTACGGTATATTGGATCAGCTCTGTGAATGGATTAAGGATTTTCTAACTGGTCGGTCACAGTATGTCGTCGTTGAAGGAGAAAGTTCTTCTAATCTAGATGTTACATCGGGTGTACCTCATGGAAGTGTAATAGGACCACTTCTTTTCTTAATTTTTATAAACAATCTCGGAGACAAAATGAAAAGCCTTTTTAGATTATTTGCTGACGATGCGGTTATTTATTGGGAAGTAAGGAAATTGGCCAATTGCTTAGAAATTCAACGTGATCTGGATATTATTTTGGCATGGTGCGATGAGTGGCAACTTACGCTAAATTGCAAAAAGTGCAAGACAATGAGCATAACTAACAAAAAGAATCCAATTGTTCAGAAATATGAGTTAAACAATTTTTGATATGGTTAAATTCTATGAAATATTTGGGAGTAACAGTACAAAGGAACATGAAATGGGACTTACATATTAATTCGTTAGTAGGTAGAGCAAATTCTAGGCTTCGATTCATAGGTCGAATCTTGAAAAATTGTAATGAACAAACAAAGGAGATAGCGTACAAATCTCTTGTGCGTCCACATTTGGATTATTGTTGTACCATTTGGGATCCATTTCGTAAGGGGTTGATCAAAAGTATAGAGAAAGTACAGGGAAGAGTCGCTCGATTCGTGACCGCTTGCTACAGTCCTTATGAAAGCATTACAGAACTGATTAGCAGACTAGGCTGGGAGTCTCTGGTAGATAGACGATGCACATTTCATTTAAACTTATTGGTAAACATGTGTACTCCCACTTTCAGTTACGAGTGCAGTAAAATACTTCGTCCACCAACCTATTTGAGCTGGAATGACAGGAAAGATAAGATTAGAGAAATAAGGTGCCGCAATGATTCTTATATGAATTCTTTTTTCCCTCGTACAATTAGGGATTGGAATGCGCAACAAAGAGATTAGCTTTGGTGCTGAGCACCCTCTGCCACCCACAATTTTGTGAATTGCAGAGTATATATGTAGATGTAGAATTGGGTAATTAGACAAGGAGGAGTGTGTGCACATCATGGCCTATGTAATGACTCTTTTTTTATGGTAGGCTGTGGAATGTGCACATACCTTTTTGCTAAATGGCTCAATTCTACATACATGAATAAGGATTTAAACCGAAATATTGTAAAATGTGTTTGTGTTTTTATATTTTTATCTTTATCTGGCCCTTCTGCCTTTATCTGTGGTAAGTAACTAGAAAGTAAGATGTTCTTCCTCATGATTCTTATAGAAAAAGATTTAATGTCCTTTCTGATAGCCTAGATTTTAAAGTAATTTGTGTAATTCTCATGGTCACTTAACAAAGACGTTGTTGAGAAGCAAGGTGTATTAAGAACAGCTTCCTTCTTTGGCCATACCATATATTGAGAGGAAATGTTTCAGGAAATTCATGGTTTGAATCAGATAATTATTAATAAATTCAGTCATAAGGAAAAGTAGAATGAATTTCCTCCACTAGTAAACTTTTGGTATTGTTTCCTCTTTATCATTTAGCTTACAAAAGATGTAAAAATATTTAAATTCTGGTAAATATACTTTCATAAATCACAGCATTATAGAACACATGTTTCCAAATAGATGCAATAGGATAGTAAAAAATTGTTGGAGTTTTTATGCAAAAGTTATGATTAATCTTCTTCTTCTTCTGGTTCCTATCCTTTCCGGCAACCATGTTGGCTATCTTATCTCTGCTAGTTGATGCTTGGATTAGACCCATAGTTGTCTTGGAGGTCCTGGTTGTCAGATTTTTCATCCAGGAAGTTCTTCTCCTACAAGCACTTCTGTTTCCAGGTATTTTCTGCTGGAGAACGGACTGAAGGAATTCATAAGGGCTATTGTTCCTCATGATGTGGCCAAGGTACTGCAGCTTCCGTGTTTTTATGGTGGTCAATATTTCCATATTCTTTTTCATTTTGCGGAGCAATTAAGCATTTATGGGTTGGTCTGTCTGTGGTACCTCAATATTCCTCGATACAGCCACAAAGCATCTAACGTTTTACTGATTCTTTCCATTATTGTCCAATTTCAATGCCATAGAGGAGGACAAAGAAAACTTAGCAGTGCAGAAGTATCATCTTTGTGGTAATTGATAAATTATGACTTTAAAAAGATTTTTCATTTTATTGAAAGTAGCCCTGGCTTTACCAATACGTTACTTAACTTCATCAGATGGATCCCATTGGCTATTTACTGTGGTGCCAAGGTATGTATACCTTGATACACATTCAATGGTCTTCTGGTTGATTATAATATGGCATTGAGAATTGTTGTTTTTGCCAATGACCATTACTTTTGTCTTATTTATATTAATAACAAGTCCATTTTTTATGGCTGCATTATGACACTCTATCAATAAGATTTTCCTGACTGTCTGAAAAAATGATTGTGTTGTCCGCATAGCGAATGTTATTTATCCAGTTTCAATTCAACAGCACTCCAATCTCCATATCACTCAGTGCCTCCCTAAAGATATACTGTGAATAGATCCTTATAATATTGTCTAATCTCAATAAGCTGTAGTAGCTCAAGTAGCTGTTGCAAGTTTTATGTTTGTTACCTGCACTCAATATAAATTCGCATGTTTGCCATTATGATGTTGTCCAGAGTTTCTAAGTTATTGGTCAAGAGGGGTTTTGATTTCTGCCTGTAGTATTATGTAATTTAGATAAATGGAATGCAATTATTTTTGATCAGTTTCTGTTGATATCATATGATTCCACCATTATAAAAAATTTAGACATAGAAACTTTAGGTAAGATCATTTTTGATTTAGACTGTTTCACAGTAATATTTTTTGCTCAGGGAACATACACCTCGCAGTAATGTGATTCAAAGAATTAAACTATCCAAGAATCGAAGATGTAAGGGCTGTGTGAGATACAATTAAAATCCTGTAAGTTTTTATTCAACTGTGGTTAAGAGTTCCATGTGATCTTAATTTTGTATAAGCTTGTGTCTAATAGAGCACATAGAAAAAAAATTGCAAAGCACTCTCTTGTCTTTGCAATCTTGCCATATCATATGTCATTTCATTTTTATTTCAGTTGTTTATCTCATATTTAAACATTTGTTAAATTGCTAATGTCATAACTGTTTTATTCACAATTAGCTTTAACAAATCTATGAGTAATTTAAATTGAAGCAACAGATAATTTTATTCTAAAGGCAACTATGTAGAAACACAACTTAAAAATGAAAATAAGACATATATATTTTATTTTACCTCATGCTTTCACTCTCTTCTAGAATAGAGAACAATACATGAAAATTTTATTGTATCATGAAAGCATATTAATGTATATAGCCCGGAGATTAAATATTGGTGTTTGAGGGACACTATGGCTATTCTTAATTCTGAGTCAATAACTATATCTGCACACAGTGTAGGAGTAGATTATTTGCTTTCTTGAATTATTTGAAGTGTTCCCTATGTTAGGAAAGTGACCTTACTGTGGCCGTTCATTACCAGTTATTAATTTCCAACTAATATTAAGCATTAAAACAAATCAGGTGGGCGCCAGAGATTGGAGTGTACCCTATTCTGAGGGAAGCGACATCCAGATCTCAAATTATTGTTACTTAAACATGAATTATTGAACAACTAGAATTATTAATAAAGTCAAATGACACATTACATGACTGGATGGGATCTATTGAAAACAAGGTTCACAATCTGACTTTACGATTTACTTATGTATTTGAATTGTTTGCTTGACAAGATTTTACAAAGATTAATCTTCTTTTTAAAACACAAGGGTACATAACTTTTTCTGTGGAGCAAGAGAGTCTGTCTCAGAGCGATAACTAGGGTAAAAAAAAACAAAAAACGATTGTGGTGCAAAAGTTCCTTTTTCTGAATGGTGGTTACCATGCGGCCGAATGCAGTCGGTGGGTTGACCAGCTCTCCATCACGGCCGGCTGCCTCACTCAGCTGTGTCTCCTCTGCTTCGCTGTGTGGTCGATCTGACCCACTCGGTAGGTAACCAACGAGTCCTCTTCTCTTCTCCCGCTGCCTCGAAGAAGCGTCGTTTTCCGCCCCCTCTTGATGACCTCTGCCAATCACTGTCTTTGGAGGGAAGCTTTTTCCACTGGTTGGCTCGGGACATGCAAAAAAAAACCACCCTTTTTTTGTAATAAAAATACAAATTGTTCCTATTGGCTTGTACTTCCTGGCCTCCCCTCACCCTTCGTTCTGGGATACAGATTTACTTCTTATTTTATTTGTTTACTAAAACAGCCCAGGCTCCCACTCCATCTTGAGTCGCGGGCCTTGTCACGAGGCTGGTATGCCATAAGTCACATTTAATGGAAACACTCAGGGGCTGGCATTCCCCAAACACTAGCAGAACCTCCCCTGGGACCGGGGACCGACACACACCAGACGAGAAAAGATACACGCTCACCTCTGGCTCTCACGGATCATTACAAGCTTAAGACACATTCTGGTAATCCTGATTTTGATTTTTCTTGAAATAACTACTGATGAATACCAAGATAGTACCCCCCCCCCCCCCCGCCAAAAAAAAAAAAAATTCTTGCAATTTCCTCTGAGCACTAAACAGACAATCTTTTCCCACCTAATAACCTTGTAGATGAACCATTAAAGCCCATTGCTTTCTATTTCCTGGATATGATTTCAACTGAAATATTGATGTGTACTTAATACAAAAAAAATATCAAGGTGAATTTTATAATTAATACATTCAAATGTGTTACACAAAAGAAAGGAGATTGAAAAGAAATTTTTAAAAAAAATTTATTACTTGATGATCCTGTATGTTAGATTTAGAAACAGATAATATCTGTCTTTTGAGATAATTGCCTGAAACTAAATTGAACCTTACTAAGTAATTTTATATTCCAGCTCATCATGAAAACATGGTACGTTTCTGCTGACACACGTTATCTGATGATGGGAGTGGGTGGCAGAGCATTTTGTGTGAAGAAATGAGATTGGATGAGTGTGGTTGGATCTTTACGACATATGATTGAAAGACTGCATCGATGAGTGCTAAGTACTGTTGGAAGCAGAACAGTGTTTATTTTTTAGGTTAGGTTGCTTGCTGTCAGTGATGCAGGGTGTTGTGAGAAGGATAGTGGGAAGAATGTGACTGATTTAAGGAAAAAATCTGATAAATATGTTTTCCTGACAGACATATATAATATATATATATATATAAATTTTTTTGTTTCTTATTTTTATTTTATAATTTTTAATAATTTTTCACATCATTTACAAGTTTCATTTTTTTTATTTTACTATGATTAATTTCTTTCCTGTGATTAATAGTTCCACTGGTATTGTTTTTGCTCTCCTATCACTAAACTCTGACCGTAGTTGACAGAATCACCAATCATATGACTGTGTTGACCGCTAGTGCCTGCACGAGCTCAGTCACACATTTTTATTTTAGTTAAAAAGGTCATAACCTGAGGTACTGAGTTTTTGTGTTCATCAAGTGTTTTTTGTTACTGCTGTTCTCCTTCCTTCATCTTTGGTGAGTGGTGGGTATTTTTTATTTTTCTATTCTATTTGTATTTTTCTATTCTTTCTTTCTTTGGCCTCACTTTTGGTTCTTGAAATCTTCTGCATTTTTCTTCTGCTGTCATTAACTAATCTTCATGTATATCAGCCTATATTACTTCCCAAAAAACTCTCTTTGCATCTCTTTCATACAACTGCCAATACTTGATACTTTGGGTTCTTTTGTTTAAAAACATAGCCCACACAGAATTTCTGCAAGTTTGAAATGACTGATTGGTGATGCACTTCACACGTAGTATAATCAATATGTATATTAGTTTAAGAAGAATATGTTTGGTAAATACTGTGTAATCTGTATTGAATATTCAGCCTATAAAAGATATAATTTTGATCTTCTCTTTCTGTCTGCCAGCTGTTACTGGCTATTAAATGTTTTGCAGCACAGAATCAGAATGTATTTTATTTCCTGATTTCTTGGTTTGGAACCATGATATCTCCTTACTCTCTTCTATATATTCCAGTTTTGGCATTGAGTTCCCCAGTAGTGAATGACCTTTAGTGACACGATTTCTGGCTCCACATCTTGAAAAAAGCCTCCCTTTTCAACTACACACTTCATATGTAGCTAACACACTTGAAAGTTCTCTATTATCACACCAATTAAGACCATTCACACCATGTTTATCCTTCCAAATAGTAGTGAGGCATTTATATATCTCCCTGACAGAGTATAAAACAATACAACCACTCCCATATTATGACAACTGTTTACTTCTCCAGATCACCAATATTTCTATTTTTCTCCTATTACCTAATTTGCATGTCCTTTTAATTATGTTACACTTAATAACAATATTCTGAATTTCCTCAATTACTCATCATAACTAATTTCAGTTCCACTACTTTCAGATACAAATTAGACACACTCTTCAGCAGTTGTGGATCTTGTTCTTTGGGACTGTCCTTTCTGTGGCCATGCCACGTGTTCAAAGATAACACTAATCCACTTTCAACTTACCACGGCCAATTAGGCATTATTTGAAAAGGATTCAGCAAAAGCCACAGAGCATACGTATAAGAATAATGTACATGAAGTCCTGTCTGTACTTCACTCCCCCAGGTACTTCCGTGATAGCAGTATCTTACCATGTCTAAAAGAAGTTGGCTTTTAGGAGAAAAAAAATCAAAAAGATGCTATATCACAATGTAAGTACAACAAAACATATAGTTTTCAATAATGAATCGTAAACTACTCTAATTATTGTGAGTAACATTTGTCCCTTGCATTGGCTGCTGCATTCTGGATCCAGAATGCAGCAGCCAAGAAAAATGGCTTTAGCGGAAACATGCTTTGGAGAGAAAGCAGATATGTGTGGTTACGAAACTGGAAACCACTAATGTAAATAATTCACTGCTGATGATGCCTCGTCAAATGCTGTTTGCGATTGTTTGCCGACGATGCGGTTATCTATAGGGAAATAAGGTGCTCCGATGATTGCTTAGAAATTCAGCGCGATTTGGATGCTATTTTCGATTGGTGCCGTAAATGGCGGCTTACACTTAATTGCAAAAAGTGCAAGGCAATGCGGATAAGTAACAAGAAGAATCAGTTTGTTCATGAGTACAAAATAAACAATTCAGCTGTTGACACGGTTCATTCCGTGAAGTATCTGGGGGTGATAGTACAAAGCAACATGAAATGGGACATGCACATAACTTCCGTCGTAGGCAAGGCTAATTCTAAATTATGATTCATAGGTCGTATTTTGAGGAATTGTAATTCTCATACAAAGGAGATAGCGTATAAAACAACTAGTGCGTCCACATCTGGATTACTTTTGTGGGGTTTGGGATCCGTATCGCAAGGTTCTGATTGACTCAGTTGAGAGGGTGCAGAGGAGAGCCGCTAGATTCGTGACTTGTTGTTACAGCCCTTATGAAAGCATAACAGAATTGATACATAGATTGGACTGGGATAGTTTGGAAGACAGACGACGTAGCTTGCGTTCGAATTTATTGGAGAATATGCGAAAAAATTTAAGTTTCGAGTGCAATGAAATACTTCTTCCGCCAACCTATTTAGGTCGCAATGACTGGAGGGATAAGATTATAGAAATAAGATGCCGTACTGATGCTTATATGTATTCCTTCTTTCCTCGCACTATTCGGGATTGGAATGGGCGGGTTTAGGATTGGTGCTTAGCACCCTCTGCCACCCACAATGTTTGTGATTTGCAGAGTATGAATGTAGATGTAGATGACAGGCAAAACATGTACAGCATTAAAGCTACAAAAATAGTGGCTTTGGCGTTATTTTATCATTTAATTTTCTAGGCAACTGCAGAAAAATGGCCCACAACAACACTGGATTCTTTCAGTATAGATTTAAAATGGTCTGGCTGTGGAGGCAAAAATCTATTTATTATGCAGAACATCCAGAGCTATTTGTATACTGTTAACAATGACCCATTATATTTATGGATGTTATATTTTATCCAAGTATTTTAACAATGTATGCAAGTATTTAGAGTGAAGTGTGCTCTATGTCATAATGAAAACTTCTGTAGGAAGTGTGTACATTTTACTTTAATTTTAAATATAAACATTTAAGCTTTCAACCAGAATTCTGTAAAGGTTCACATATTTAAGAAACTGGTACTAGCAAAAGATTTAAACCACTGAATCACATACCAAAAACTGAACTAGGATAAATGAAAGTAACAATTTCTTTTAAAAAATATGCTGCAACCAAAAAAGATGGTATAAAATGACAGTAGTTTTAAATTAACTGAGACAGAAAATAAAATCTTTAATCAAACGTTTTAATAGGAACTAAAAAAAAAAAAAAAACTGTTTGGCATCATCTGATGAAAAAGATCTGGAAAATAAAATAATAATAACTATTTAACCTTGTAAACATTCACGATTAAATACTGACAAATTATTAAAACATTTCCTTGCCCAATGGCTCGATACATATTCAATGTGACAAAAAATTCTATACACTAAACAACCAAACTAATTAATACTTCTCCAAATTAACCATCACTGTCCCTGGCTATTTAGTCATTTATCTCTGTAATTCAGATTTCAGATATTTACAATTATTTTTATAAAATGATGTGCCACCAAAACAACATCCTCAAATATAAAAGATACTTAATAGCTTTACTCTTATCTATAATAGCAGTAGGAAAACATAAAAAAGCTGTATGGAAGGATAACAAGAACATGTTCATTACATCATATTAATGTTCAAATTAACTTAATTGAACTGAAACGTACATCAGTAACCAACAAATTACACACTGAATGATGTGCAAAAACTACAGTTTTAGAGAAATATATCATATAAAATGACATGGGTATTAAATTAACAAAAAAATGAAATCTGCAATTGAAAGTTTATTATCAGCTAAAAAAAAATATTGCAATTTTATCCTGTACAAATTTGCAATTAAATACTTGCTGATCATAAAACCTTTTGTTTGTCACATAGCTAGATACATATTTCATGTGACAAAAGATTACCATGCATTCACTGCAGTCAAGCCAGTAACAGTGGGCTTACAACCAACCTGACAAAAATAACGCTGTATAATACTGAAACTGTGTTTTCACACACAATCCCGGTAGTCACCTGTTGTAATAATGAAATGTACATTAGGGTTATGCAACATTTACTGTCATTAACTTGATTGTGATGCCTGTATGTGTTTCTGGTTCCTTGATTTGGAGATGCTGCTTGGTTCATGTACTACTTTTTGATCACCAATCTATTTACTATTTTTACCACAACAGTTAACGGTGGGGAAGTTACACATGCAAATAAAGAAGTCACTGCTTGACAATCACTCTCTATATTCTTTAAAAGTTATTGAAATGAAATTGGTATCAGGTTACACAGTTGCAGTTATTAATGGCAGTATTGAACTTCAAAATCACATAAGAAGATGGCAGGTTATTCTTAAAGTCTAACTTCCGACAATCTTTGTAAAAGATATTCAACTCATAATGCAATAAAATCAGAATCCACATCTATTCTCTGAATATTACTCTCCTAGATTACTTGTCACATCACTGAAAATCGCCAGTCCATGCTACTACTGCTCTTCAGTCCATTGGCTAAATTTTCAAGGTCTGCCTCCCCTCTCCATAGCCACACACATGTCTGCACTCGTCTAAGTCTGGTGAAACAATGGTAATCCAACCCTTTTTTTTAAATGGGGGAGCCCCCGATACCTGCATCACCAAGCATGGCGGCCTTCCTGTTATCTACTGCTCGCCTCTGCACATGCATTGAGTTAGTAATTCTATAGGTGATCACAGGAACGGGATTGTGATGTATTCCATGCATCCAGGCTTCCACCCATTACCATGGGTTCATCAGATAAGATAGACAGAAACTTTTGAAAGAAGAGACAGGGCAGAGGGGAAAAAAGTGGCAAGGTTTTATCCTTGGGAAAAAAACCTCTGCAATAGTTAGGTGAGGGAATAAGAGTGGTTAGCTAAGATACTGCCAGTACCGTGACAGATTCTATGCTACAAGTTTTGGATGTATGATGGATTTGTTAGTTTGTTGGTATATGATATCATGCAACAACTTACAGCTAGTCCACCCACCATCACTGCTGTTGAGATAGTTAGCTGGTATCGCGTGTCGTCACTGCCATTGAGATGGTCCTGGAACATGCCGATTCAAAATAATTAATAACAGCTGTGTATACAGGTGTTATATGTGTTGGTGAGACATGATTCACACCACCAGGGTGCCAAGACACAACCGCCGCAATGAACAGAGCCTTTCCTCATCCCAGGAGTGCACACTAAGGGACAATCACAGTGCTGCTAGATGACCACCCCCGACATTCCCGAGCTTTAGGACGATGATGGACTCTACTGCCATGACCACCTCCACCATCACGTGTTATCGCCGCCGGGTAAGATAACCCCACCATGCTTATTTCAGGAAATATTGGAGCAGGATGCATCGTGCTAGCCTACTACGCTTGCCAGCACCACCACGGTGCTTGCCACGCCAAATACTGTGCTGCGTACTGTAGTGTGGACTGTTTTCTTGTTGTGTGTGGCTGCCTTCTGCAACTATGATCGCACTGTAACCACGTTCCTTAGCCAGGTGATTACTTTGCCGGTTTATTAGGGAATGGGACCCTGACCCCAGTGGCCCGTGATGCAGTCAATAGGTTACTTGCTTGTTTACATATTAGTTTTTCCTATCTGTTGAGCAATATTTTCGGCCGTGGGTGTTTAAATCTGTGGTTGTGATCGTAACTGCTTATAGTGCATATCAAAGGATTTCGCAACATTTGGGATTTCCTGTACATGTTTATGGCAAACTTCTTAATTACTTGCTGTATTGGCTCGAAAAGGAAATCTCAGTGTAAGTCTGTTGTCCGTGTTCCTCAAGGAGCAGCTGCTATGATTCTGAGTACTTTGTTTTGAATTAATTGCAGTCTCTGAATGTGAGACTTAGCGGAGCTGCATACATCTTGAGTGGCCGAATGATTGCTAAGTACATTGTTCGGGCGTTACCTCGGTATAGTGTGCTTTGTCTGTTTAGCAGAGTGTATAGTTGTCTGAGTCTAATGTTTGCTTTGTTAATCATGTGGCCTATATGGAGTCTCTATGTTAGCTTCGTATCAAGTTTGACTCCAAGATACTTAACTTCGTTCTGGAAATGTGTAGGTTGACTCTGTAGTGTTAGCAGTTGACAGTGTTTGTGAAAGCGTTTTTGCCTAGGTCTTGGTGTGAATATGCGTTCCTCGCCTTTACCTACATTGACTTTAATTCGCCATCATGTGATCCAAGGTTCGACTACGTTAAGCGCGTGCTGTAATCTACTGTTTATATGAGATGGTTTTCGTGACTGTGCAAGATAGGCGGTATCGTCAGCATAAATGGCTTGCATCGTTTTTTCTGTGTTCCGGGCATTGTTGACGTATTCTGTGAAGAGCTGAGGGCCTATTATACTTCCTTGAGGCACTCCGTCTTGTATCCCCTGAGGTGTAGAGTTTTTGTTATCCACGCAGACGTGGAACGTTCGGTTATTGAGGTACGTGTGTATTAGGCGCACCAGTCCGTCCGGGAATCCGTCGTCACTGAGTCTACGAATGAGGCTGTTGTGCCAAAGACGATCGAACGCCTTATCGATGCCCAGTAACACAGCCCCGGTGGACGTAGATAAGTTATGTCCCCTTGTTATGTACTCAACAACACGCATTAATTGTTGTGTTGTGGAGTGGTGCTTCCTGAAACCGAATTGCTCCGATTTCAGGATGTTGTTGTCCTTTACGTGTAAGGCGTCTGAGTATGGCTCTTTCAACACCTTTGCTAAGCGAGTTGAGTATGCTAATTTGACGGTAGTTGTTGGGTGAAAATGGAACTTTCCCCAGCTTTCTGAATATTAACATTTTGGCCTCCTTCCATAGGTCGAGGAAATACTGGTTGAGTAAGATGGCATTCACGTTGTCTGTAAGGTACTCTATCGCTTTCCCCGTGAGCTGTTTAAGAACATAGGTCTCATCCAACCTCGAAAGGGGGCGGTATTTATAGAGATTAGCGAGATTTCTTGAGCCGCCAACTTCGCTTAGATCTAACTGAAAATTTAATATGCTGTAGCTCCGATTTTTCTGACACTATTGTTCTATGACAACCTATGTCTAAAATTGATTCATTTAATCACTATTAATTCCTAATTTTCAAATCAGACAATTGTGAATTACTTTTAAAGTTCTTAACCCCTCCCCTAAGGCTAAAGATTTTGGTATCATTTAAATAGTTGAAATTTTTCTTAGCCTTTGATATAAGTTACTCTACTGTATTCTTTCTACTTTGGAAGTTATTACTAGGAACTGAAACTATGCTTCAAAAATTCCCTTTTCCCGACCAGATGACGTAATGACAAAATTCTTCTTGAATTTATTTCTTATTAACTACAAATCGATTTGACATGGGATGGACACTCTCTATCTTCTAATATTTTTTTTTCCCTCTTAAGGTCTTTCTTTATCATTTTCGTGTTTGAACCTGTCCCTTGTCTCTCATCTGACTCCTGACGTCACTCAACAAGGAAGTTACAACAGTGAAAACTACAACTCCACCTTTCCCATTAAATTTTGATTTAACCGAAAAACTAGTATCTTATTCTTAATCTGTTACTTTTCCTGTTCCAAAATTTACCGTCTTTATTTATCTAAAAAACCTTTTTCTATTCTGACTGCAGGGTGTATTTTTACATATATGTGACATTGTATTAACAATTTGTTGCCATACCAACTGAGCGACATTTCTTTGATAAACAAGTTTTTCCTCATTACCACCCCACGTGGTGCAATCGGTACAAAATCTGCAGTATCTCTTTGAATAAAATTTTCCGACCATACATATTACACCTCAAAACACTCACAATTTTCTGCTTTACTTGTGGAAATGAATGTTGCGAAAGGGATCCAGTTAAAATTACCACTTTCTAAAACACGTATTCCTACGCACTTGACTGATTTAGCGTCTCCAAAGTACTTTAGACGAACTTTGTTAAAACTTAAATATTTTGATTGGTACAAGAACATTTTAAAGAATTATTTTCATTAAAATGAGTGACTTTCATATTTCTCAATTTTATCAATTCTTGAAAGAACCTTTTCATTATTGAACAAGAGTACTAAATTTGAAATCTCATCTCCAGATGAGTTGGGGGCTCCATTTAAGTGTAAAAACTTACATCTTTGCCAAACTTGCATCTTATATCAAACATTTACCTTTATTTAACCTACAGCCATTTCAACAGTTAAGATTGTGACTGAATGCTGGCCACTCAGTAAGATTCAAGAGTTGACATGGATTCTGACCACAATCTTATAGTTTTGAAGTGTAGACTGATTTTCAAGAGAAAAAGAAGCAATACAAACAGAACAGATTGTAAGTGAAAAAATTTAAACAATCTAATATCAAAAAAGAATTTGCATAGATGGTTGACGGGGGTCTAAGAAATTACTCTGAAAGGAGTTCAACAGAGGACAAATGGAATGCATTGAAGAGACAAATAATAAAAGCTAATAAAGAAACAATAGGCTTTATGAAACAAGCGTCCAGAAAACCTTGGATCACAGAAGAAATTTTAAAGTTGACAGATCAGAGGAGAAGGCACAAAAATGCTCAGGATAAAGCAGGCAGAGAACAGTTACAGACATTTTAGAAATAAAATAAACAGGAAATGTAAGAAAAGGCAGGGGTTGCAGAAAAGTGTGAATAAATAGAAAAGGAAATGGTGGTAGGTAAAGTAGATGTGGCACGATCAAACAGAATTTTGTAAAATAAAGAAAAGCGGTATAAACATTAAAGCTGCAGATGGAAAACCTTTTTAAATTCGGAAGACAGAGCTATCAGACGGAAGGAATGCATAGAGAAATTGTGTAACGGGAATGATTTAAACAACAGTGTACTGTGAAAAAGGCGATGTCGACATTCATGACTTAGGAGATCCTGTTTTAAGAACAGAATTTGAAAGAGATTTGAAAGGTTTGCAGAACTTCTTGGATCCCTAGGAGAAGAAGGAATCCATAGATTATTCAAACTGATATCAAAAAGATACGAAACAGGAGAGATTCCCACTGATTTTTTTAAAAAAAAGTGTCATCTTCGCACTTCTTAAGAATGCATAAGTCGACAAATATGAGAATTATCGCACCACAAGTCTAACATTAATTGTTTGAAAATTACTGACCAGGATAATTTACGGAAGAATACAAAGAATCGTAGAAGAGATAGTTGATGAAGATCAGTTTGGGCTTAGAAAAAATCGCGGTACAACAGAAGTAATTCTGGCTTTAAGGTTCATACTTGAAGGGCGGACTAAAAAAAAGATATTTTTATAGTATTCTTTGATTTAGAAAAAGCATTTCATAATATTAAGTGGGACAAGATGTTCAAACTTTTAAAGAATAATGTGTATAATATCGAGATAGAAGAATATAATCTATATAAGAATCGAGTGGCTATAATAAAAGCAGAGAATCATGAGAGACATCAGTTAAGAAGGATGTGATACTAGGTTGTAAACTATCTCCATTTAGCTGATGACATTTTCCTATTAGCTAAACAGCCTGAGGACATTCAGAAGCTACTGAATATCATGAATAAAATTCTGAAGGAAGATTTTGGATTAAATATGAACTAAAACAAAACAAAAGTAATGAAATGTAGTAGAAGTGATAGCAGTAATAGTGAATTAAACATAAAAATAGAAATGCGATAGAATAGTAAATGAATTCAGCAACTTAAGAAGTAAAATTACAACTGATGGTCGAAGCAGGAATGATGTTAAAAGCTGAATAGCAGTAGCGAAAGGAGCTTTCATGAAAAGAGAAATCTTTTAGTTTACCGAAATATTGTTCTAAGACTTGTAATGAGCAAAATCATCGACTAATTACATTTTGTTTAAGTAAAAGTAAATGCGACGCAAAAGCATAAATCTTCGGCAGATTCCAGCACGTCGCTTATTCATGTGAAGCCTACCATAAATAATTTCGACAGTGGTCAAGGTAAGTTTCACACAATAGTCTGGACCTTCCCATTCATTCAGTGTCGTCCAAGCTAAAAGTATAACAGCGGCAGGAAGGTCGTTGTTATGGAAAGGCCAGTGACTTTAGAAAGTGCGGAGGGAGGGACAGACGACAAGTTTTGGTGCGGAGAGAAACAATTGGAAGATGTGAACCGGGCAAAAGTTTAAAATGTACAAATAAGAACGAGGTTCCAAATAATAGCAGCCAATGAGATTTTTTTCTGTGTTCTGGTTTCGGCAGGTAATGGAGAGACGTCGACGAGGCAGTCCGGCGGTGACTGGAACGACGGGAGGTGGAAGCCAGGTGCCGGTGAGGCTTTGGCTTCTTCCCCAGGTGATAGAAATACTGTAGAGAACTTGTGGCCGTAGTCAGTGTGTTGGCCGCAACTCCAGAGTTCCTGGGGTTTCTTGTCTGTGGTGCCAACACGTACAGTGTGTCGCCGTGTCAACGTAAATCGTTGACCGATTGAAGTGTTTTGTTTGCGTTCCTGATGCGTACAGTGCGGCTACATTTCTACGTTTCACTTAAATAGTGCAGCGACCTGATCGGTATCCAGTGCGAGGTGCCATTGTGGACCATTGGTGACTTTGATCGTCACGTTAGCAACAATGGAGTGATCGTTGCACCAAACGTTAATATATGACGTGTAATATTTCGGTTGCATTGCTTTAATTTCGATCGAACTTAACACGCCTTGGCAGGTAACCCTGCGCTGATAAGAACTATTTCTGAGATTGGCTGAGTGGCACCAGGCTTTTTTTATTATTTTCATGTTTTATGTATCTTTTTATAATTTGAGTTAAAAAGTTTTTGTATAATATTTTGATTCGTAATTTTACATATGAAGATGTTAAACAAATGTTAAATTGTGAAATCAGAAAATTATACTAATTTTATTATAAAAATGAAAGTTATCCCATAAAACATTAATAATTAATAATCAGTAATTAATCCACCAGTAGCAAACTTTTTTATCGTTTTTATATTGACCATTTTAGACCCAGAAAGAACTTTTTAAAACTGTGTGGAACACAGCACTTTATGGTAGTGAAACATGGGCTTTAGAAATACCAGAAAAAAGGAAAATTGAAGCTATATGATGCTATAGAATAATGCTGAACATTAAGTGGATAGATGAACGTGTTTTGGAAATGATGGGTGAGGAAAAAAGTTTGGTGGAGGGTCGAACAGAAAGAAGAGACAGGATTTTAGGTCATATTTTGAAACATATGGGATTTGTTAAATTGTTAATGGATGGAACGGTGGAAGGAAAGAACTGTAGAGTAAGACAGAGATTAGAATATATGAAGCAGATAATTGACGAAGCAGGTTGTAAGTGGTTCGTTGAGACGAAGAGGTTAGAGCAAGATAGAAAGGGATGGAGGATTGCACCAAACCAGTCGAGAGACTAATGACAGCAAAAAGTAATAATAATAAGATTATCGACAGATTAACCAACCCATCTTACACTATTTATATTAGACAAGTAGTATGTAATTCAGAGATAATATAGTTTGTATTGGCAGTATACATTTTAGGAATCTAGTGTTGGTGACACTGCACTGCCGTGGACTGAACAACAGTAGTGACGAAAATGTTCATGGAGGAAATTATCCATGGAAATGTTGAGAGCATGTATGGTAGTAGTATTTGTCATTGTACAGTATTTCAGACTAAATTTAAATAGTATTATATTTAAGTGATGTAACTTGTAGTGTTTCCATATAGCATTAATTACTGCAGTACACATAAATTATATTTTATATTAAAAACAGTTTTATTATTATTGTAAACAATATTTACTGTCATTTTTTCCATAGATTATTTTTTAATTTGGTGAGTATGTTTGTACATTTTTCATACAATGACTATATTAATAATGAAACTTAGCATAATCTACAATTAAATTATTATGTTTTTTTTTATTAAAACCATTATCTTCATCTTTGTAATGTGGTACCTAGCGGTCTTACATAGGTTATTATTACTATTTATACCAGTGATTTTATGAATTAGAGATTGTAGAAATACTGAATTGAAATACAATTAAATTTATTGTTAAAATACACGGAATGAATGACAGGAATATCTAGTTTATTAAAGGTGAGCTCTATATTCGAATAGAAGAGAGAAATTAAATTACAATTACATTACAAAAATCAAAAATCGGCCATGAGCCCCACAATGAGGAAAAGTATTTTCCTGTATCCCTGACTATTCTCAGACGTTTGAGCAGAGTTCCAGTAGCGTTGGCTACAGGGCGCTTATGGATACGAAACAGTATGCAGCGTGCACGAAGTCAAAAACAAAATGTTCTGAGTATTACCGTTTTCCTTTGATAGCTGGTTCCACACTGCCGCCGATTACAAAAAAAAACAGTAGCCCTCGCAAAACACTGGTTCTTTCTCTTGGGGTACAGATAAATTACTCAACACGTGGCGCACTTTTGTCTCGAGGTCCTTCTACCTCCACGTGTCTCCCCCGGAATGCAGGTAGTCCCAGGATGCAAATTCTCCCTCCAGCAGCCACCAACAGCGTTGCCGAATGGGAGCACATCCCTCCACAGAGGGAACTCTCGGCGTCGTGGGTACATATAACAAAGTATAACCACATATAGCTATCTCGATATGCTAATTATACTGCATTGGCTTCCCATTCATACTCCATGCGCAAAAAAAAAACCCTATGAACCATAAAATAGAATAAATATTGGCCTCAAATAAAGAAATATAATATGAGTGTATTACATTAATCACCGTCTTCTCATATACTGTAAATTCATTTTTGTTTTGATACCTTTATAAGCTGTTTAAACTTCTTTGTTAAAAAAAATACTAAGCAGGGTATATATAAAAAATTATAACAAACGTAACTTACTTATTAGTTATTCAATAAAATTTTCATCAGAACGAAAATATATAAAATGAAATATTGTTTGTAACTATGTATGTCTAATTAAAATTCCGGTAACATCTTCGTAATTGAAATTTTGTTTCGATAATATTAATAATAGTTTAAATGTGTATTTATTTTATTATTAAAAGAGATTTTCTTCACTGCAGAGGTTTTCCACCTACTTAACAATAAAAAATCAGAACACAGAACTCGACTTTATAGTCTCAAAATATTTCTCCAGATTCTACATTATAATTCACATCTTTTCATTGCTGTCTGTACATTTTGGAGACAGGTAATCATGGGTCGTCCTCTTTTTCGTTTACATTAGTTTTTGGTGTTCGTATTATCAGTGATATTTTCTATAGGCCTTGTCACATCCGTTAATTGTAGATTCAGTGTTCCCTGGCTTTTGTTTACATCCGTGTTTAACCTTTAGTATCAATATTCTTGTTACAGCGTAACAGAATTTCATAGTAAGTTTGTTTAGACTGCATTAGTTTTTATTCTCAGTAAATTGTGAAGTTATTAAGTGATAGTGAATTGTTCTTTTTAAATAGAATATCAGTAAAGTGCAAACAAGTTTTATTTGTTTACATTTGAGATTAGTTCAGAACAAGAGTTCTAGGTGTCAAATTTCATTTTGTTTAAAGAGTTCTTTTATTATTATTTGTTTGTTTTTGTTGTAAGTCTTTTAGTTGATAAGTGTTTTTAATTCACATAGTATTTGTTTAGCATTTTTCTTAGAATCCAACTTTTACATTTCTTTGGCAACTGAAACACAAGTAGTTATTTAAGTTCTTAAGTTTTTAAAAAGTATTTTAAAGAGTAAACGTTTTAAAGTTTTTATTCTCCTAAGTTATTAAGTTTGTCTGAAGGTATCATAATGGATACTAAGTGTGGAATATGCCGAAGACCAGTAAGAGAAGGAGTGACGTGCCGGGACTGCGGGCGCTGGTTTCACTGGGGGTGCAGCGATGTCACTAACAGTGACTCTTGTGTCAGTATAGCCTGGAACTGTCACTCCTGCAGAATTATTGATCACGAGCAGCGGATTCTGAAACTCCAGTCAGATTTGGCATCTGCAGAGAGGGACTTAAAGGCCCTGAAGGCAGAAAACTCTTTTCTTAGGCTTAGGCAGAAAAGTGAGTGGAGGGAAGTCAGCTCTGGCAGGAGAGGTAGGAGACGCTGTCTGTCTGATGGTTTCCAGCTGGAGACATCCAATGTGTTTCGGCCACTGGAGGATCTAGATGGTGACTTTGAGGACCGTCAAGTTGGACTGATTGATCTGAGATCTTGTAAAGTAAAAGGGAGAACTTTTCAGGGAGTATCTAAACGTAGAAAGGTACTGTTACTTGAAAGCAGTCATGGGAGCGGAATCAGTGAGATGGTTCAGTCTGATTTGGGGCCAGATTATGAAGTCTGCAGTATTTTCAAACCAAATGCAGATCTTGGAAGTGTTGTAGCAAATGTGGAAGACTTAGGGAAAGATTTCTCAAAGGAGGATTGTATTGTAATTGTAGGGGGACCAGGAAATAGTCTTGATAAGGACATCAATTATTCAATTGAGGAAGACATTGCTAACATTTCCAGGAAAACACGTCAGACGAATGTGGGATTTGTGGGTTCGCTTGAGCGTTATGGTAAACCCTGGATGTGGCATAACATTAGGCGTACAAATGCATCGTTGGAAAGGGTTCTCTGGCAGCCACCAAATTCCCACATTGATTTGATAGATGTGGCATGCATTGGTAGGGACAGCTTTACTCGCCATGGACACCATCTGAATTTCAGAGGTAAAAGGAAGCTTTCAGTCTTATTGCTGATGAGATCAGGGGATGCCAGGTGCATAAAAGAGGTATTCCTCTTATAAGTGGTATTAAGTCGCGTCTTTTTTAGGTTAAATAAAATAAATGTATTAAGATGTCTAAGAGAAATTAACATCTCTCCTAATCAAAACTTATCGAAATTAGAAATTCCATCTGACATACCAGTATGTACTAATAAAGTAAACAATTTAAATTCATTGAATCAAAGAGTTCAGACCACTATTCTCCATCAAAATATAAGGGGGATATTTAGTAAAACTGACGACATTACCTTATGCCTAGAAGAGATTCAAAATTCCAGAAATTTCAGTGTAGATGTTTTGTGCATATCTGAAAATCATTTGTCTGACACAGTAATATCTCAGCTGTCCATCCAAAATGTAAACTGTTCTCATTTCTCTAGATGTAAAATGGAGAAAGGTGGAATTGCCATTTATGTTAAAAAATAATATTCAATGCAATAGTGTAGGTGTAAGTAAATATTGTATAGAACAACACTTTGAATGCTGTGTTACTAAACTAGAATATGGTAAGGAAGAGCTCATAGTAATAGCAATTTATAGAGCCCCCTCAGGAAATTTTAGTCTATTCTTATCACAGTTAGAGTCTTTTTTGTGGGTTCTTTCTGCCTTGCAACTAAACAAAATGCTTTTGATGGCATATGCGTTTCGCCTTTATTCAAGGCATCATCAGTGCCAGTTTTTAAAAAACTGGCACTGATGATGCCTTGAATAAAGGCGAAACGCATATGCCATCAAAAGCATTTTGTTTAGTTGCAAGGCAGAAAGAACCCACAAAACAGTTATCATAGCAACTAAGGACTTGGGCCGAAAAAATCACCAACATGTTAGAGTCTTTATTACTATGTTTCAAAAATAACAAACAAATAGTTTTATGTGGAGATTTTAATGTTGACTTTCTCAATCACAGCAATGAGAGGCTAGATATGGAAGCCTTGATGTTGTCTTTTAACTTTACGGCACTTGTAAATTTTCCTACTAGAATACAAAATAATAGCAGGACTGCAATTGATAATTTTTTTATGGATATTTCTCAGTACAGTAATTACAACATACTTCCAGTAATAAATGGTATCTCAGATCATGATGCTTAGCTGCTATGTATCAAGTCCAGAAACGCTTTTAAACAGATATAGAAAAGCTGGGTTTATAGAAGCAATATTATTGAAAACAATATAGAACATTTCTTAGAGTCCTTAAATAATGAACAATGGTCAGAAGTATACAATGCACAGGGTGTTAATGCAAAATTTGATTCCATTCTCAATATATTTCTAACACATTTCGAAGGAAGTTTCGAAAAAAAGAAAGTAGTCAATACTCCAAACAATGAACTGGGTAAGGGATGGATAACAAAGGGCATTAGAATATCTTGTAAAACAAAAAGAGACCTGTAATTAAAAGTATGATAATCAGATAACTATACACTGAAAGCTCATTATAAACTTTATTCTAAAATACTAAGAAATGTAATAAGAAAGGCCAAGAACAGGTATATATCAAAGAAAATAGAGAATTCAGACAGATGAAAACTATATGGAATATAATAAAAAGTGAAACAGGAAAATCTGTAAATAACTCAAAAGTCATAAAAATAGAACAGAATGGATCTGTTCATAGTGAAGTAGGGGAAGTTTGTGAAATATTTAACAAACAATTTACTACAGTTGTAGAGAAATTAGGCATAGAAAAGCAGTCCTCACATAATGCCCTAAGGCTTCTTCAAACTGCTTACCCAAATACTCCTCTCAATTATTATTTCGTATTACTAATTAAAGTCCACAGGTTTGTTGACGGTTTGGCCCTTAAATACCGTCATTCCACCCAAGCACGCGGACTGAGGAGCTACTTATCTTCATTTGAAAGGTTCTTATTATACAAATAATAAGAAGACGTTTAACTTCGTACAATCAATAAGTTTCTATTTTATTGATCAAAGTCCATTTGCTATTCTGAACAACTTTATAAAACCACAAATGAAAACACACTCTTTCGTATATTAAGAACAATCACGGACTCAGCAGGCTCAATACAAAATTGCTAGACCGCCGCCACAATCTTGGCGCGCAACCACTCGCGCCCGCTCGCGGCCAGACACTCTCTCGCACACACTTCTCACACTCTCCAAAAAACCCAAAGATATTAATGTCACTTATATTACCCCTGTTTACAAACTTGGTACCGTCTGTGGTCTCCGTGAGTTAAATACACTTGCTTACAATTCATATTATACATTCATTTCAATACTACAAAATATACTTATAAATACATATATATTTTCGGGGCTAGTGGATATGCTACACCTGCCCCCACTACGAGGCAAATTAAATTTAATGCTTGGCATGTATTTCACTTTGCCGAGAAGTCATTACTATCTGTCCATATTAACTTTTCAGTTAAAATTGTTAGCATTAGTTTCTGACACATTGATTGAACAACCTTTTCACACCACCAAATGTTATTATGTACACCAATTGAATGTTTCCTTATTAATATTACTTTGTTTTACCTTTCACACTTTACACCTTCTTCTTTTTCATGAACTGTACATGGTCCGTTACAATTAAAGCTACCAACAGCTGACTGAGGTCAACAACCAACTCTTTGCGGTGAGCACACACTCTATTGTCAGATTTGCCGAAGCGGGTAGTATACCTGGCGCTCGGTTAGGGGCGTAACGGCACAGCTGATTTTCTTTTAGCGTCAAAGTTACTTGTGCCACTAAATCACTTACACAACAAGCACATTTTAAAGTCCATATATTCTAACATTTACTTTAAGTCTTCATTGTTCTTTGTACACTCTTGGCAGGTTGAAATCTTACTTACATCTACTCAGATCACTTATATTTTAATGTAACTTTACTTCCCGCGATAGTTTTTTTATTATCGAGACAACAACCAGGGCTACCAATCCCTGAATATAAACAAAAAAGAACTTCCAAACTTAATTTCCACATTTGAATCGAATTTACTTCCAACTAAAGGACTGTTACTTGCTCTATCAGTTAGTACTTCACTCTACATCAACTCCATACAACAATTTTTTACACACTATCTTTAGTTTTGTACAGTTTCAAGTCTACTATGTTTCGCAAACCCAGTTTTTTATTTGATTTAGGATATGCAAGTAAATATACACTAGAATGAGGCTTAGAAATTATACGGAAAGGTCCAAAATAAACTTTGAAAAATTTCTTAATCTCCGAATTGATATTACTAGGACTTACATTTTGTTTTCACCAAAACTAAATCATTCAAATTGAACTCGGTAGGTTGGATTCCTTTATCATATCCTTCTCTTTCTTTCATCCGCCTTCTTTCTCATTCTTTCTCTGACTTGATTTAGAAGCTCTTGTCGATCAAGAGTGGTAGCGACAGGAAATTTAACACTTTCTCTTATAAAATCTGGAGGATCTTTATTGAACATGATGCGGAATGGAGTGTATCCGGTGCTTTCACTCGGAATACTGTTTATCAAATTTTCGAATTCTTTCACATATTCAATCCATCGTGTGTGTTTCTGGCTACAGTACGCCCGAAATAATCTTCCAAGTTCTCTCATTTGTCTTTCACAAGGATTACTGGATGGGTGATAACTCGATATTCGAATATGCTTTATATTATTATCTTTCATGCAAGAAGACCAACTGTTTGACAAAAACTGACTACCATTGTCAGAAAGCAAAGATAGCGGCCGTCCGAGATTCACGAAATAATCTTTTACTAGTTTACACACAAGTGCCTTACCAGTAGCTTTCTTTATCGGGTATAACTTTACAAATTTTGAAAATACATCAAAGCATACAAATAGGTAAGCAAATCCGCCTCTTGATTTAGGTAGCGGCCCGTATAAATCTACTGCGACAAGATCCAACACGTCGGTGGGCAATATGTTTTGCATCAGATTCTTACTTGTCGTCACCGATACTTTCGTGCGCTGGCACAGGTCACAAAACGCCAAGCGTCGTGCTACTCGCTTCCGCATATTGTCGAATATAACAACTTCTCGTAATTTTTGGTAACATTTTTCAACTCCATAATGACCGTAGCTTGAATGGGTATAATCAATTATTAAATCAACATACTGGTGCGGCCAGCACAATTTCCAATCTTCACTCGATTCTTCCCTTCTACGAAATAAAATTCCTTCATACAAAGTATAGTATTTCTTCAATTTCTCGCAGTTTTTATTACCTAGATTTTGCTTTACCATCTTAAGACACTCGTCTTCATTTTGTCTTCTTCGCATGTCTTTACACACCTCCTTCACATTCCTTTCTTGCGGAACTCCTTTCATGTAAAGAATTTTAAATACCCTTTCTGAATTTGGTATCTCCTCAGTACTAATAAGTCTCGACAATGCATCGGCCACAGTGTTGTCGCTACCCTTGATGTATCGTATCTCATAATCGTATTGCTGCATAAACAATGCCCATCTCGTAAGTCTTCCATGTAATAATTTACATTCTTGGAGAAATGTTAAAGCTTTATGGTCAGTATAAATGATAATGTGATGCCCCCATAAGTAATATCTAAATTTTTGGAAGCCCCATACGATACTTAAGGCCTCTTTTTCAGTAATTCCATAGGACCTCTCATGTTTATTTAATAGACGACTTGCAAATGCAACTGACTTGCGCTCTTCTCGGCCATTAACATTTTCTATTTGAAACAGATGAATTCCAAGTCCGTATTCAGAGCTGTCAGACTCCATGCAAAACGGTAATTTCATATTTGGGTGGTAAAGGATTTCGCTATTTACTAATTCTTGCTTGAGCTTTTCAAAGGCAATTTGACATTCTCTGGTCCATACCCACACTGCATTCTTCTTTCGTAGGGCATTTAAGTGCGGATCATTAAACGATTGGTCTTTCACAAATTTCCTATAAAATCCACACAGTCCGAAAAATGATTTGAGCTGTTTTTTGTTCTGAGGTATCGGAAATTTTGCTATTGCTTGTATCTTATCTGAATCTGGCATTATTCCATTTGCATTTATCGTATGTCCCAAAAATTTAATTTCTCTCTTGACAAATTCACATTTTTGCAATTTCAGGGTCATTCCTCCTATTCTTAATGCTACTAATACGTCTTCTAAGATTTTACAATGTTCTTCCCAACTTGACGCACTGATTAATATATCATCTACGTAAATGGTTAACTTGCTCAATAATTCCTCTCCCAAAACTTGGTCCAGGGCTCTAATGAACACGGAAACTGATACATTAATTCCAAATGGAACCACGCAATATTGGTAACATCTTCCTCCATACAAAAAAGCTGTATATTTTCTTGATTCTTTGGCTAGCGGAACTTGCCAATAGCCGGCCGTCAAATCTAAACTCGTCATATATGTTACGCCGTAGAATTTTTGCAACGTCTCTTCTAAATTTTCTGGCCTGTCAGTCTCTTTTTCAACAATACGATTCAGCGTTCTTGCATCTAAAACTAATCGAACAGATCCGTCCTTCTTTCCAACAACAATTAGTGGATTATTATAAGAACTGTCACTCCTCTCAATTATTCCCCATTGTAGCATCCTATTTATTTCCCGCTCCACTGCATTTTTCTTGGCAAATGGTACTGGGTAAGGTTTCACAAAGAATGGAGTATGCGGTTTTATTTTTAGTTTGCATTCAAAATCTTTAACAGTGCCCGGACAATTCGAAAACCTGTCGGCGTTACGTTCTAATAATGTACGCAGCTGTTCTTTCTGTTCCCACGTAATCTCACATATTTCGCTCACTTTACTTCTTATAATATCTTTAGTTGCAAGATCATCATTCCTTTCATACACACTGCTGTCTCCAAATTCTTCTTCTCTTTCTTCTTCACACATCGGCTGCATTATTCGTATTTTCACGTTCCCCACTATACCTGCGGCATTTACCATTTCTTTTCCAAATTTAATATTATACTCTTTTCCCTCCTTGATTAATTGTATCCTTCCTTCACCACAATCAACAACCACTTGATACTTTTGTAGTAAGTCCATACCCAGTATACAATTCATGTTTAGATCCGGAATTACTATACATCGATGTTCTATCTGTACTCCATCTATCTCCAATTCTATCCAAATTTGCTTCTTCAAACGTTTGCTTAATTTTCCAGTGGCTCCCATGACTTGTAAATAATTTACTGGCATTTCTTCGACTCTTCGATCTTTGGTTATGCGCTCGTAGAAAACTTCCGAAATCGCCGTCAAATCACTCCCGGTATCTAAAAGCGCTTGACTTTGCACTCCAAATATTTTTAGACTTATCAAAGGTTGTCTTATTTCATTCTCTACAGCTTTTCCGATGTCTTCTTGTAACAAATCATTTACTATTTCCTGATGCGACCATCCTATTTCTTCCTGGTGGTTCATTTTAGATAGATAACTCTTTTTGAAATCATCCGAGCTCGCTTGGCACTGGCTGTCCTCAACTGTACAAGATAATAAAGCTTTTTGTTCTTTACTTTGCTCTTCTCCGTCGGCGGTAGAATAACAAGCTACGTCGGTACGTGTTCGTAAAGGGGCTATATTCGCATTTTGACAGCTACCTGGTGCTTCAACTGTTTTCGCCCTTACCCGTGATATACCTTTAATCTCCGATTCATCATATTTCCTTATAAAAAATATTCTGACTTCATTTTCTTCATTTTCATTTTCTTCTTCACTGCTTTCAGATTCCCTTTCCTCTTCGTTATCACTGCTAGGAACAATTTCCCCAGTTTCGTCAATGCTAAATGCTAGCTCATTATCTTCATTCTCACAATTTCCTTCGTCGAACAATTCCATTGCAGCTTTACATTGCACCTCCGCACTATTTACTCCTCCTCCGGTATTCTTTTCATATTCTTCTTCATCCTGTACATCGATGTTAGCCAAATCTATGACTTCGCGACAATTCCAACCACCCCCTTGCTTTAATGTCGAAACATCGCATTTCTCATTCTCCATCTCGTTGAAACATTTCCACCATTGTAGATATTCATCTTTGCTGTATGATTTGCGGTACTCAAATAAATGCTCTTCTTCATTCTCTTTTATTTCAACATTATTTGGTCCATAAGTTCCGATATTCGCTTCCGTGCGGACCTTCACAGTCGCGGTTTGTAGTTTTCCGCCTCTTCTTTTTTCTCATCCTGTACTTTTTCTGTTTTTCTCATATACATCATTTGTTTAGGCTGCTGTCTGTAATCATGGCGTTCACCTGATGCATAGTTACTACTATAGTTCTGATTACAGTATTTATTATTATTATTGGCCACATTCTTGTCAAAATGCCGATTTCCTCTCTCTTGCTCGTACATTTGCCTCCCACTTCTTCCGTATATGTCACGTCCTCTCTGTGAACCGTTATCCCACTTATCGTTGTGTCGATAATCTTTCATCTTATCCGCGCTCCGGTCGAACATTTTGTTTCGTTCTGTGTTGTTTTCACAAGCTTCTTGGTATCTGTCTATCCTCTCTAGTATGTCTAAAAAATCTTCCATCTTGTTCCACTGAGTTGCAATTAATTTTTCCTGGACTTGTCTTGGCAACTTTTGTAATAGCACTTCCATTTGTTCAACTTCTCCGATAGGTTGATCTAGATGCCGTAATTCTGTCCTGTGGTAACGCTTGCAGTTGTAAAACTCACTTTTTACTTTTCGTTGTCGTCTCTGAGACCAGTACTTATCTCGGAACATTAGGAGAAACTCATTAAAATTATGACAACTCTCTAAAATTTCACACCCCCACGAAAAAGCTTCGCTCTTCATTTTTCTGTGTACATATTGCATTTTATCAACCTCTGACCATTCTATGGGCAAAGTTCTAGCATAAATTTTAACAAAATCAGCGGGATGAACATTTCCGCCCGGCTCAAATATAGTTTCGGGTAACGATAATTGACAAGCATTCGATCCGCCGCTCACAATAATATTAGGCTGTTTTTTGACCTCTTCTAGATTTCCTTTTATGCTGATCATATCTTCGCGTATTTGCGCGACCCCGTCCGACAATTCTTCAACTTGTTGCTCTATACATACTGTTCTACTAGAATGTTCAACGACCTGCCGTTCTACTCCTTGTATCTTCTTATCACATTGTTTTTGGCCTTCCAGAATCTTCCCCATTTCCTTCTTAACATTCTCTTGATTTTTTTTTACGTTTTCTAATTTCTCTTTAAATAACCTTTCGCTTTCTGCCACACTCCGAGTTACCATTGGAATTACGTTATGATGTATCTCTTCCACAATTTTTTGTCGCATATTATTTTCAATTTTCAACATTTTGCTTTCAATTTTACGTTCATCTGCTCTGTTACATTTTCAATTCTTTCATGGACCTGATTGAAGTTTCCAGTAATTCTTTCTTCCATATTTTGCATGGCGGTTTCCTGTTTTCGGCTAGCATCTAATATGGCGGTTAGCAGCATATTAAAATTTTCAGACCCTTCCCGAGTATTTTCAGACTGATTCAGTTCTGGTGAAATTATTCTTCCTACTGGGTTCTGCCCCCCATTAAATACACTCGCTCCTTCAACTTGCGCATTATCCTCACTACCGCTACTAATGTCATTAATTGCAAAACGACTGCCAAATTCATTGTCATCCCCATTAACAACCGCACTACTACTCAATTCGGCTTGCACAAACTTACTTTTTTCACGTATCCCCGTACGATTTTCATATTTTCCATCAAAACTTACTGTTCCCGAACTTTCGATCAAAATTCCTGAATTATTACCATCTGACTCCATTAAATCCGTATTATCTTCCGCCCGGACTAACCTACCACAACTGTCTTCCATATTCAAAGACATTTGAAAATTCAAAATAGAAGAAACCAAATTATATTATATTCCAGTTAATAGGAAGAATTCCGTCAGACAACAATTCACAACTCCAAGGTCACCAATCAACAATGAGCCAACGCCGCTTTCAACAACGCCGCTAAGCAACACACAAGAAAGACAAACAATTCAGCATCCAAATCACCACCAAAACTAGTAATTTCTGGTATCAGCTGAAAATCTACAATTCACAGAAACAAAATAGTATTTAAATTCTGCTCTCCTCCGGTCTGAAATAAAATCAAACATATAGATACATTACAGATTTTAATTCTAATTACGAAGTGTTTTCCCCCCTTTTTTCTTTATAATTTCTTTATTATTACTTGCTTCTCATCGGAAACCACAGACGCTAACTACTCTAAACAAACTACTGCAATTTGTAACAAACTTTAGAATTTCAATGATAACTTTTTCTTTTACAATTCTTAATAACAATTCTTTGTCTTTAGATATTCTTTAACCAAACGATAATTACTTTTCTTGTTTCAATGTTCTTTTAAACAAACAAATTTTAGAGTTAATTTCACTGATTTTAAATTTAACTTTTTACTGTTCAAAATTTTATAACTGCTCTTCTTTCTGCAATGTGATCGTCGATTGCTGCTGTTACCCCGTGAATTAAATTTGTAATTTTGTACTTGCCAATCTGCGAAACTGCTGTCGTCGGAAGTTGCTCACCACTGTTGACTGCAGCGACGTTATAGAAATCAGAAGATTTCCAGGCGTCCCGGATGCTATGTTAATTAGCATTTAACATCCGTAATTGGTACCATCATACCACTGAATCATCCTCTGCAGGGTAACCAAATGTAATACTCCTCTCAATTATTATTTCGTATTACTAATTAAAGTCCACAGGTTTGTTAAATACCGTCATTCCACCCAAGCACGCGGACTGAGGAGCTACTTATCTTCATTTGAAAGGTTCTTACTATACAAATAATAAGAAGACGTTTAACTTCGTACAATCAATAAGTTTCTGTTTTATTGATCAAAGTCCATTTGCTACTCTTAACAACTTCAACTTTATAAAACCACAAATGAAAACACACTCTTTCGTATATTAAGAACAATCACGGACTCAGCAGGCTCAATACAAAATTGCTAGACCGCCGCCACAATCTTGGCGCGCAACTCGCGCCCGCTCGCGGCCAGACACTCTCTCGCACACACTTCTCACACTCTCCAAAAAACCCAAAGATATTAATGTCACTTATATTACCCCTGTTTACAAACTTGGTACCGTCTGAGGTCTCCGTGAGTTAAATACACTTGCTTACAATTCATATTATACATAAATTTCAATACTACAAAATATACTTATAAATACATATATATTTTTCGGGGCTAGTGGATATGCTACAATAACTATATACTGAAAGCTCATTATAAACTTTATTCTAAAATACTAAGAAATGTAATAAGAAAGGCCAAGAACAGGTATATATCAAAGAAAATAGAGAATTCAGACAGATGAAAACTATATGGAATATAATAAAAAGTGAAACAGGAAAATCTGTAAATAACTCAAAAGTCATAAAAATAGAACAGAATGGATCTGTTCATAGTGAAGTAGGGGAAGTTTGTGAAATATTTAACAAACACTTTACTACAGTTGTAGAGAAATTAGGCATAGAAAAGCAGTCCTCACATAATGCCCTAAGGCTTCTTCAAACTGCTTACCCAAATAGATTTTTGGAAATACAATTGCCACCAGTAACAGTCTCAGAAATAAATAAACTCATGAAACAATTAAAACCTAAAAATTCTTCCAGCTATGACAATATTTCATGTAAATTACTGAAAAGATGTTCAGATTGTATCGATTGTGTACTTTCCCATATTTGTAATGAATCGTTAATGCAAGGTGTGTTTCCAAATAGACTAAAATATGCAGTTGTAAAACCGTTGTTTATAAAAGGAGAATCAACATGTGGAGATAACTATCGTCCCATTTATTACTTTCCGGATTCTCAAAGATTTTTGAAAAAGTCTTGTATTGTAGAGTAATAAAACATGTTACCAAAAATAGTATACTCACTAAATCACAATTTGGGTTCCAAAAAGGATAATCTATAGGAATGGTTTTATATTCATTTTTAAATAATAAATTTGAGGAGCTGAATAATAAAATGAGCCCTGTGGGAATATTTTGTAATCTTGCAAAAACATTTGACTGTGTAAATCATGAATTACTTTTGAAGAAAATGGAATACTATCGTATTTATGGAATTGCAGGTAAATGGTTTAAATCATACATGGAAAGTCGAATACAAAAAGTTTCCATTTTTGATCCTAAAATAAGTAAAGATGCTTCATCATACTGGGAGAAAATAAAACATGGAATTCCACAAGGTTCTGTCCTAGGACCCCTCCTCTTTTTGTTGTACATCAATGACCTTCCTGGAAACTTATCTGACAAAGTTAAGAGAGTTTTATTTGCAGATGACACTAACCTGACTGTGAGAAAAACACCAAACAGCAATATAGAATTTAATGTAAATGAAGTACTTAGTGAAGTAGCAAATTGGTTTGAGGCAAATTCATTAAAATTAAATTTTGGAAAAACACATTACATTAGGTTTAAAACAAAAAATAATGCACAGCCAGATTTACAAGTAGGCTATAAAAATAACACAAAACAGCAGATCTAGAATTAACGAAACAGGTTTACTCCTCATATTTTCATTCAGTAATATCATATGGCATAATTTTTGGGGGAAACTCTTCACAAAGTAAAACAGTTTTCATAGCACAGAAAAGAGCTATTAGGATGTTGTGTAGGGTAAAACCAAAAACTTCTTGCAGACAACTTTTTTGAAAAACTCAGTGTTCTTACAATGACTTCTCAGTATATATATTCTCTCATATGCTTTGTCATAGATCATTTTAACCTGTTTACTTCTAATTCACAGGTACACAATTTCAATACAAGAAGCAGAAATAACTTGCACAAACCAAAAACATCTCTGTCATTAGTACAAAGAGGAGTTAATTATTCTGGTATACATCAGTTTAGTAAACTTCCCAAGGGTGTAAAACAGTTTGCAGAAAATAAAGATATATTTAAAGAAAAACTGAGAGATTATCTTATTGCCAACTCCTTCTATTCCATTCAAGAATTTGAACAAATTAATTATATTCAATATGACTTTTGCAAAATTCAGTTTTAAAAATTAATGTTTATTATTATTCTCTTTATTTGTCTTTGGAACGTATAATTGTTTTTACTATTATTATGACTCATATTGTATGTATGTATATTAACCATGACATGTTTCACATCCCAGAGGTGCTTCCTCAGCAGGGATCCATGAAACAAGATTGATAAATAAATAAAATAAATTCATTTCTAATGCTTTCATCTTCTTAATATGTCTTGGATTAATTAACCATTTTTCTGAAGATATAGGACTGTACTCATCAATTGTGACTTAAATATAATTAATTTTTTTCTACTAATTATTATTTAGTAAATACGCCAATACAACTGTTGTAGGATATTCTTTATTTTTCGGACGCGTTTCGCCTCTCGTTGAGGTATCCTCAGCGTACAATGTTTTCTGTAATATGCGATTAGTTATAATTTGAAAAAAATTGTTTTGTTTACATATAACGAAATTATTCTATCTATAGGATGCGTAATATGACTTATATTTAACATACTAGTTATGAATTATCTTATAGTTTACATTGTTTACATTAGTGTAATTGGATGGGATTCATATCGCAACTTACATTTACATTTTGAGGTGTGGTAGTTGGTCTTCTGTGACCTCAACCAGCATGCTGTTTCCACTATTGTGTTTAGCTATATAGTTTGATATACTGTGGTTCTTATGCCTCCACTGGTAGTCAACTTTGAAGCACAGCTTTATGCACGTCATTATCAACCTTCAGTTTTCCCGTGCGCACTGTTGCTGTTCAGCTGTTATTCCGGTGATGCTCGGTCGGAAGTGTCGTGAGCTGATAGTTTGAATTGTGTAATTGCATTCGTGTGTGTGTTTTGTTTTAGCTAAAATGTGCATGTTTGGTAGATGTGGGAGACGCAAAGATGGTGTTAAATTACTGTTATGGTGAAATTTGTGTATTTAATGCTGTTTTGTGTCAGTTTCGATGTTTATTAACTTGAATAAGGTTTGGTTTGTTAGGTTTAAATGGTCATTAAGTACATGTTTTCCTGAGACTATTGCTTTTTGAATTTGATAGTTCTCTTGCAGAGTAAGGATATTGTGTTTTGTGTTGTTTGTTGTTAGGATTTTCAAGTCTGTGTTTATGTTTGTGGGAAAATGGTTATTGTCTAAGAGATGTTCATCAAAAGTTGAATGATTACTGTATTTTAATGCTCGCAGGTGTTCCTTATACCTTGTCTGGAATTGTCTCCTTGTTTGACCAATGTAAACTGCATCACAATTCTAACATGTCAGTTGGTATATGCCAGAGTTATGGAATTTGTCTGTTTGTGGTTGAGTTCTGACTTGTTTTTGGATCGAGTTGTCTGTTTTGAGAGCAATATTTATTCCTTGTTTTTTTAAATATATTTGTTATCCTGTGACTATACATGTTTCAGTATGTCATAGTATACCACTTCTTTCCATTGTGTTCCATGTTGTTGGATGTTTGTGTGATTTGAGCTGTTACTGTTGTTGAAGTGTTTGTGCCTTATTCAAGTTAATAAACATCGAAACTGACACAAAACAGCATTAAATACACAAATTTCACCATAACAGTAATTTAACACCATCTTTGCGTCTCCCACATCTACCAAACATGCACATTTTAGCTAAAACAAAACACACACACGAATGCAATTACACAATTCAAACTCTCCGCTCACGACACTTCCGACAGAGCATCGCCGGAATAACAGCTGAACAGCAACAGCGCGCACGCGAAAACTGAAGGTTGATAATGACGTGCATAAAACTGTGCTTCAAAGTTAACTACCAGTGGAGGCATAAGAACCACAGTATATCAAACTATATAGCTAAACACAATAGTGGAAACAGCATGCTGGTTGAGGTCACAGAAGACCAACTACCACACCTCAAAATGTAAATGTAAGTTGCGATATGAATCCCATCCTATTACACTAATGTAAACAATGTAAACTATAAGATAATTCATAACTAGTATGTTAAATATAAGTCATATTACGCATCCTATAGATAGAATAATTTCGTTATATGTAAACAAAACAATTTTTTTCAAATTATAACTAATCGCATATTACAGAAAACATTGTACGCTGAGGATACCTCGACGAGAGGCGAAACGCGTCCGAAAAATAAAGAATATCCTACAACAGTTGTATTGGCGTATTTACTAAATAATAATTAGTTTAACAAGCAACTGTGGAAGAAATGGCCTGCAATAATCAAAAAAAAATTTGTTCTGTTCATAAGATTTCTGCTCTTTATGATTGAATTGGGCATCCAGATTACTTTCAGGCAAATAATAATTCTTTTATTAATCTCCAGTTTGATCTTCCCAAATAGCAATATATTCTGGTTTTTGATAGTTAATCTTCGAGCCCCAATTTTTGTATTATATTGATAGTGCATTGCATATGTAATCTGCATCCCCACAGTCTTGTGCAATGATAACTGGATCATCGGTGAATAGTAAATGATGTAGATACTTTCCATCTGTTATTTCTAAACCCATTCTATGACACTTTCGGGACCATGTTCTCAAACTAACATGTATATAAATTTTAAATAGGGTTAGTGATATAGGGCACCTTTGCAGCAAATCTTTACTAGTTTTAAATTTTTGTGATAATGCGTAGGCAGTTTTTATTTGATATGTCTTATTTATGTGTATTTCTTGTATTATTTTAATTAAGGAGTTATCTATATATGGCATATGTAACTCTTTCCTTAGCACTTTTCTTAAAAAATATTGTAGGCTATTTCTAAGCCTATGAAAATTAGTTCTATATTTACTTGCAATAAATCCACATTGTTCTTCTTGAGTGTTAAAATGAGTTTCCAATCTATTTTTTTACTGCCGCTCAGCCATTGGTAGAAAGCATTCCTTTTTTGTTTCACTGCATGCTCTATTTCCTCTGACCACCATTCTGCTTTATGTTTGTGATTCTTTTCCTTTATATCCAACACTTGTACTGCTATTTTTATGTTAAATTTTATATACTCCTATATATCTTCTTTACTTCCATCAAATGATTCATACAATATACTTCCCATCCTAGTAACAAATAAATTTCTTATACTTTCATCTTGTAGGCTATTAGTAGTATAACGTTTAATTTGATCATTCTAGACTTGATTCCTTGCTATAGAAATATTATTACTGCCTTTGATTTTCCATTGCCAGAAACTTTTTATTTTTACCACGTCGTAATCTGAACCATATTGGGCTGCTTTTCTCACATCACTTGCTTTACAAGTGCTTATTTTTCTAATGATAATGTAATCTACTATAGATCTAAGTTCTCTAATATTCTGTTGCCAAATATATTTGTGAATATTTTTTTGTTTAAAACTGTATTGGTAATGTTTAAATCAAATTATTCACATATTTCGATTAATCGTTCTCCATTGTCGTTATATTTTGCTTCTCCATGTTTCCCCACTACCTTGCAAGATTCTTTTGTTCCTCTTGCTTTCATGACCCCCTTCATAATCAGTTCTTCCCTTCCTGGGATTATTTTTTATAGTCTCTCTGAGAGTTGTACAGAATTTATCTTTCTCCCGGTCTTTCGTATCTTTTCTGTGTGTATATACCCCAATAATTACGATCTCCCTGACGATTTCAACTACAACATTACGTTCATTAATAAATTCCCAATTTTTGGTACTTTTTTGCCATTCTTTTCTACATCATAATGAAAACCCCAGCTTTAGTCCTTTCATCTTTGGATACCCAATTCCAAATGTGTACATAGTTACTAAGTTCTTCCTCTCCCCTACCTATCCTCTTAGTTCCAGAAAGTGCAGTAACTTCAATTTTGAATGGGTCAAGCTCTGCGGGCAATACATTTACTTTAGTAGAGATACCTTGTCCATTCCAGCATCCGAAACTCATTTTCCTTTTTCAATTGCCATTCCGTAGTCCAAAGTTCTAGTTCTTCTTAGGAATTGTTCGGTTTCGCAGCATTTCACCTTTTTTATATGAGCGGGTAGCTGACCCACTGCAAAATCTCCAACCTGGACGAATGGGGTAATTTTCAATCTTCTTTCCTTAGCTAGTTTTTTTCCAATCCTGGGTCATTTATTCCCAGATACCCCGATATCTCGAGGGCATTCCCCTTTCCGTCACTTGGGAGGTGCCAGATGGGTGACAGCTATTTCACATGGGTGAATACAATGTTAGAATGTTAGAAATTCGAGGTATCAGTGTGAATACTGAGAAAATTTTTGAAGAGATCTAAACCCCCTAGTACTAGTCGCACGAAGAATAGTATGTTCCAATATATATTAGAATGAAAAATAATAATACTCAGTTAGATCATTAAATTCTCCGTCTTTGCATCGTTGGTGATGAAATTGCACAGGAATATGTTTTTGCGAACAGGAGAAATCAGTAGATAAATACAAAAAATGAAAGGTACCTCCCCATTCTTGTATGACAGTATTACAAATGTGATATTACACACACGTGTCAGCAAATGCGATGATTTTGGAACAATAAATTCATATTTAATTTAGAGGCAGAAGTGACATTATGTACTCGCATTAATAGGTTTGAAGGTTTAAGGACAGTAAATGTTAGAATTCATATAGGTAGGAGAATAGTGGAAGGATAGGATCAGTAAGATAAGATAATCCACATCTGAACAACTTCACCTACAAAGTCATGTTGGATTCAATAGATAACACATACAGTCTATCCAAGGTAGTTTATTTTTCCACCAGAACAATAACTAATATTTATTTAAAAATCTATGATTTTCCTGATATCCCCAAATTCTCTTGCGCAATCAGGCCAGCTATAAATGGATTTTAGGATCATAATGCCCAATTATTCCACCAACACGTCTTTAGGAACTAGTTAGAAGAGTAATCATTTTAAATTACAGCGAGTAATAAATAAAGGATCCATTGCTAGTTTTAGAAATTGTCTGATTATCGTAGAATAATGTTTACAGTGCACACATAAAAACTAAAAATGTATTTCTAGTGACATTGTCTTGAATTACTTTGAAATCTGTTTTCCCCATGAAACAGATTAAGTAATTTACTAAATTATATGTTAAGTATATTTACACTTCAAGTGTTGTATTTTATTTGATCCATGGAGTCATATTTTATGACATAGGAAAAGTCATCAAAATTACAATATAAGTTTTCAAACAATTCAGGATTATATATCATTAATATAACTTTCATAATTAAAATTGTACAGTCAATGCAAGCAGCACTTTCCAAGTGGGTTTACGTTTGCTATGGTTAAATCACTAGACTAAAAAGGGATGAGCCAGTTGAATCGAATTAATATCCCCTATTTCATTACTAACAGCTGTCTCTTGGAAAAGACTATGCACTAGAAAGGTTACCAGCACTTACAAAATATTATAACCAAATTAAAATTCGATTGTCAAAACGGTAATTCAGCAGGACAAGCAATATTTTGCGCACACTGACAATTTTTTTTAGAAAGAATAAAAGAGAAATTATTATCTACAGGAATATTTCGTGATTTGTATAAGTCATTGCATTGCGTTGATCAAAAAATGGTCATAAAAACATTAAAGCGGTAAGGTACTGATGGCATTTTTAATAAATTGTTTAGTGTTTAACTTCTGAACGGTAAACAAAAAGTTTCAATGCGACACTTTAATGCTCCGTCATGTGTTTCAGATTTTTCCGAGTGGAGGTTCATAAGATCATGAGTACTTCAGATTTCTACATTTGGCCCACTATAATTTTATATCTCTATAAAGTTATTCATCTTGTTTTACAGATTAAAACTCAAAACTTTCCTTAATTTAAAAATATTGTAAATTATATCTTTGAGCGTATTAAAAATTGGTTCACAGCTAATGATCTTAAATTCTGATAAAACTTAATATATGTAATTAAATACGTCACACACCAGACATATATATAAAATATGCAGCAGATCTATCAAGAGGCAAAGTTTGCAAAATTTTTATGTTTTTATATTTATTACAATTTAAATTGGAGGGTGCAGTGCTCAAACTTACTAAAGCTATTGAGTGCAATCACATTTACAACTCGCACAATTTCAGGTATCTTTGTGTGAATAAAATACCTTTTTTTACTATCCTTATTTTTACAATCTTCATGCCATATGCAATTCTCATCTGGACCAATTGAACTTATAAAACATCCTTAGCTCAGAAGGGAATATAAAAGGAAAGTACATGTTTCTGACTTACTAAAGCGATTGGGAGCAGCCACGTTTGTAATTCGTACAATTTCAGCTTTAGGTGATTTCCGTATGAGGCAGCTAGTTTATTTTGCTTATTTTCACTCCTTATTGTCATATGGAATAATATTCTGGGGCAATTCTACCCATAGAGACAAAGTTTTCAGAGCCCAAAAGCGTGTAATAAGAATTATGTGTGGGGTTAGCAATAGAACTTCATGTAGAGAGCTGTTCAAGAAGTTAGGGATTTTAACATTAGCATCTGAGTATATATACACATTAATGTCCTTTGTAGTCACAAATTATACTTTGAAACAAATAGTAAAATACACAATTATGGCACTAGAAGTAAAAATGATCTTCACAAGACTTACAAGTCATTGTCATTTGTTCAAAAAGGGGTCCGATATTCAGGTATACATATCTTCAATATGCTCCCAACACATATTAAATGTCTAGTAGATGATAAGAATAAATTCAGGAAAAAATTGAAAGAATTT
Source organism: Vandiemenella viatica (assembly GCA_031002005.1). NCBI lineage: Eukaryota > Metazoa > Arthropoda > Insecta > Orthoptera > Morabidae > Vandiemenella > Vandiemenella viatica. The sequence continues at coordinate 131,601,663 of CM061921.1, read as the reverse complement.
TTAATTGACAACTCCTTCTACTCTGTCGAAGAATTTATTTCCAAGGTATCTAAAAAATAACTGCCAGTATCTTGTGTAAATATAGTACACATAATTAATTTACCATGTATGCTATGACTGTACATCTCCTGTTGTATGTATTTAGTTTGTTACATAATTGTTTACGGTACCATATATGTTATGTCTGTACATCTTGTGGTGTATGTATTATTTTGTAATGGAAGTGTTTAATGTACCATGTATACTATGACTGTACATCTAGTGGTGTACTTATTATTTTGTTATGCAACTGTTTATCTGTAAATTGACGACTTTCCACATCCCACAGAGCCAGTCTCCTATATTGGGATCAATGGAAAATGAATGTATTGTATTGTAAAAGTTATGTATGGAGTTAACAGTATAGCCTCCTGCAGGAAGCTCCTCAAGAAGCGAAGAATATTAACATTGGTGGCCGACTGTACATACACACTTTCTTTTTTACAGCCACCAATACGTTCTGTTTAAGGTTAGTATTAAAAAATACATTTTAACCCTTTAATTAAAAATTAGCTTTACAATGAATACAAATTGTAATTTCTTCAAAAAGGAATCAGAGACCGAGCAATACATATCTTCAATAAACTCTTAACAGATCTCAAGTATATCGCAGGCGATATGATTAAATTCAGGAAAAAAATTAAAAGAATGTTTGACTGATAACTACTTCTACTCCATAAAGAATTTCTTTCAAATCTATCTGCGAAATAGTTGACAATATCTCCTAAAAATGCAGCTATCATTGGCTTAGTTACTTCTCTCTACATCCTACAAGTCTCTTACACTCGAATCTATGTATATTGGGATTTATGTATAATGGAGGGTTTACTGGTTAATAAAGACTACTGTAATTCACTGGTGTTCGTAGATGGCATTCTAGAGTTAATGGGAGTAGAATCCTGGAAGTATAATAAGTATTTTGGCCACTTGCCATAATGGTAGAATGAATGATAATAGCCTTGAGTAGAAATTAAATTATTTAGGAGTAGAATGGTAATCATAGGTGAGGACTCAAATTTATTGGTGTGGACTGTGAAGTAAATAAGGTATATGGCGCAAGGGAGGAAAGGTTTTTAGAGAAGGAGGCTTAACATAAGTGGTATAAATCAACAAAACATGTTCATACGATTCTAGTAAATCTTGATGGTCTCAGGTTATAACTTGAAGTCTCAGGTTGCAGAGGAAATAAGTTATCATGAAACAGTTCTGATTCAAATAAGTTGGGTTAGTAAACTAGTGTCAAAAATTGATGGTGGTTATGGATTCGGTTATATAAAGACACGGGTACTAAAACTGAAGAGATATTTCAGGAAAAAGTTCAGTACGTGGAAGGAGGTCTCCAGTAAGTACTGTGGAGAGGAAGTTGGAACAATTCAAAATGGTAATAATTTTGACGAAAGAAATACTTATTCTAAAACAAAAAATAAAGAAAAGCAAGGTACCTACATACTATAATAGGAGTTTAAGAAGACTAAATAGATTAGTACGCAGATAACACAAAAGAGTAAGAAAATAAGAAGGGAGTAGGGAGCATTTGAAGCAACAAAACAATAAATTTAATAGTAACAAAGACGGGTGATACTTTCATGAAGAATAGTGTGGCCCAAGAGAACAACTACTTGACCAACGAGAAAACTCTATGCCTCTGTTAGAAAACAGAGAAGGAGAGAAAGTATATGTACAACTTTGGCTAAAGAAGAGGTGGAAGTTACCGAGGATATGAAAAAAGGAATAATTATAAAGTAATTCATTTTTTGAGATTGTTAATGACTAAATCACAAATAGAGGAGATTAATCACAGCAGGAGTATCTCTACACTAGAAGAAATGAACAGGCTAGAAAACTAAAAATAATTAAATATCTATATAGTTCCATAACATTGCAATTTTCGGTTTATCCATTTATTTACTTATGTAAATGATTTTTTTGTGACTATTTTCACATCGTATGCCTCTTCTTGATACTATTAATCCTAAATAACATGAATTATGAATTCTTGGCCATGGTTTGTATAGAGAAGACTGAAAAGTATTGTCTCGTGGACAGCGACTGAATGTGCTTAGAAACAATTTCAAGAAGGCAGTGACTTCGTAGTTTTGCTTTCCACTACTAGAGCGCTTCATTCGCGTGATTTAACTTTATGCGACATCAATGCAGAAGGAGCTGTGATGGAGCTAGTGTGTGTAGATGACAGTTGTTGGGTGTAGTAATGGTTAGAAAACTGCAACAGGGAATGTCATAAAGTAACAGTCCGTTTATAGTATGCTAACGCTGCCGTATTTGTGCCCAATTGCGGTTTGGTTATCAACAGCTCTCTTGTTCGAAAATATTATTAAACATCGAACTGTAAACAGCATAACGAAGCTGCCTTATTGTATGACAAATCTGAATGAAAGGTGAGCAATGTTTTGACACAGAATTACTATAGCAGTGTTTCCTTTACCATTCTAACCTGTTATATAGTTTTTTACAATTATAATTTTTGGAAAGACTGATTTGGAGTGAAATAATAATAAAAGAAGTAATTGTTTGTATAGCTAAGGTTAGGTGTATTTCACATTAAATGAGACACCCTTTACAAGTTAAAAAATTCTATACGCTATAAAGTAAAACGCAGCACTGATTTGGAAGAGTTGGATTACTTTTTCGCTTCTTTTAGTTGAGTTTTGCCCCTGTTAAGCTGTGGCAATTTTGTTGTTTACATCATATCAGAAATAGGGTTTACTTACTAAACGAACTTTGTTTAGATTGTGCTTTTAAATGAGTAAATTCTAAGACATTCAATAAATTGCTGCAGGTCAAACATTGTATATAATTGTGATTACATCTTATTCTTAGGATCTGAACAGGCAAGTGGGGTTTCGGGTGCCCATGTTACTCCAGCCGAACTGGCAGGATGTGGGTCCAGTGGCAGATCCGGCTGTGTCAGCTACACCTAGCCTGGCAGAGCTCCAGCAAGTACTTAAACCAGGATGGACTGTCCATGTTAACAGAGATGGACGTTTCTACTATTGCAAGTATGTTTTTTCTCTTCTTGCTCTGTTTTCAGTTCTCGGAGACTAAAGTTAAGCAATTCAAATGTTTTGGTTTGTAAGAGCATTTAACTGTACACGATATTCAACACATCGTATGAAGTTTTCTTGTGTCTGCTTCTGCAGATGTCATGGGTTCTAAGAACCGAGTGGCATGGATTTTGACACGTTTTACGTTAACACGTCCTATGGTAAAAGAGAGAGCACACCTTAAGGACTCTCATCCTAGAATCTAAATGCTACTCCTACTCTGCACTTAAAAGAATTAATCACAGGTCACTGAAATAGGGTGTCATAAAACATGGCACACTCCACTTTTTTACAATAAAAATTTGATACCCAAGATTTGATATAGAATTCTCTCCACATCTACTGAATAATAGGATACCTATGATATTATTTTGTTCCAAATATTTTTGACAGAAGAGGAAATCGTGTTTAATATTGTGAAGTGCCTTTGCATAAAGACTTATGTTGGGTTGAAATCAGATTTGGGTACAAGATAAATCCTTTATTTCAATTATTCAATTGGTGCAGTCTAACCGCGCTTTGTGGCTTGCACATAAGAATTTTTTTTTTTTTTAGTGTTGTACTTTTATATAGGGTACCAGGGGTCCACTGTAACAACATTCACTAATAACGTCATAATACTGCTGTAGTCAATCCCAAGACGTATTATATTTTAAGCATTAATTCCATTGTAATACAGCCTGGACTATTATTTTCATGCAGAAATTACATTGTACTACAGCCTGGCACAGTTAAATATGCTTCCAAAAGTTTCCAGCTGTGTCTTGTGATTGACTGCAGTATTATGACGTTAATTCCTTGCGGAAGGGTGTCTTGTGTAGTAGCGTTGGTTACCTTCTCTTGTGATACTACCAATGTTTTTATCCCATATCTGCAGTAACTTATTCAATTTATTAACAGTTTGGGATATTGCTGTTGGCCACTCTGTGATTTCCTGTGTAATTTACATGGATATTACCAATGCATATTCCGGATAGTATCAAGATGGAGATACCGCTGCGGCCTTGTGTAGTAAACACACAGATCACGTTGTATATAAACATCATTGTTACGTATTCAGTCTGCACGTACCAACACAGTAACAGCTATAGATATGATCTGAAAATTGGATATCTGCTATATTGTGAGTTATGGTTATGTTTCACTTTGGTCCAGGTTCCATTACGACCGAAACGCATATTTATAAAATATGATTTCATCAATCATCATTTGAGTTTGTTGTAATGCAGCCTGGACCATACGTCACAGTGATGTCATATGTACCATGTAATCTTTGTGTTTACTACACGAGGCCACAGCAGTATCCCCATCTTGATATTACTCCATAATCCTATAGCATTGGTGTTTGCACAGTTGGATTTGCATTCACAGCAAAAAAGGCATCCAGTATGAGGGGAAACTGAAGAAAGTGAGAAAGTTCTCTATTGAAGTTCTGAAATCCTATGTATTATTTGTTACAAACATTTTCAGTGCTGTGCTGTAGAAGCTGACAGAGGATTGTTCCTTTTATTCTTGTGTGTGTCTGAATCGTGCATGCAACCTGATCTTCGAATTGCAAATTAACATTTCTGTCAGTATAGCTCTACATTCAGGCAAAGTCCAAGAGTATCTGCTCTTCCTGTAGAACGCCAGGCCTACGGAATAACTTTCTTTGATATTAGTTCTTTTGTGTCCTTAATTGTTGATATAGGCCTGTGTTATCAAAAATTTAATTACATAAAATCAGTAATATTTTTGGTGGTACTGTGGCGAGTTATTCTTATGAGGGAGACTTCTTTAAGCAGATCAGCAGAGCCTTTCATTTGGTTCATTCTGTTGCCACAAAGGTGAGGAATATTATTCATCATTGTGAGATGTCATTAGTTGCAATTGTAAGATAATTGTTTATATATCACATTGCTGGAGCCTGTAAGGCAAAATTTCAATCGTGCTACCTGTTCTGAAAGGGAGAAATCACCTGTGTGATCAGTGTTTGTGGATGCTGGCTTCAGATGCATAGCACAGATATGTGGTTTTCCTGTGAGTGTGTATCCAACAGATTTACTCAGGGGGTTGGTAATATAGTGTAGTCCCGTCCTGTAGATACTATATTGGCTTGTCGCTGAAAAGTTTTGTCTTTCTGCAACGCTGGGTTCTGTGAAGGATTACTGCTACGTTACTTTGCACAAAGAGTGAAATCCCTTATGAGTAAATTAAAGGTATGAGTGTGGTGGAACACAAAGTTAATCATAGTAACTGTAGCTTATGTTGGTACAGATTCATAATAAAATCATTCATTCAGTAGTAATTTTACTTCATCCACTCCCCCCCCCCCCCATTTCCAGCTGCTATCTCTGTTTATCAGAGGGTGCTAATGACCCCGTCGTCGACACGCCCTAAAATCCAATAATAACAACAACAACATCTATTTATCAGTTTCTACCATGTATTTTAAATTAGTGCTTATCTCAGAGCACACAATAGTTGGAATAAGCCATCAGAGAAAATAAGGGGGACCACATTTTGCTTCAAACATCTGAACACCCCCGCCTCATTTAGCCTAAGTCACATCATTCTGAGGTTAAATAGCCTTAATTGACAAAAAAAAACCAGAAGAAATACCACCTGCTCTCTTTCACACTGAGGCTTTGCCTGTGTCTCATTGGAATGATAGGACATCAAAGAGTCACTTCTACTACTCGCAGCACTGGTGCTGGGAAGGTACAATTTCTACACAACATCCATTGTTGAGATTTCAGTTATCTTCCCCCCCCCCCAAAGTTTTTTTCGGGTGAATGTCATGATGGCTCCTCACAACAGCTTCACCAATTCCTTGTCTCTAATCTTCCGGCTGTAATGACCTCGGTGAGCTATAAAATATGTTGCTGTATAAATTCTCAACTCTGATATTTGAATCTGAATTTGTCATCCAGTTTCATCGACCTTTTCCTCTTCCAGGTCAAATTTAACGCACATAATGTGTTTGCGGTTTCATCGGCGAATGGCATTTATACCCAGGTTTAGTTTAACAAGATCACCAATGTTTCACTTGGAAAATGCCAAGCGGGTGGATGATTGGTAAACGCTTGGGCTTGGAATTTAGGAGAAATCCCCCTCTGGCCATCTAGATTTCGGTGTTCCATGGATTTTCAAAATCACTCCAGGTGAATACCAGGAGAGATCCTTCAAAGGACATTGCTGAATTCCTTCCTCTTCCTTGCCCCCAATCCTCTCGTCTCTAATGACTTTGATGTCGACGAGACGTGAAGCCCGAATTTTTTTTTTTTTTTTTTTTTAAAAAAACATATCTTTTTTTTTTAGCTTTACCAAATATTTATGGGGTCCCACTGCGCAGAGTGTGGGCCCCTCTGAGTTTGGGGGCCCCGGTGCACGGTACCGTTTAGCCCTCCGATAGCTACGCCCCTGCTTCTTTCACTAAATTACCGCAGCCTCGTACACACCATTCGATGGATTTTGACTTCGACCTGTAAGCACGTGCATTTGCAACTACAATATCTGACCGAAAAGAAGCCTCAGTATGTCATCAGCAAGACAAGCTGGTCATAATAAATTCTCTTTTAGAATAGCGTCATTTTATCCATGACAAAGGCGGATATCTTTGTTGGAGTGAGCTCTGAAATGGCCATACTTAAAACAAGGAAGATATGAGCTTTGATTGGCTAATGTCTAAGCCATTAGCGAAATACTTGCTTGGCGAAATTTAAGGATAGTTCCTTCCCCTCTCTCCCTCCTTCCAGACAATCGTAGCGTTTTAGAGGTAAGGGTAAGTGCTCCGATGGTTATTACGAAAGATAAATGATGTAAGAGTTCCAGAGATTAAAGAGTTCCACACGATGAAAGAAATGGAATTGGAGTTTATCTGTTCGGATTTCATTTGTCTCTGTATTGAAGGTACTGAATCAAGTATGGACCATTAGTAATTCCCGGGTTGTAGCACAGTTTACGAGTAAGTTTCTTCAGATATAAAAAGTCTACTAGTGCGTTTTTGAAGGAAATGGTGTGCCAAAAACATTGTTTTTTGCATCCTCAATTTAGCAAGTTCATGATTGCCTCTTTAATTTGAGAACTCGATTCCGCTTAGAGATGCTGATACTTAATTCGTAGTGTAAGGAGATCGTCTGAATATTTAGAATCATGTTTAGTCCGGTTTAAATTTCCATACTTGTGGAGCTATTAGATGACTGTTTTATTATTATATTATTAAGTCATCTTCTAGCTTGTATTCCACGTAGGGTAGTTCGGCTTCCTTGAGGATGAAGTGTCTATTGAACGTTCTATTAAATTCTATCGTGGTTTCTTAACTTACCGGCTGAAGGGACTCTAAAATTCAGCGTGTGATCCGAACCACGTATTTGTTCTAGCGTACTTCATACACAAAATCAATCTTTGCCATTAGCTAACCTCTCACTGCCCATTTAGGCAAGCCACCAGATTGCTCTATCCGCTTTTAGCCATTGCTATTGACAGTATTTCATGGATTATGTCGGGTACTACTTATTTGCAGATGATTTCTCAGTTTTCTGCTTTTCGTTGCTGGAAAGAAGTTGCATTTTTTTTTTTTTTTTAATTGCTTTACGTCTCTTAACAGCGAGGTCTTTAGAGGGGAAAGGATGGGGGCAAGGAATAGGAAGGAATTCGGCCATGGCCTTTTTGAAGGAAGCATTCCGGCATTTGCCTGGAGTGATTTGGGAAACCATGGAAAACCCAAATCTGTATGCCCGGGCGGGATTCGAACCGCCGTCCTCCCGAATGCGAGGCGAGAACGCTAACCGTTACACCGCCCCGCTCGGTAAGAAGTTGCAGCCCGGTTTCAGTTGTAAGGATGAATATTCGGTAAGCGGGGGTTTTTCAGATCTTCTTGTTTTTTCGCCCAGGCAGAACCATGGAGTTTAGATTTTTAGTAACGAGCGTGGTGGGTGAGCGGTTAACGTTCTGGCCGCACATTCGGGAGGACTCCAGTTCGAATCCCCGTCCGGGAATCCAGATTTGTTTTTTCTATGGTTACCCCAAATCACTCCTGGTGAATGCCGGTATGCTTCCTTCAAAAGGCCACGGCCGAATTCCTTTCCGTTCCTGGTCCCCAGTCCCATCCCGCCTCTAATGACCGTCGACGAGGCGTAAAGCCATAAGGAAAAGTTTTTTTTAGTGTAAAGGCCCAACTATGTCATTTATGATCTGCAACTAAGTAGACCGAGAAGGTCACTCCGCTAACGCGGTCGAATATTTTAAAATTTGATCTCTGAGCGCTGATTGTTCCATTCAGCTGCAGTTTTACTGCGCTTTCGTTCGTCGATATTAGACTATGACTACACTATTCGCCTCAGCACGATCAAGTTAACATGAAATGCTAGACAGTGTGCGCCTTTCTAAGGTGTGTTAACTGAGGCAGTACTTGGTACTTACCTGTTCTCTTTTTTATAATTCTGGATGCGATAAAACTAACGCTTAACGCCTTGGATTCCTGCTTCGGATGTAGCTAGTTCGAGTCAATCATATCTTGTCTTGGCCCTAAACGTGTGTAAACATAACTGCTTATACGTCTAAGTGTCCGTTAAGCGTGTTCTGCTGTATTATGCTGAGCCGTATATCAAAGTCGCTTCGAAAAATAAGACCGGGAATTTATCAGTTACTATGGTTCATTTTTCAATTCACAGTTCATAATATGTACTGAATATATAGCATGATGCAGCACGATTTTTTCCGTTCTGATCTCATGGGAGTGTGGATTTCAAATCATAAATTCCGTACACGGATCTGCAACTTAGCTTGTAGCAGCGTCAGGACGTATTTGCTTACGGCTCATTCCCACGGCGCGTGGTAGGTAGTACGCGCCTCTCATCTTCTACCGCCTGACGGTGGGTCAAGGCGCGCCGTACCTAGTATATGCGGCAAAGATGAGAGGCGTCCCATAACACGCGCCGTGGGGACGTACCTTTAGCAGGTTCGGCGCGCCTCGACCCACCGCCAGGCGGTAAAAGATGAGAGGCGCGTACTACCTACCACGCGCCGTGGGAATGAGCCGTAAGAAATACGTCCTGACGCTGCTACAAGCTAAGTTGCAGATCCGTGTACGGAATTTATGATTTGAAATCCACACTCCCATGAGATCAGAACGGAAAAAATCGTGCTGCATCATGCTATATATTCAGTACATATTATGAACTGTGAATTGAAAAATGAACCATAGTAACTGATAAAATTCCCGGTCTTATTTTTCGAAGCGACTTTGATATACGGCTCAGCATAATACAGCAGAACACGCTTAACGGACACTTAGACGTATAAGCAGTTATGTTTACACACGTTTAGGGCCAAGACAAGATATGATTGACTCGAACTAGCTACATCCGAAGCAGGAATCCAAGGCGTTAAGCGTTAGTTTTATCGCATCCAGAATTATAAAAAAGAGAACAGGTAAGTACCAAGTACTGCCTCAGTTAACACACCTTAGAAAGGCGCACACTGTCTAGCATTTCATGTTAACTTGATCGTGCTGAGGCGAATAGTGTAGTCATAGTCTAATATCGACGAACGAAAGCGCAGTAAAACTGCAGCTGAATGGAACAATCAGCGCTCAGAGATCAAATATTTTAAAATATTCGACCGCGTTAGCGGAGTGACCTTCTCGGTCTACTTAGTTGCAGATCATAAATGACATAGTTGGGCCTTTACACTAAAAAAAACTTTTCCTTATGGCTTTACGCCTCGTCGACGTCGAGGTCATTAGAGGCGGGATGGGACTGGGGACCAGGAACGGAAAGGAATTCGGCCGTGGCCTTTTGAAGGAAGCATACCGGCATTCACCAGGAGTGATTTGGGGTAACCATAGAAAAAACAAATCTGGATTCCCGGACGGGGATTCGAACTGGAGTCCTCCCGAATGTGCGGCCAGAACGTTAACCGCTCACCCACCACGCTCGTTACTAAAAATCTAAACTCCATGGTTCTGCCTGGGCGAAAAACAAGAAGATCTGAAAAACCCCCGCTTACCGAATATTCATCCTTACAACTGAAACCGGGCTGCAACTTCTTACCGAGCGGGGCGGTGTAACGGTTAGCGTTCTCGCCTCGCATTCGGGAGGACGGCGGTTCGAATCCCCGCCCGGGCATACAGATTTGGGTTTTCCCATGGTTTCCCAAATCACTCCAGGCAAATGCCGGAATGCTTCCTTCAAAAAGGCCATGGCCGAATTCCTTCCTATTCCTTGCCCCCATCCTTTCCCGTCTCTAAAGACCTCGCTGTTAAGAGACGTAAAGCAATTAAAAAAAAAAAAAAAAAAAAAAATGCAACTTCTTTCCAGCAACGAAAAGCAGAAAACTGAGAAATCATCTGCAAATAAGTAGTACCCGACATAATCCATGAAATACTGTCAATAGCAATGGCTAAAAGCGGATAGAGCAATCTGGTGGCTTGCCTAAATGGGCAGTGAGAGGTTAGCTAATGGCAAAGATTGATTTTGTGTATGAAGTACGCTAGAACAAATACGTGGTTCGGATCACACGCTGAATTTTAGAGTCCCTTCAGCCGGTAAGTTAAGAAACCACGATAGAATTTAATAGAACGTTCAATAGACACTTCATCCCAAGGAAGCCGAACTACCCTACGTGGAATACAAGCTAGAAGATGACTTAATAATAATAATAATAACAACAGTCATCTAATAGCTCCACAAGTATGGAAAATTTAAACCGGACTAAAACATGATTCTAAATATTCAGACGATCTCCTTACACTACGAATTAAGTATCAGCATCTCTAAGCGGAATCGAGTTCTCAAATTAAAGAGGCAATCATGAACTTGCTAAATTGAGGATGCAAAAACAATGTTTTTGGCACACCATTTCCTTCAAAAACGCACTAGTAGACTTTTTATATCTGAAGAAACTTACTCGTAAACTGTGCTACAACCCGGGAATTACTAATGGTCCCATACTTGATTCAGTACCTTCAATACAGAGACAAATGAAATCCGAACAGATAAACTCCAATTCCATTTCTTTCATCGTGTGGAACTCTTTAATCTCTGGAACTCTTACATCATTTATCTTTCGTAATAACCATCGGAGCACTTACCCTACCTCTAAAACGCTACGATTGTCTGGAAGGAGGGAGAGAGGGGAAGGAACTATCCTTAAATTTCGCCAAGCAAGTATTTCGCTAATGGCTTAGACATTAGCCAATCAAAGCTCATATCTTCCTTGTTTTAAGTATGGCCATTTCAGAGCTCACTCCAACAAAGATATCCGCCTTTGTCATGGATAAAATGACGCTATTCTAAAAGAGAGAATTATATTATGACCAGCTTGTCTTGCTGATGACATACTGAGGCTTCTTTTCGGTCAGATATTGTAGTTGCAAATGCACGTGCTTACAGGTCGAAGTCAAAATCCATCGAATGGTGTGTACGAGGCTGCGGTAATTTAGTGAAAGAAGCAGGGGCGTAGCTATCGGAGGGCTAAACGGTACCGTGCACCGGGCCCCCAAACTCAGAGGGGCCCACACTCTGCGCAGTGGGACCCCATAAATATTTGGTAAAGCTAAAAAACACAAAAGATATTTTTTTTAAAAAAAAAAAAAAAAAAAAAAAATTCGGGCTTCACGTCTCGTCGACATCAAAGTCATTAGAGACCGGAGAGGATTGGGGGCAAGGAAGAGGAAGGAATTCAGCAATGTCCTTTTGAAGGATCTCTCCTGGTATTCACCTGGAGTGATTTTGAAAATCCATGGAACACCGAAATCTAGATGGCCAGAGGGGGATTTCTCCTAAATTCCAAGCCCAAGCGTTACCAATCATCCACCAGGCTTGGCATTTTCCAAGTGAACATTGGTGATCTTGTTAACCTGTGTATAAATGCCATTCGCCGATGAAACCGCAAACACATTATGTGCGTTAAATTTGACCTGGAAGAGGAAAAGGTCGATGAAACTGGATGACAAATTCAGTTCAAATATCAGAGTTGAGAATTTATACAGCAACATATTTTATAGCTCACCGAGGTCATTACAGCCGGAAGATTAGAGACAAGGAATTGGTGAAGCTGTTGTGAGGAGCCATCATGACATTCACCCGAAAAAACTTTGGGGGGGGGGGGGAAGATAACTGAAATCTCAACAATGGATGTTGTGTAGAAATTGTACCTTCCCAGCACCAGTGCGCGAGTAGTAGAAGTGACTCTTTGATGTCCTATCATTCCAATGAGACACAGGCAAAGCCTCAGTGTGAAAGAGAGCAGGTGGTATTTCTTCTGGTTTTTTTTTTTTTGTCAATTAAGGCTATTTAACCTCAGAATGATGTGACTTAGGCTAAATGAGGCGGGGGTGTTCAGATGTTTGAAGCAAAATGTGGTCCCCCTTATTTTCTCTGATGGCTTATTCCAACTATTGTGTGCTCTGAGATAAGCACTAATTTAAAATACATGGTAGAAACTGATAAATAGATGTTGTTGTTGTTATTATTGGATTTTAGGGCGTGTCGACGACGGGGTCATTAGCACCCTCTGATAAACAGAGATAGCAGCTGGAAATGGGGGGGGGAGGAGAGTGGATGAAGTAAAATTACTACTGAATGAATGATTTTATTATGAATCTGTACCAACATAAGCTACAGTTACTATGATTAACTTTGTGTTCCACCACACTCATACCTTTAATTTACTCATAAGGGATTTCACTCTTTGTGCAAAGTAACGTAGCAGTAATCCTTCACAGAACCCAGCGTTGCAGAAAGACAAAACTTTTCAGCGACAAGCCAATATAGTATCTACAGGACGGGACTACACTATATTACCAACCCCCTGAGTAAATCTGTTGGATACACACTCACAGGAAAACCACATATCTGTGCTATGCATCTGAAGCCAGCATCCACAAACACTGATCACACAGGTGATTTCTCCCTTTCAGAACAGGTAGCACGATTGAAATTTTGCCTTACAGGCTCCAGCAATGTGGATATATAAACAATTATCTTACAATTGCAACTAATGACATCTCACAATGATGAATAATATTCCTCACCTTTGTGGCAACAGAATGAACCAAATGAAAGGCTCTGCTGATCTGCTTAAAGAAGTCTCCCTCATAAGAATAACTCGCCACAGTACCACCAAAATATTACTGATTTTATGTAATTAAATTTTGATAACACAGGCCTATATCAACAATTAAGGACACAAAAGAACTAATATCAAAGAAAGTTATTCCGTAGGCCTGGCGTTCTACAGGAAGAGCAGATACTCTTGGACTTTGCCTGAATGTAGAGCTATACTGACAGAAATGTTAATTTGCAATTCGAAGATCAGGTTGCATGCACGATTCAGACACACACAAGAATAAAAGGAACAATCCTCTGTCAGCTTCTACAGCACAGCACTGAAAATGTTTGTAACAAATAATACATAGGATTTCAGAACTTCAATAGAGAACTTTCTCACTTTCTTCAGTTTCCCCTCATACTGGATGCCTTTTTTGCTGTGAATGCAAATCCAACTGTGCAAACACCAATGCTATAGGATTATGGAGTAATATCAAGATGGGGATACTGCTGTGGCCTCGTGTAGTAAACACAAAGATTACATGGTACATATGACATCACTGTGACGTATGGTCCAGGCTGCATTACAACAAACTCAAATGATGATTGATGAAATCATATTTTATAAATATGCGTTTCGGTCGTAATGGAACCTGGACCAAAGTGAAACATAACCATAACTCACAATATAGCAGATCATATCTATAGCTGTTACTGTGTTGGTACGTGCAGACTGAATACGTAACAATGATGTTTTATATACAACGTGATCTGTGTGTTTACTACACAAGGCCGCAGCGGTATCTCCATCTTGATACTAATCCGGAATATGCATTGGTAATATCCATGTAAATTACACAGGAAATCACAGAGTGGCCAACAGCAATATCCCAAACTGTTAATAAATTGAATAAGTTACTGCAGATATGGGATAAAAACATTGGTAGTATCACAAGAGAAGGTAACCAACGCTACTACACAAGACACCCTTCCGCAAGGAATTAACGTCATAATACTGCAGTCAATCACAAGACACAGCTGGAAACTTTTGGAAGCATATTTAACTGTGCCAGGCTGTAGTACAATGTAATTTCTGCATGAAAATAATAGTCCAGGCTGTATTACAATGGAATTAATGCTTAAAATATAATACGTCTTGGGATTGACTACAGCAGTATTATGACGTTATTAGTGAATGTTGTTACAGTGGACCCCTGGTACCCTATATAAAAGTACAACACTAAAAAAAAAAAGTTTTCTTATGTGCAAGCCACAAAGCGCTACAAAGGTTAGACTGCACCAATTGAATAATTGAAATAAAGGATTTATCTTGTACCCAAATCTGATTTCAACCCAACATAAGTCTTTATGCAAAGGCACTTCACAATATTAAACACGATTTCCTCTTCTGTCAAAAATATTTGGAACAAAATAATATCATAGGTATCCTATTATTCAGTAGATGTGGAGAGAATTCTATATCAAATCTTGGGTATCAAATTTTTATTGTAAAAAAGTGGAGTGTGCCATGTTTTATGACACCCTATTTCAGTGACCTGTGATTAATTCTTTTAAGTGCAGAGTAGGAGTAGCATTTAGATTCTAGGATGAGAGTCCTTAAGGTGTGCTCTCTCTTTTACCATAGGACGTGTTAACGTAAAACGTGTCAAAATCCATGCCACTCGGTTCTTAGAACCCATGACATCTGCAGAAGCAGACACAAGAAAACTTCATACGATGTGTTGAATATCGTGTACAGTTAAATGCTCTTACAAACCACAACATTTGAATTGCTTAACTTTAGTCTCCGAGAACTGAAAACAGAGCAAGAAGAGAAAAAACATACTTGCAATAGTAGAAACGTCCATCTCTGTTAACATGGACAGTCCATCCTGGTTTAAGTACTTGCTGGAGCTCTGCCAGGCTAGGTGTAGCTGACACAGCCGGATCTGCCACTGGACCCACATCCTGCCAGTTCGGCTGGAGTAACATGGGCACCCGAAACCCCACTTGCCTGTTCAGATCCTAAGAATAAGATGTAATCACAATTATATACAATGTTTGACCTGCAGCAATTTATTGAATGTCTTAGAATTTACTCATTTAAAAGCACAATCTAAACAAAGTTCGTTTAGTAAGTAAACCCTATTTCTGATATGATGTAAACAACAAAATTGCCACAGCTTAACAGGGGCAAAACTCAACTAAAAGAAGCGAAAAAGTAATCCAACTCTTCCAAATCGTGCTTCGTTTTACTTTATAGCGTATAGAATTTTTTAACTTGTAAAGGGTGTCTCATTTAATGTGAATACACCTAACCTTAGCTATACAAACAATTACTTCTTTTATTATTATTTCACTCCAAATCAGTCTTTCCAAAAATTATAATTGTAAAAAACTATATAACAGGTTAGAATGGTAAAGGAAACACTGCTATAGTAATTCTGTGTCAAAACATTGCTCACCTTTCATTCAGATTTGTCATACAATAAGGCAGCTTCGTTATGCTGTTTACAGTTCGATGTTTAATAATATTTTCGAACAAGAGAGCTGTTGATAACCAAACCGCAATTGGGCACAAATACGGCAGCGTTAGCATACTATAAACGGACTGTTACTTTATGACATTCCCTGTTGCAGTTTTCTAACCATTACTACACCCAACAACTGTCATCTACACACACTAGCTCCATCACAGCTCCTTCTGCATTGATGTCGCATAAAGTTAAATCACGCGAATGAAGCGCTCTAGTAGTGGAAAGCAAAACTACGAAGTCACTGCCTTCTTGAAATTGTTTCTAAGCACATTCAGTCGCTGTCCACGAGACAATACTTTTCAGTCTTCTCTATACAAACCATGGCCAAGAATTCATAATTCATGTTATTTAGGATTAATAGTATCAAGAAGAGGCATACGATGTGAAAATAGTCACAAAAAAATCATTTACATAAGTAAATAAATGGATAAACCGAAAATTGCAATGTTATGGAACTATATAGATATTTAATTATTTTTAGTTTTCTAGCCTGTTCATTTCTTCTAGTGTAGAGATACTCCTGCTGTGATTAATCTCCTCTATTTGTGATTTAGTCATTAACAATCTCAAAAAATGAATTACTTTATAATTATTCCTTTTTTCATATCCTCGGTAACTTCCACCTCTTCTTTAGCCAAAGTTGTACATATACTTTCTCTCCTTCTCTGTTTTCTAACAGAGGCATAGAGTTTTCTCGTTGGTCAAGTAGTTGTTCTCTTGGGCCACACTATTCTTCATGAAAGTATCACCCGTCTTTGTTACTATTAAATTTATTGTTTTGTTGCTTCAAATGCTCCCTACTCCCTTCTTATTTTCTTACTCTTTTGTGTTATCTGCGTACTAATCTATTTAGTCTTCTTAAACTCCTATTATAGTATGTAGGTACCTTGCTTTTCTTTATTTTTTGTTTTAGAATAAGTATTTCTTTCGTCAAAATTATTACCATTTTGAATTGTTCCAACTTCCTCTCCACAGTACTTACTGGAGACCTCCTTCCACGTACTGAACTTTTTCCTGAAATATCTCTTCAGTTTTAGTACCCGTGTCTTTATATAACCGAATCCATAACCACCATCAATTTTTGACACTAGTTTACTAACCCAACTTATTTGAATCAGAACTGTTTCATGATAACTTATTCCTCTGCAACCTGAGACTTCAAGTTATAACCTGAGACCATCAAGATTTACTAGAATCGTATGAACATGTTTTGTTGATTTATACCACTTATGTTAAGCCTCCTTCTCTAAAAACCTTTCCTCCCTTGCGCCATATACCTTATTTACTTCACAGTCCACACCAATAATTTGAGTCCTCACCTATGATTACCATTCTACTCCTAAATAATTTAATTTCTACTCAAGGCTATTATCATTCATTCTACCATTATGGCAAGTGGCCAAAATACTTATTATACTTCCAGGATTCTACTCCCATTAACTCTAGAATGCCATCTACGAACACCAGTGAATTACAGTAGTCTTTATTAACCAGTAAACCCTCCATTATACATAAATCCCAATATACATAGATTCGAGTGTAAGAGACTTGTAGGATGTAGAGAGAAGTAACTAAGCCAATGATAGCTGCATTTTTAGGAGATATTGTCAACTATTTCGCAGATAGATTGAAAGAAATTCTTTATGGGAGTAGAAGTAGTTATCAGTCAAACATTCTTTTAATTTTTTTCCTGAATTTAATCATATCGCCTGCGATATACTTGAGATCTGTTAAGAGTTTATTGAAGATATGTATTGCTCGGTCTCTGATTCCTTTTTGAAGAAATTACAATTTGTATTCATTGTAAAGCTAATTTTTAATTAAAGGGTTAAAATGTATTTTTTAATACTAACCTTAAACAGAACGTATTGGTGGCTGTAAAAAAGAAAGTGTGTATGTACAGTCGGCCACCAATGTTAATATTCTTCGCTTCTTGAGGAGCTTCCTGCAGGAGGCTATACTGTTAACTCCATACATAACTTTACAATTACAATACATTCATTTTCCATTGATCCCAATATAGGAGACTGGCTCTGTGGGATGTGGAAAGTCGTCAATTTACAGATAAACAGTTGCATAACAAAATAATAAGTACACCACTAGATGTACAGTCATAGTATACCATGGTACATTAAACACTTCCATTACAAAATAATCACATACACCACAAGATGTACAGACATAACATATATGGTACCGTAAACAATTATGTAACAAACTAAATACATACAACAGGAGATGTACAGTCATAGCATACATGGTAAATTAATTATGTGTACTATATTTACACAAGATACTGGCAGTTATTTTTTAGATACCTTGGAAATAAATTCTTCGACAGAGTAGAAGGAGTTGTCAATTAAAAATTCTTTTCAATTTTTTTCCTGAATTTATTCTTATCATCTACTAGACATTTAATATGTGTTGGGAGCATATTGAAGATATGTATACCTGAATATCGGACCCCTTTTTGAACAAATGACAATGACTTGTAAGTCTTGTGAAGATCATTTTTACTTCTAGTGCCATAATTGTGTATTTTACTATTTGTTTCAAAAGTATAATTTGTGACTACAAAGGACATTAATGTGTATATATACTCAGATGCTAATGTTAAAATCCCTAACTTCTTGAACAGCTCTCTACATGAAGTTCTATTGCTAACCCCACACATAATTCTTATTACACGCTTTTGGGCTCTGAAAACTTTGTCTCTATGGGTAGAATTGCCCCAGAATATTATTCCATATGACAATAAGGAGTGAAAATAAGCAAAATAAACTAGCTGCCTCATACGGAAATCACCTAAAGCTGAAATTGTACGAATTACAAACGTGGCTGCTCCCAATCGCTTTAGTAAGTCAGAAACATGTACTTTCCTTTTATATTCCCTTCTGAGCTAAGGATGTTTTATAAGTTCAATTGGTCCAGATGAGAATTGCATATGGCATGAAGATTGTAAAAATAAGGATAGTAAAAAAAGGTATTTTATTCACACAAAGATACCTGAAATTGTGCGAGTTGTAAATGTGATTGCACTCAATAGCTTTAGTAAGTTTGAGCACTGCACCCTCCAATTTAAATTGTAATAAATATAAAAACATAAAAATTTTGCAAACTTTGCCTCTTGATAGATCTGCTGCATATTTTATATATATGTCTGGTGTGTGACGTATTTAATTACATATATTAAGTTTTATCAGAATTTAAGATCATTAGCTGTGAACCAATTTTTAATACGCTCAAAGATATAATTTACAATATTTTTAAATTAAGGAAAGTTTTGAGTTTTAATCTGTAAAACAAGATGAATAACTTTATAGAGATATAAAATTATAGTGGGCCAAATGTAGAAATCTGAAGTACTCATGATCTTATGAACCTCCACTCGGAAAAAATCTGAAACACATGACGGAGCATTAAAGTGTCGCATTGAAAACTTTTTG